>OY804608.1:709218-1309218 GCA_963680895.1 Fragum sueziense
CGTCTGCAACATCATTGAATTTTGTCTAGTCTAAAATTTTGCCGTTTGGTAATGGGTTGAGCTTACCTGATCGATCCAACACAAAGATATATTCTCCTTTATTTGTGGTCCCGACACTGTTGACTTTTGGAAACAAGTTCAGCATTAACATGTCCTCTGCTAGGAATCCACCTGAAAAAAGTTGAAAAACAAATACAACTAATATAAGATGTAATAGATTAGTAACATTTGTAGCAACATGGTAAAACTGGTGAAATATCAGTCTCGGATGCAGGGCTATATGTCACATCCCACTATTTGTGGTCCCAACACTGTCAACTTTTGGAAACAAGTTCAACATTAATATGTCCTCTGCTAGGAACCCAGCTGAAAAAGTTGAAAATAACATTACTTTCTACAACTTTAAGTAGTAATAATCAGGACAGATATCAATGGAATATCAATCTAGAATGGCGGTCTATGTGCCCCTTAAGGGATTACTTTCTAAGCATTGGAAAAATATGCATAATTCTGTGCATAGACATTCAATATTTTTTTCCTGAAAACAATAGCATCAAATCCAATCCTTGAAAGGCGTAAGAAAATTAGGGAGTAAACAAATCACAACTGAAATAGTTTTTCCAGCGAAACAAAAAATATACCGACACAATATGCAAACATTCCTTACTTTTCTCAGAATCACCTTTTTCCACCAAGCATTCAACATCATTTGGATTTTCATATTCAACAAACAGCCTGACATCAGCATCAAATGTAAAGTCTTCTTTAAACACAACCTGAGAACACAATCATATATATTGTCATTGATTATACAATTCTAACCTAAAGATGAACAAAGCTACAGATAGGAGGGGGTGATTGCTTTTTGAAATGTAATAATTCATACATCATCCATCAAACCCAAAGTAAGAAAATTCAATTAATTATCAACAACATCAGGTTTGGAGTTGAAATGACAAATTTAGAATCCCCCCACCATCTTATCTGTAGCAAAAGTTTCCAGTAAAAGTCTGTATGTATGAACTGCATCATACTTTACTGACTATACACTTTAACCAATTATCATTGAATTTAAAGCCATCTGTTTACCGTTGAAGCCTCTTAAGCTGCCACAGCACTTAAGTGCCGAGGGCCTGAAATTTTTTAATGTAGCCCTTTAAAATTGTCCTTTCTTATTATCATAAACTTATCACTTTCTAAGAATCTTTCATTTCTGTTATTTTACCTTTGCTTGTTTTTTGTCATCTTGTATCGTTACATCAATATGTGGTTGGCTGGCCGTAACAGATTTGACATCTTTTGTGCCCTCGATGCTAGCCAATAACTTGAACGAGTATGGAATGTCTTTTTGTTTCAAAACATAGGTGGCACCTTTAGCACTTTCTAGACCTCCGACATCTACGAATAAAACATTTCAAATGATAGAGCTGCATTATTACTGGCTGGCGACCAGTTCTCACCGCGTACCAGTTCTTGCCATCTAACCCATTTCACAGTAAAAACTGAAAAGAGTTGTTTCCCACAAACCAGTTAAGTTGACATCAACTTCTTTTATTCCGAAAATAGATCATTTAAAATAATATCACGTCTTTACTGTGATACAGTATCGTTGGCGAGAACTGGTACGCAGCGAGAATTGGTCGCCAGCCAGTATGGCTACACTTTACAAGTACAGCGTTATAAGAACAGATTATGGTAATGGATGGCTTTTTTCTTTCGGAAAAACATTCATGTAAAACACACACCAAATTCATTGTGTTAAAGTCAGAGGGGCCGTAAAAATACCTCAATATATCTGGAGTTTGTCTCATCTGATTGTTGCTTACTAATCATGCATATTCATAGTTATAATATAGAGAGAAAAGGAAAGATATTGCTCGAAAAGAGCAATTTCTATACTTTTTCTTCTACATTTCAATGGCTTTATTTATTTAGAATTATCATTTGAACAGGATCATATTTTCACTTCATCTAAAGCAGACTCATACTTACTGGGAGAATATCTCGGATTCAAAATAACAGGAAGTGTGAATCGTAATTTCCCATCATGCTCCACAGGAAGTTCAATCACATATCCCATGGTCAATTTGGCGGCGCTTTTAGGCGGCAAATTTCCGACGAGACAACGGAAGATATCACCAGCTGTACTGTCTTCTTCTAGCAGCATAGCAGTGTCCCCGGCAGCTATTGCATCGTCGTACGTCTTTTTAGCCTGAAATGCAAAATTTAGTTTTTGTTTTAGTTTTTGTTTAGTTTTTTTTTGCCTGAAATTATGTCTTTTTTGTCTGAAATTAGGATTTTTTGCCTGAAATTGTGCTTTTAGATGTAAGGTAGTTGGTTAACCTTTTCCCAAATGACAAAAATTTGGCTGTTCAAATTTGAAAGGATTTGCAGACGACAAAACAATTGATATCTAAAGTAGAAAATGTGAATGGTTTAGCCAAGAAAATATTGAGGAAAAAGGAGAAAATGCTGGTTATCAGCATTTTCTTCTTTTGCCTCAGTATTTTCCCAAGCATTTTCTATCAAAGACATCAAAACCAGGCTTTCTTAAAGACCAGAAGATATTGCCTGCAGTGCTGTCTTCTTCTAGCAACATAGCAGTGTCCCCAGCAGCTATTGCATCGTCGTACGTCTTTTTGCCTGCAAAATGTAAATTTTGTTGTCAGGTAGTGAATTAACCCTTTCCCAAATGACAAAAATCTTGAAAGGATTGAAATCTTCAAAATTAGATGCCAAAGTAATGAATTTTTGTATAGAGGCTAATATTAAGTTTACAGACAGAAGCAGCCAATGGAAATTATAAACTCAATGGGCGTGTCTTAGTTTTATAAGCTGTCAATCAAATTTTCAAACCAAAATATCTGAAATATCGCTGCTTTTCAGCAAAAACTTCATAACTGCAGCTTGTTTCAAACTAGAAAGCAGCACTAACAATGGAAAAGTAGACTCCGCCTCAATGGGTGTGTCTTAGTTTTATCAGCTGTCAATCAAATTTTTTAAATCCAAAATATCTCACAAATCACTGCTTTGCAATAAAAATCTCTTAACTGCAGTTTGTTTTTACAAGGTTTTTGTTGAAAAGCGATGATATATGTTTAATCAAACCTCTTCTTTTTCCTGACATTCAGCAATAATATATCGGCCGTCAATCAAAGCCTCAAATTTGTACACAGCACTCCCATCATCCAATGGAAATGTAAACTCCGCCTCAATGGGCGTGTCCTCGTTGTTTTCGTACTGAAGGTTGGCGATCACGTGTGCCACAAACCCGCTGATCTGAATCTCCACATCTACATCTTTTAGGGGCACTGAAGAAACGAAAAATGTACTTAAGGTAGTCCACCGCTATTTAAATTTTTATCTGATCTGGATATTCTACGAGTTAGAAAAATCAGCACTTTTTACTACTAATTTTTTTTTAACAATGTTACCCCTAAAAATTCCAATGTCACATGAATCTCCTATGGGGTGGACTACAGGGTTTTCCCTAGCGCACAAAATAGTATGTTTTGACACAGTTTTAACTGAGATGACCCTCTAAAAACTATGGTGTATCAGTTGTGACATGAAGGAACAATGTGGCAATAGGCGGGGTACGGACAAAACCCCACCAGGACAAAACCCCCTCGGACAAAACCCCACCACTAAAATTGGCAAGGCGGACAAAACCCCACCAGTCTTATATTTTATTCATTTTCAAATCATTCCAAACAAGTATACTTTTACAATGTAGATCTAGATCATTTTTTTTAAGTTTCAAATATAAAGTAATAAATTGTGAAACATAATCAAATCTCTTATATTTTAAAAACATTTTCCTTGCCAAATATTTTTTTCTATGTCATAAATTTGTTATACTATATTTTATATATTGGTGGGGTTTTGTCCAGGTGGGGTTTTGTCCTGATGGGGTTTTGTCCTGGTGGGGTTTTGTCTGAGGGGTTTTTGTCCTGGTGGGGTTTTGTCCTGGTGGGGTTTTGTCCTACACTCGCAATAGGTATGACCCCCTAATTTGAAGACCAAGGGGACAGAATGACCCCTTCTAGAAAAAGTCAAGAGAAAACTGTGTGTCACTACCTTAACCCATTACTGATTACTAGACAGTATTTTTTATTCTAGGCTAGTCAAAATTCAAAAATTTTGCAGACGACAATCATTTCAGGTGAATTTAAAAAAAATCTATGCAGGTTAACAGTTAACTTTTTACAAACAATCTATGGGATATGGTAAAACCTTTTCAATAGACAACATGTCAGACAGTTCCAATTTGAATTTATCTGCTGCAGACGACAAGAAAGGAAGCGAGTCGCAGAAAACCTTAGGCCAGATTCCAATATTGAAAGGTCAAATATGTTGTGTAAGACATGGGTGTAGCCAGAAATTTGTTTATATTAAGCCCGAGAGGAGGAGAGCACAAGAGGGGATATACCCGCTCTTAACCCATTACCAAACAGCAAAATTTTAGGCTGGTCCAAATTCAAAGATGTTGCAGACGACAATTTCAAGTGAATGAAATTTTACATTTTTTGGTCTTTTTATGTAGAAAACATTGTGGGAAATGAAGAAATTGCTTGTCACAAGCAATTTCTTCATTTTCCACAATGTTTTCCAAAGTCAATTATCTAAAAGGGTGTCAAAAGGCGTCAATGTGTGGGAATGGGTTAAGGGGGTTAGGGTCTCTCCAGCAGTTTCTCCTTTTGTCTCAATTTTTCTGTGCCATATTTAACACATATCCTATCTTTAATAACATCTATTTTGTCATTCGTGGCAGTTTTTGAAGTGGATCATCCTAAAATTTTATCATTTGGGAAAGGGTTAAATTCTATGTATCTAATGCACATAAATCCCTGTTTGACAAATAAAACTGGTACTACCTTTAACCTAACAAAAAATTTTGGACTGGTCCAAATTCAAAGATGTTGCAGACGACAATTTCAAGTTAAGAAAATTTGAAATCTTTTGGTCTTTTTAGGTAGAAAACATTGTGTAAAATGAAGAAATTGCTTGTCACAAGCAATTTCTTCATTTTCCACAATGTTTTCCCAAGCCCCTTGCTTTAGAGGAGTCAAAAAGAGTCACTGTGTGGTAATGGGTTAAAAGTTTTAAATTTCAGAATTTCTTACAAAATAAATCACTTTGTACCAGGAAGTGTCTTTGTACAATTATCTAAAGTAGATCTATTATAATGCTTATCTTATCTGTCCTAAACCTATACAAAATTATACTATTGTTGGCGCAAGATCGTATGGCACAATTGTTAACGTTTTGTTCAAATGTAAACAAAACATTTTTCGATAAAACGCAGATAACTCGGAACAGCGAACAGACCGCTCTATCACTGTAGCTAAATTTTCAACAAGTCTACGTCACTACTTATAAAGAATTTATTCATCTTTTATACAACACTCTTTTGTTTACAAATGATATGGACAAAATGTAAACGTGTGCCATATGATCTTGCGCCAACAATAATGCACTGAAGGGTACATTAGTTTTGCCTTTAATTCAAAGTTGTGGCTGCTTTTAGGCAAAGATTTCAAGTGGCTAACATTGTATACCTTTATTCTTTTTTTGGTAAATACATTGTGGAAAATGAAGAAATTGACTGCCATAAGTAATTTCTTCATTTTCATCATGTTTTCCAAAGCCTTTATTTTGTGGCAAGTCAAAAGGCATCACCGTGTAAGTAAAGCCTCTCTTACAACCTGTTGTGCGTCTTTTTAAATCCTACGTTTTAAAACTCTGCAAAATCGCACCATTTATAAAGACGCACGACGGGTTGTAAGAGCGCCTCAAAATATTGTCCGGTCAATTCTTTGCTGCGTGCAGTCTGCGTCGTGGTTGCGTCCACCAAAATCGTACGTTGCACATGCGTGCATCGCACAACTCAACATACGTTTTAGACGCAGACCGCACGCAGGAGCACGTACGACCTGTTGTAAGAGAGGCTTAAAGGAGTAATATATTCTTACCTAAATTGCCTTTTTCTGTTATCAGTCCACACTTCCTCATTTTAGACTAGTACTTATCAATCAAGCGAGAGTTATATCTGAAAAAGAAAGTTCAAACATTATTATGGGCCCACAAAAATGGCCAGGGTTTCTGCTGACTTTCAAATCTGGGGGTACAAACCATACTTTAACTGCATGCTTGTACCCCCTCTATTAGAGACAAAGAAGGCTGCTTGCAAAAACTGGGTGTACAAAATTCATTTGGAGGTTTTTGGACACCCTGATGACCCTCAACCCTTTCCCAAACAAGACCTCATAGGAAAGGCTTGGGAAAGCATTGAAACAAAAGAAGAAACTGCTGATAAGCAGCAGTTTCTCCTTTTGTCTCAATATTTTCTGTGTCATATTTTACACATATCGTCGGTGTAAATGCAAAACCTCGTATGTCGATTCTTGCGATTTTCAAAATACATATTTGTCTGCCCAGTTTAGACAATTCTCGCATGTTTTGAGATATATTTTTACAAATCAGTATTAATGACACATTATTTGTGAACAATATGTTAAGATTTCAAGTAAAACATTTCAGTTTTGGAAAAGTTATTACACTTTTTTCCCTTCCCTTCAAAATTTTCCAAAAACGAGATACGAGGTTTTGCATTTACAATGACGATATACTATCTTTACTTACAACCATTAGTCTTTTGTGGCAGTTTTTGAAGTGGATCAGCCTAAAACTTTGTCGTTTGGGAAACTGTTAAACCTTTTCCAAACAAGACCTGATTTTGATGTCCATCATGATAAAGGCCCTAGTAAATATTGTGGAAACTGAAGAAATTGTTTCAGACAAGCAACTTCTCCATTTTCCATCATGTTTTCTATTTTTCAGAAGGAGCATAAGATTGCCTTTTTCTGTTATCAATCCACACTTCTTCATTCTAGACATGTATTTATATAAAGAAAAATAGTGTGTTAATAAATGGATCTACAAAAATGGCCCTTAAACCTTTTCCAAACAAGACGGTTAGACCTGCAATTAGAAAGCTGCTACCGTCCGATAATCAATAATAGAACTTGAGTATATTATAGCAAATAAAATATTGAGACAAAAGGAGAAAACGCTGGTTACCAACATTATCTTCTTTTGCCCAAATGTTTTCCACAACCTATTTCCAAGAGTTAGACAAAGATTATTTTCAAGGGGGGGGGGGGGGTCCAAGCTCAAATTATGGATTAAAATGTAGTAAATATGTAACGTTACACTAAATTTATATAGACAAAATTTAATTTTCGGCCAATGCCAGGGGGGGGGGGGGGGGGTCTAACCCAACACCCCCCTTCTAGATCCGCCCATGCGTTTGGGAAAGGGTTAAAATGACTTAAACCCTTTCCCACACAAGACTAAGTTTTGATGTACCGGTACCTAACAAATAGGGCTTGGGAAAATATTGAGGCAAAAGAGGAAATTTCTGATTATCAGCAATTTCTCTTTTTGTCTCAATTTATCTTCGCTATATACATGTATACCTTATCTTTGCTGTGTGCAAATATCCTTTCGATTGAAAAAACCCTGAACTTTTGCTGTTTGGAAAAGGTTCAATTCATTCTGACACCTGTATGACCTTTGAGATTTGACCAGGTTAAATTTAACCCTTTCCCACACATTGACACTTTTTGGCGCCCCACAGAATAAAGGCTTTGGAAAACATTGTGGAAAATGAAGAAATTGCTTGTGACAAGCAATTTCTTCATTTCCCACAATGTTTTCTACAAAGAAAGACCAAAAAATGTTAAATTTTGTTCAATGGAAATTGTAGTCTGCAACACCCATGAGTTTGGATTAGGCTAAAATTTTGTTGTTTGGTAATGGGTTAATAGTTTGGGGCTAGACAAAGACATAAAAGCCCAACAGCAGCTAAGTGATCTTTTTATGGATGAGAGAAGGGGCCATAAACCCTTAACCCATTACCAAACAACAAAATTTTGGACTTGTCCAAATTCAAAGATGCTGCAGATGACATTATGAATTGAATGAAATTTCGCATTCTTTGATCTTTATTAACCCATTACCATGCGACAAAATTTTAGACTGATTCAAATTCAAAGATGTTGCAGACAACAATTTTAAGTGAATGAAATTTTAGGGTTTTTTTACTTTCAGGGTAGAAAACATTGTGGCAAATTCTTCATTTTCCATGACATTTTCAAAAGCCTTTCAGTTTATCTTGTGGCCGTCCAAAGATGTCACTAATCTGGAAAGAGTGTACTCATGCAGTGGCTGATCTAGGATTTCTGTGAGGGGGGTTTGAATATACAAATAGAGGGTTTCGTTTTCCTGTTATTCACATACACAATATTGACTGAATTTCTGCATGAAAATAAAATAATCAGGCTACAAAAGGGGGTTCGTTTTACCCCCCATCCCCCTCGGGAACCGCCACTGTCATGGGTTTGAAAGTCTCTGTTAGACAAATCAAATTCTGAATTATCCTTGAAAATAACAGATCAGTCTCATCTTGACTCTTCATTATTTTGTGCTAGATCTGAAATTAATTAATCATAGAATTATATCTTTACCCATCCTATCATCCCTTTCCAAATCATAAAATTTAGCATAGAAAATATTGAGACAAAAGGAGAAACTGCTGGTTATCAGCAGTTTCTTCTTTTGTTTCAATGTTTTCCCAAGCCTTTTCTATTAGGGACATCAAAACCAGGTCTTGTTTGGGAAAGGGTTAAGACTGTTCCACCATGAAAGCTACTGCAGACAAAAATATGGATCCATACATTTATGTTTATCATTTATAAATATGCACATTAATCTAGCTGCAATAACACAGCCACAGAGTTGATTATTGGTATTGGTTTCGAAACAGTCCCATCATTCAAGATTCAAAACACGGGTGGTAAACTTTGGAACGACCTCCAAAAAGAGGTAGTGAATTTCTGTTCCCATAGCACATCCGGGAACTCGCGAGGTCGGTCCAATAGCTAAAAACATGTAAACAAAGGTAGGTGTCGGTGGTTCTTTTGATTGTTTTCGAGGTTTCTAGCGAAAAATGGATAATTATGGCAATGCTATGTCGTGTAAAAATGACTTCTCGACGCATACGGCTCAAAACTGCGGTCGAAACCGAAGTAATTTCCGCTGGATCGTTTTTAAAAGTTCGAACACGATATTGCTTTTTCACAACAGTTTGTCAACAACTGTCACCTTTTTGCATAATTTGTGGTTTTCCGCGAAGAATACAGCCCCGGTACGTTCGTCCTGGGGAAACGAGTACTCTGTATCACATATTCTGTTAAAAACGGCAACGGGGCGCATTATTTAAGAAAATGATTGAGAAAATTCCAGTAGAGGTCGTTCCAATAAGGTAGAGCTCGTTCCAATTTGAATGAGATCGTTCCCAGTGCTCTCCTGTTTTATACAATGAAATAATACCTGTGATATCAGACCAGCCAAACTAAGACAAAAAATAATGATGGCGTTTGAAATATCAGAATTATCGTCATATCAGAGGCGTCGTTTTGTCTTGTGTGGTGACTTTGTTTTACATGAAAGTCTGTTTCTGATGTTTCTTAAACTCTACGCATGGATCTCTTGAAATGCACTTTTAGCTCACCTGAGCACGAAGTGCTCGAGGTCCGCTATTGTGGTCACTTTTTGTCAGTCGTCCATCCGTCTGTCTGTCTGTCCGTCTACACTCTAGCATCCGCAAGCTTTATAAGCCAATCTTAAAAAAACTTGGTCAAAATAATGATGGTCACGTAAGTTCTTGGATGATTTCGAAGAAATAGTGAATGTTGAAGAGTGAAAGTAAAGTCGAAAATTGCAGTTTTGTCAAATTCGAGGGCAGATAACTCAAGATGCATCATTCTTATCAGGATGAAAGTTTTACCTATGCAATATCCTATGGTCAACAATATTCAGTCCTAGTTTTTTTCTCTTAATTGAAAAATATTTGTAGTGGCTAGACTAGTGAAAACAAAGTCGAAAATGACACTTTTGTCAAAATCAAAGGCAGATAACTCGAGATGCATTCTGATTAGGCTTAAATTTTCTTTTAAGTAATATCTTATTCTCTTAAGATCTTATTTCTTTGGATATAATTTTGATTGAAAGAAACTGTGAATGCTGAAGAGTGAAAGTAAAGTCGAAAATCGCAATTTTGTCAAATTCGAGGGCAGATAACTCAAGATGTATCATTCTAATCAGGCTTAAAAGTTTACCTGTACAAGATCTTATGTTCAACAATATTCTGTCCAAGTCTTGTCTTGATTGATCAATATTTGTAGATGCTAAAGTGTAAACAAAGTCAAAAAAAGCCTTTTTGACATTCAAAGGCAGATCACTCAGTACATTCTGGTTCGATCAGGCCCATAATCGAACTCATCTAAGAACTTATGACCATCATTATTTTGACCAAGTTTGTTTAAGATTGGCTTATAAAAGTTGGGGATGCTAGAGTGTAGACGGTCAGACAGACAGACGGATGGACGACTGACAAAAAGTGACCACAATAGAGCACCTCGAGCACTTCGTGCTCAGGTGAGCTAAAAGTGCATTTCAAGACATCCATGCGTAGAGTTTAAGAAACATCAGAAACAGACTTTCATGTAAAACAAAGTCACCATACAAGACAAAACGACGCCTCTGATATGACGATAATTCTGATATTTCAAACGCCATCATTATTTTTTGTCTTAGTTTGGCTGGTCTGATATCACAGGTATTATTTCATTGTATAAAACAGGAGAGCACTGGGAACGATCTCATTCAAATTGGAACGAGCTCTACCTTATTGGAACGACCTCTACTGGAATTTTCTCAATCATTTTCTTAAATAATGCGCCCCGTTGCCGTTTTTAACAGAATATGAGATACAGAGTACTCGTTTCCCCAGGACGAACGTACCGGGGCTGTATTCTTCGCGGAAAACCACAAATTATGCAAAAAGGTGACAGTTGTTGACAAACTGTTGTGAAAAAGCAATATCGTGTTCGAACTTTTAAAAACGACCTAGTGGAAATTACTTCGGTTTCGACCGCAGTTTTGAGCCGTATGCGTCGAGAAGTTATTTTTACACGACATAGCATTGCCATAATTATCCATTTTTCGCTAGACACCTCGAAAACAATCAAAAGAACCACCGACACCTACCTTTGTTTACACGTTTTTAGCTATTGGACCGACCTCGCGAGTTCCCGGATGTGCTATGGGAACAGAAATTCACTACCTCTTTTTGGAGGTCGTTCCAAAGTTTACCACCCGTGCAAAAAGGTTTGGGCATGAAATATTGCACAGAAATCATTGGGGCAAAAGAATAAAATGGTGATTTAAGTCATAAAATTTCATTCAATTTTTTCACGTTCCATTTCACAACAGACCTAAAAAACAAGTCTAGTTTCGGAAGGGTTTATATTACAGGTCCGTAGGAAGGGGGGGGGGGGGCTAGGGGGCTAAGTCCCCCTCCCAAATGTTGGCAAAAAATGCCAAATTTTCCTTATTTCTACAATGAAAATTTTGGGAAAATCCATTTTAGCCCCCCAATATTCAGACAGAGGGGCTTTAGCCACCCAAATATGAAATTGTTTCATACGGGCATGTAGGCCTATTAGTTGCAAAAATGTAGCCCAAACCTTTTTGAATCTTGAATGATGGGACTGTTTCGAAACCAATACCAATAATCAACTCTGTGGCTGTGTTATTGCAGCTAGATTAATGTGCATATTTATAAATGATAAACATAAATGTATGGATCCATATTTTTGTCTGTATTAGCTTTCATGGTGGAACAGTCTTAAGCCATTACCACACACCGACTCTTTTTGACTCCTCACAAGATTAATGGCTAGAAAACATCGTGGAAAATGAAGAAATTGCTTGTGACAAGCAATTTCTTCATTTCCCACACTGTTTTCTACCCAAAAAGACTAAAAAATGTATAATTTCATTCACTTGAAAATGTCATCTGCAACATCTTTGAATTTGAACCAGCCTAAAATTTTGTTGTTTGGGAAAGGGTTAAGTTTTGATTACAGATTAATTTAGATCTAGATCTAGTGACAAGGATGTAGCAACACAGTTTAACACTTTCCCAAACAGGACCTGGCTTTTGACTTCCCCCAATAGAAAAGGTTGAAAGAAACATTGAGACAAAAGAAGAAGAAGAAAATGGTGATTTTCTCCTTTTCTCTCAATATTTTCAGTAATTTTTTTACAAACATTATCTTGGTCAACATCAAGTTTGTGGTCTGCATCAGCTTTTAACCCTTTCCCAAACAATACCTGGTTTTGACGTCCCTTATAGAAAAGGCTTGGGAAAACATTGAAACAAAAGAAGAAACTGCTGATAACCAGCATTTTCTCCTTTTGTCTCAATAGATCTATTTTCCGTGCCATATTTTACACAAATCCTATCTTAAGTAACATCCATTTTGTCATTTGTAGCAGTTTTTGAAGAGGATCACCCTAAAATTTTGTCGTTTGGGAAAGGGTTAAATTGAAATTACCTAAAATTTTGTCTTTTGGCAAAGGGTTAGATCTATTAAAAAATATTCAGTCGTCTGCAACATCTTTGAATTCCAGCGAGTCTAAATATTGTCGTCTGCCAGACAGTCTGGGACAAGAATAGATTGAAGATACAGTAGAGAACAAAATAATGACATCAAAGTCCATTGTTAAAATAAATAGTTATGAAAATGTGTAACGTATAACTTTTTAAAACACGTCTTACCCACTGGTGGTGAACTCGGACAAAGCGAGGAACATTTTTCATGAACACAAGGTACAGATACTTCATGTTTAAATGCGCGTTTAAAAACCAGTTTTACTAGTTTGAGCATGTACACAACGATTTGCACGTGTTTATCCGCACAAAACAATATGGACGAATTGGAGAGACACTTAGAGGCTATTGTAATTTTTGTTATTTCATTTCTCTGACTGATTCTGAAGTTGGTATTACAATTCTTGGAGTAGAAGTTTTTTTCCGATGTGAAAATCGTAGTTAACGTTTTTTGAAGGGGACTTGTACGGTTTATTCATGACACCGTGAACATTTTCAATAGCTGTTCGAATTGCAATGACTTTTGTCCTAACAATAGAATGGGTTTTCGGTTAAATATGGATAAATCGTAGGTGTTGTTATAAAATCCCGTAACTACAGCTTCAATAAAGTTGAGTTTGTGACGTTTTAGATTTACACCAACGAAGCATTAGTATTTGTCCGAAAAAACGTCACTAGGTCTATATATAGTAGATAAAAATTATTCTTTTTCAAAGACGAATAAATGGTATACAATAATCATTTCCAAAACAATAGGCCTATCTGGTATTGCAGCCCCCAATTAGAAGGCTTTCAGGCTTTCAGTTTTTTGGACTGTCATATTTTTTTGGACTGTCATATTTACAAAGTCATTGTACATTAAGTATTAGTGTGGCCTTTCGAAGCAGAACTTAAAAAATATATAAACATAGGTATAAGAATTAAATATATAGAAATAGGAAAGTTCCACCGTCCTAAATCAAAGAAATCACCATGGAAACATGCCACATGCGTATAATAATATACACAAAAATATGCTAATTTCAATTTTGATTTTAGTTTGTATATCCTATTGGACATTGTATTGTTAAGAGGTTAAACTGAAAATTGAAAATGTAGAAGTTGTATGACAATAAGCTATACGTTCTTCAACGCCAATTACACAAAACGCGGGAACAACGTCGTATTGTTTGGCGGCGATGTTATAAAGTCATGAAAACAGATCATGAACGTAAACTTTTGTTTCAGGAGAAATGTAGTGAAACGTCTTTTTTAACATTTTATCTTCCAGAAATCTAAAATATTGAAACAAATGGATTTAATCATATTAGCACAAATATACTCCCCGTCATAAGAAAGTAGCCACCTGTCTAATGCAAATGGTCGCCAATTTTAGAATTATTCATAAATGTACCGAAATAAATACAAGATATTGAAGCATGGCAAGTAAATCGAAAACAGTCGAATTACCCCATTAATTAGACTGTTTCGATTTTCTTGCCATGCTACAATTTTGAGACGATTCCAACACATCCAACGTCTACACGTGACGTCATTCCGACAAGACAACCATTATCGGGACTACTACCTGTGAAATCGACAGAAAAAGGCAAACGTTACAGAAAGATTGCTTCCTGGGTTGAGTTCTATCAGCAGTAGAGGCTGATTAACGTATTAGACCATCCGTTTCAGACGTCTTGCGATACCCATAGTCTTGCTACGATGTTATTGACAACATTACCTTCAGTGGTTTAGACAGCATCTATTGTTTTCTAAGGACAATTGCATAGCATGTGTTAAAACCAACGGTGTTCACACTCGAAAATGTCTTGTAAACGCGAATCTTATCCTTATCCACTTTCAGGAATTGTTACGGTAATAACAAGTATAGTGATAAATTGACAGTTATTGAAAGTAAAAGATTAAATGTGCATTTGTAAAATTTTATTCATGTACCGCATGCAATCAAGGTGTTAATTAAAAAGGAAATGCGCACTGTTAACTTTTCCCGTTAGTATACTTTAGAATGCATGCCCGTAGAAAGCAATTCCATATGGGCCCTGTCTAGTCCAGTGTCTAATATTCGGGGGGGGGGGGGGGGGGGGGGGGGGACTGAATTAGATTTGCCATAAGTTTTAAATGTGAAATGATGAAAATTCGGCATTTTTGCCAACTATGAAGGGGGGGGGGGGTGGCTCCAGAGTCCCCCTGTTCGTACGGACCTGGGATGTGTGAAGCAGTGGATCCTCCTTAGAATAAATGGTGATAATGGTAATGACAAATATTACAGTATAGATCTGGAAACGTTCATTTAGGCTTTTGCGACCAACATGGATCCAGATCGGACTTTGCATGTGCACTATCTGATCAAGATCCATCTTGTTCTCATTTAATAGCTTATTCTCCACCTGTACCAAATTTACGAAGGCATAACGAAAATCTTACCGGTGAAACTCCAAGGTAACGATAAAAATGATGATGATGATGATGATAAAGATGATGATGATGATGATGATGATGATGATGATGATGATGATGATGATGATGATGATGATGATGATGATGATGGTGATGATGATGATGATGATGATGATGATGATGATGATGATGATGATGATGATGATGATGATGATGATGATGATGCGATATTACCGAATAAATGTTTAAATGTGCCGTTAAGTCCAGTGCAATCGATTAATTTATCAAACATGTGCTCATAAAACACCGTAGCTTGAAAAGATAACATCGCAAACATGCTGTAACGTTGTCACGAAGAAACCGCACAATGATTTTCAATGACATGACACCGAAAACTGCCATTTACAGCCTTTATTTGTACATTTATATGTCTTTTTTGTATACTTGCAATGCAAATAGATAAAGATAAACAGTGATATCGTACCATTTCGTTCGGGCGATTAAGATCAACCCACATGATCTCAATATGCGCTTTGTGCACTTGCAATCCGTTTATACCATTTGAAAATAATGATCGATAAAACTGATATTTTCGTGCGTATTATAAATCATATATACATACCTTAGTAACTTCCATTTGAGTGCATCCTTTAAAAAAGACGGAAAAAGAAGTAAAGCAAAATGCCACGTGTATTGTTTACAAAAATCCGTATGTGCAATGAAGTATCTGTACCTTGTGTTCATGAAAAATGTTCCTCGCTTTGTCCGAGTTCACCACCAGTGTTACCTGTACAACCGAAAGGCTGAAACTGAATAACACGGAAGTTTTTACAGCAGCACACCCTTAACTCATGTCTAAAAATAGATTGTTCATTGCTAAAAATAAACATTGTGGAGACACCCCCTCAATCCTTCTTCGATCCTACAAATTCCGATGATAAAGATAAAGAAATATACCTTGAAATGTATTAAACGACTTTACATCACGGTATTCACAAACTGATTAAGAAAATCTTTTTTTTCCTTTTACTTTTTTTATATTTCTCGAAATAGACTGGAAGCCTTATTGGGGTTCCAGACTAGATTGTCTACTTCCGGGTTTAGCTTTGCAGGTAAGATAAAAACAAACTCAAAATTTCTGACTACATCAGCAATTTGAATGAAACATATGCACTCCATTGTCTATCTTTTTTAATCTTTGACAGTAATGAAATCGAGTCATGCCCTAGCGTTGTGTCAAAACTGTGGGGGATCCAGGATTTCTACGAGTCGTATGAATTTGACACAGGTCTCATGACCTGAGGTTGAGGAGGGTAAAGGGGGAGGGCGGCTTGTTCAAACATAGTTGTAGATAGGACTAAGGAGGGTTCGTTTTCCTAGCATTTAAAAATTTAGACTGAATTTTCGGTATGAAATTGACTTAATCAGACTACAGAGGGTGTTTCATTTACAGACCGCCGTAATGGGGTATACCATGAAGAGAAATACCAGGAATCCGGATACAGGTACCGGTAGGTTCTCCAATCGCCTCAATATAACCATACTGCATAGTGGTTGAAAGAGGCATTAAACCCAAATCAATCTAATCAACCACTCAACATCAGTAATGACAACCCAGGGCTCCAGATAAGAGGTGTTAAAGAAAGTCTAACTTTTTTTATTTAAATCCAAACCCTATGTTGTGGGTACTCATTTGAGTCGTCTCGACGAGACGATACAAATGAGTATCCGCAATATAGGGTTTGATGAACAATAACAGAATTATTGCAGTTTACAAAGTCTTCGCTCCCTCTTATCTGGAGCTCTGACAACCTATCCTAGCCATAGGTACGGGATCCAACACGTCACTGTCACACTATGGGGAGTTTAAGAGACTCCCTAAAAAATGGTGGGACTCTAAGATCTTGGACTCCCTGAGTTCTTTGGTTAGGTTCTTTGATTTGTTATCTCGCAATTGTTAACCCAGATTATCCGCAAAATTTCAGACTTGTCCAAATCCAAAGATGTTCCAGCAGACGATTTCAAATATGTAAATTTTTACATTTTTTCTGGGTTGTCACAAGCAATTTCTTCAATTTCCACAATGTTTTCCAAAGTTTTATCTTGTGGGGCTGCAAAATAAAAGCATCAATGTCTTGTAATGAGTAAACAAACACATCTTATTTATCTTCAGGTTTGCTGATATATAGCCGAGATTGAAACATTTTGACTCAAGATGGACGAAATAGATGAAGAAGATTATTGGGATACATCCAACGTCAAAAAGAGCATCAAAAGTAAAGACATATTTGCGGATTCCGTCACCATCGACGATGCGAGCACGCTAGCTAAGTATCGACGTGATCTGGACGTGGAGAAGATCAACTGGGACGACACACCAGTAACGCCTGCTGCACCTGCCCAAGGTGTTGCGAAATCTATCTCCAACGATCCTGTGTTATCAGCAACACAGGTGTATAAAGCACACAATAGATCCAGAAGTGATGTACAACCAGTCAATCATAGATTAATAGACAAGTCACCCAGTCTATCTAGTAACCAGTCTGGAATTGGTCTGGAAGCCGGTCTCTCCAACATTACAGATTATCAACCCAAATCTGGAGGACAGGCTTCAGATAAAGATCAGCAAATACAATTTTTACAAGACAGACTGAAAAAGGCGGAGAACTCATTAGGCACTTCAAAACTAAATGTAGCAGAAACTATAAAGAGAATGATAACGGGTCAAGCATTTAGTCTGGAAGTGTATAAATCTAAGGAAGAAAAACTAGAGCTTTTAGACCGGGCGATAAAGACACATGACGGAAATGCTATCATTACTGTTGTCATCTTTCTAAAGAGAACTTTGAGTGATCAGATATTTTACTACGAGCTGACTCGACGACCAGATGCGGTAGACCAATACCTGTCATACCTTAAAGCTCATTTCAACACGCGGGAACTAGAGTACATGTTGGAGAAGCTGGGTAGATCGGAGGAAATCGCCGCCATGAGATATAAACAAGCTGCCGCAGTCGAAGATCCAGACACGAAGATCAACAAACTGGAACAATGTCTGCGCGCTCACTTTGATCACAATCCTAACCTAGATCACGACGCAGGACTTATACGTCAGCATATCAGTTTGTTGAAGCGACAGAGACCCGTAGATGTCGGCGATGATATGATAGAAAAACAGGGCAAGCATATCGTGTTCCGAGCTTTACCCCGAACACGACCAGTGACCAATCTGCCTCTCATTACAACTCTGTTCTATTGTTGTATCTATCATTATGAAGAACCTGATAACCTTTTATCCAGTCCACAGTCCATAAGGAAAGACCACCAGCTGACTGAAAAACAATTTGTGTGGACAGCATTACGAGCTCGATCTAAAATGAAGAAATGGGCGGATATTGATGGACTGTTTACGACAAAAGGTTGGTTAGGTGGAACAAAGATGAAGGCAATCATCGCGTTTGATAAGGTGGCTGCGGTTTTGTATCGATTCGAAGCACAATCAAATGTTCTTTGTAAATATCTGTTATTAATAGACGATGTCGATAAACGGCTAGAACTTGCTAAGAAAATGAAATCCCATAAAGCAATTATAGAAACTTACGCGGCACAAAGAGATAGAAGGAGTTTGGAAATGTACCATAGGACTTTGAAAGCAAACTCTGAGGAATGGTTTTACTGCAAGGATATGTTGAATAGCAATAGTATAAAGTGGAAATCCTAAATAGAGAATTTAAGCATGTACCAAACAAGCCCTGGTTTGGAAGTCTTTAGAGATTAAAGATAGCATTGGAAAGCATTGAGAGAAAAGGAGAAAATGCAAACTAGCGTTTTCTCTATAGATTAAAGATAGCATTGGAAAGCATTGAGAGAAAAGGAGAAAATTCAAACTAGCATTTTCTCTAGAGATTGAAGATAGCATTGGAAAGCATTGAGAGAAAAGGAGAAAATGCACTAGAGATTAAAGATAGCATTGGAAAGCAATGAGAGAAAAGGAGAAAATGCTAACTAGCATTTTCTCCTTTTCTCACAATGCTTTAACATGCACATTAAATATTACAGTCTTGCTAATATTTATTTTGTCCTTTCAATTTGGTACTACATGCTCGTATCTACAATTTTCTCTTTTGGGAATTAGGAAGGAAACAAGCAATCCAAAGATTTTCTTGACATCTATTAAAGATATAGTCTGAAACCTTGGAGTTAAAGGAATTTCATTCATGAAACTTTTATTTCAAATATCTCAAGTAATTATGGAAAAAGAAGAAAAGAAATAACCAGAAAATTTTAAATTTGTTCATAATATAGAACAGAAAATATTGAGCCAAAAGGAGAATGTGCTGGTTATCAGCAGTTTCTTCTTTTATCTCAATGTTTTCCAGGCCTTTCCTATTAGGGGATTTATAATCATGTCTTGTTTGGGAGAGGGTTAAGAGTTTACATGATTGAAAAGTTTTTACATTTTCTTCTTTTCATTTAATGTTTTTAAATAATGATCTAAAATGGACTGGTTAAATGCGCTAGATTACCATTCCATAACATTCCATGACTTTAAAGTGTGTTAAAAAGTCTGTGTGATTTTGGGAAAAGGTTAATATGAAATTATTGAAATCCCAATATAATTATACCCTATGTACTGTTATATCATAATATTGTTAAAGTTTGATATACAAATAAAACATTACTTTTAAAATCTTCACTTTGAGTCTTTATATACACGATGGATAATCATACACCAGGTAATGTAACAATTTCAGAAAATCTTCAATAATTTTGGTAATACAGGACCGATTTAAATTCGGTTTGAAGCAGAGAATGTGGACAGACGTCGCGCATTAAACGGATGTGGTTGATATTTGAAAAATCAACAGATAAAAAGTTATTTAAGATAAACCAAAATTTTGGTTTATCTTCAATAACTTTTTTATCAGTTGATTTTTCAAAAATCCAACACGTCCAGCGTATTCCTTGCATTTTCCCACCTTCTCTGCTTTAAACCGAATTCAAATTGGTCAAGTATTAAAAAAGATATTGAAGATTATCGGAAATCCTGAGTCACGTGATTATACACCATGCATCTCTCCACAAGCATGGATACCTCAGTCAGAGTCCAGGGGGCGCAAGCTGCTGGAACCTTGGTTCGGCCAGTATCCATTCTGACATTTCATCTTTGTAAATGCAAAACTCTCGGATCTCGTTTTTGGAAAATTTTAAAGGGGAAGGAACAAAGTGTAATCACTTTTCCCAAACTAAAAGGTTTTACTTGAAATTTGGACATAATGTTCACAAATGATGTGTCATTAATACTGGTCATTAAAATATCTCAAATCCTGCAAGAATTGTCTTAACTGGACACACAAGATTTTACTTTGAAAATCACAAAAATCGACATACGAGGTTTAGCATTTACACCGACGATTCGACAAGTCGTTTATCTCTCACCATTGGGTGTGAATCATCTATGTGAGAGAGCAGCTGGAGGCTCGGTTTGGATATTGTGGTAGACTGGTAGTACTGATGAGAAAATACCAGGAATCTACAGTTAGTTACTCCAGGAGCTGTATTATGACCATATCAGTTTTAAACCCTTTCCCAAACGGCAAAATTTGAAAGTGATTCACTTCAGAAGCTACCACAAATGACAAAATGGAAGTTATTAAAGATATGATTTGTGTTAAATATGGCATAGAAAATATTGAGACAAAAGGAGAAACTGCTGGTTATAAGCAGTTTCTTCTTTTGTTTCAATGTTTCTCAAGCCTTTTCTATTAGGGACGTCAAAACCAGGTCTTGTTTGGGGGAGGGTTAAATGATGTTAAACCCCAATAAATCAAATCTTTATCTTTAGTCTGTATTCAATCTGATATAAACCAGTTCCATCGTATTTCATACAGTAACATCTGAGTCAATCTGACAGTCACCAGTTAAGGTCATCTTCAATGGCCCTGGGAATTCGAATATACAGTTGACACTCGTTATGTCGACATGTGATAAGTCGAAATTCCACTTAAGTCGAAGTGAAAGTCATGTCCCGTACTCAACAATGGATTATCTAATTGTTTAATCAAAATAATTTCGAAACAAATACAGTCATTGAAATTTAGTAGGAAAAGGATATAAATTGCTTGTTACGAGCAATTTCTTTCCTTTTCCTACTATATTTCAATCATGGACACATATGATGCCCATCAAAAATGGTCGAATATCGTTTTCATGGAAAAATAATCAAAATCGGATGAGTCCAGCTCCGGATATGTCGAGGTATTTTGACGACCCCTCTGACTTCGACACGAGTATCGACTGTACATTATTTTTAATCTGAATAATCAAATCTCTTGTGTATAGTTTTCCATGACATGCACTTGCAAACACCTGGTTCAGCACTTAACTGAGATGTCCACATTGGGTAGTTCATGATTTTCATCCTTTTCAGAATATTGTAAATGTTTATTTGATTGGTATAGTCTGTAAATATTGACCTGAATCCGATGAATATGCAATGAGTAATTGTGACACAGAATAATCAATACTCGCCAGCAATCCTTACTGTCGAGCAGAGTGGATAATTTCCATAAATATTACGACTTTGTATTCTGCACATGCTTCTCGTGTCAACATACATATGTCTGAGAGTGATTATCCCGCATCACAATTTGTCATTACATATTCCATAGGTCCAGGTCAATATTAATGGGGTATGACAGGAAAAGGTCATTAAAGATGACCCCTTACTGGAGCCTGTCTGATGTTACTTCAAAGTTAACTTCAGATCTTAACCCATTCCCACAGTGACGCTTTTTTGATATCTTTCAAGAAGTTTTACGGAAAATATTGTGTGAAGGAATGACCTGTGATAAGCAATTTCTTCATTTCCCACATTTTCTACCCTTAACCCATTCCCACACAGTGACACTTTTTTGATATCTTTCAAGAAAAGTGTTGGGGAAAACATTGTGGAACATGATGTGTTTGTGAAACACCAATGCCCCTGAAATTGATATTTTTCTACTATGTTTTAAAAGTTTTCGTGTTAAGGATTGGTAAGGGTTACCCGAAGGTTGACCTTGTGAAGGTCATATTGCATGGAAAAGATAGATATCATTGAAAGGAAGTTACATACCAATTTTCAGCTTTGTATGTCAAATACTTTTGGAGAAATGGCAAAATGTTAAGTTTTCAGACGGATGGACAGACGGACATGAGTAAAATAATATGCCCCCGATCTCTCAATACGGGGCATAAAAAGAAGAAATTGCTTTTGACAAGTAATTTTTTCATTTCCCACCATGATTCTACGCTAAAAGACCATGACCGTTTATGGTGTTCAAAACCAACATGGATCCTGATCAGACTGTATACACCCTGCTTTTCTCCAATAGTTTGTTCATCAACTATTTAAACTCAAGCCGCGACCAAAGCGCAGTTGGTTGCGCATCTGCCTCTCACTCCTCTCCTCTCACTCGACAGGTCACGGGTTTGATCCCCGGGCCACAGCAAATATCCTTTCTCACAATTTCACCCAGCAATGGTTTGATATTGTTAACCTACAAGGGTGAGCAGTTGGAGGCTCGGTTAGGGTGTTGTGGTAGTACTGGTATGAGAAACAACAGGAATCCATGGTAAGGTGCTTCAGCCGCAACAATAAGCCCATAGCAGTTAAAAATGGCCAAAAACCCCAATAAACCAAAACCTGATGCAACTATTGAAGAGCAGACTTGATCTTAATCAAACTGCACTCATTTGTAGAGTGATCTGGATCTATGCCCACATCAATATATTTCTTATTTCTCTCAATGTTTTTCCAAATCACTAGTATTTTACTAGGGACAGATTCTGATAATCGTATTAAGGGTTTTAACCTTAACCCATTACCAGATGGCAAAATTTTGGACTGTTCCAATTTGAAAGATGTTCAAGACGACAATTTAAGTTAATGAAATTTCAAAAATCTTTCCATTTGGGGTTAGAAAACATTGTGGAAAATGAAGAAATTGCTTGTTACAAGCAATTTCTTCATTTTCTACAATGTTTTCCCAAACCTTTCCTTATTAGGGAGTCAAAAAGAGTCACTGAGTGGTAAAAGGTTATTAGGGGTTTCACACTATTTTTATCATACCATTTTCTATCTGGGGGCGTTTTCAAACGTACACGAGCTTATCCTGGTTAGCATCAATGATACTTCTTTATGTATTAGTATAGTCTGTAAATATTGACCAGATCCCAACGAATATGCAATGAGTAATTGTGACACGGAATAATTGATACTCACCAGCAATGCTCACTGTCGAGCAGAGTCGATTGTTTCCATAAGCATTGTGACTTTGCATTTTACACATGCTTCTCGTGTCTATATCGTTCATGTCAGAGTGTGATTATTTCGCATTTCAATTACTCATTGCATATTCCACAGGTTCAGGTCAATATTTACAGACTATAAACATAAAGTAGTATAGCTCTCCATAATTGATCTGCACGGACATTTATTGTGAACTACTTCAGGGATGATAAATTACTAGTCTAAGACAACAAATGCGCTTAATCCTTTCCCAAACGACGAAAAATTTGACTCTTCTACGTAAAAAGCGGCTTGAGATGTCAAAATGGTTGTCGATAAAGGCAGGATTTGTGCAAAATATAGCACAGAAAACATTGAGACAAAAGGAGAAATTGCTGATAATCAGCAATTTCTTCTTTTGTCTCAATGTTTTCCCAAGTCTTTTCTTTTAGGGACTTCAAAACCAGGTCTTGTTTGGGAAAGGGTTAAACACAAAGTAGTATAGCTCACGATAAATGACCTGGCAGAGCATCTCTAGCTAATAGCTAGCGATTATCTGCACGGTCATTTATTGTGAACTACTTCAGCACAGTGTATAATCACGTAACTCGGAATTTCTGATAATCTTCAATATCTTTTTTAATAATTGACCAATTTGAATTCGGTTTAAAGCAGAGAAGGTGGGAAAATACCAGGAATAAGTTGGACGTGTTTGATTTTTTAAATATCAACTGATAAAAAAGTTATTGAAGATAAACCAAAATTTTGTTTTATTTTCAATAACTTTTTTATCAGTTGATATTTCAAAATCAACTATGTCCATCTAATGCGTGACGTCTGTCCACATTCTCTGCTTCAAACCGAATTGAAATTGGTCCCATATTTACAAAATTATTGAAGATTTTCTGAAAATATTGTATCACGTGATTATCCACCGATTCAGGGTACATATAAAAACTAGGGATGGGAACGAGTATTCGATTAATCGAGTACTCGATCGAACGTCCGAGTATCGATTACCAATATCACTAATCGAGTAATCGGAAGGAAAAAATAATATCAGCAGAAAAATGAAATTTCGTTTCCAAACTCAAATTGTTGAAAATTTCGATCGCTCTTTTCCAACACTGTACCGTACAAAGGGTAGATTATGTAACACCTGGTCGTCTACCGATTATCTAATCCCTCGATATTGTCCTAATTTGCAATCAAGTGCCAACAGCTATTGTTCTCGCTGTCAAACAGTGTCATAAATTTTTGCACCTTCATCGCTCTTTACTCTGATTTCGGGCGATGCATTTTAACTGGACGTCCGTAAGATTTACCGTAGAGTTGATTGGTTAATGCAATATTCGATCAGCCGATTATTGGATTGTTGTTGAGATTTCATTCTATTGCTATTTGTTTCTCGAAGAGGAAGCATCTCTTTCCCGATTACACGCAAATGAATTCAAGAAAATCTAAAAATGCCTCCCTCTAAGTCTATAGTGACTTGTGTATATCTCACAACATGCGTAAATATTACGGAGTTTTTATTTGGAGATAAACAACAACAACTTTGCAGATTTTTTTTTTTTTCATGAGCTTAATGGAAAGATTTTGACACTTTCTATAATTCTCATTACATATCTAACAATTGTCCACTTTTCTCAAATAAAGTACTGATCAAATGTCATCCAAAGAGATATTTATACCGAAGATATGCTGCATAAATCGCTTATGAAAATGTTGGAAAACACCGATACTATAACCAAAAGACATAGTTTCTTTCCGAGTACTCGAGTACTCGATCGGAAGGGTGATCGAGTACTCGATTAGTAAAATTGGTACTCGTTACCATCCCTAATAAAAACATAGCAAGAAAGAGTCTATTGTATAAGAGGTCACCAAAATTAATGGTATAATGTGGATTAGTTTATTGGGGTTTTATGCCGTTTTCAACTGCTCTGGTCATTATGATATCACGCGGCTGGAGCACCTAACCATGTGTTCCTGTTGTTTCTCATACCAGTACTACGATATCACCCTAACAGAGCCTCCAGCCGCTCGCCCACATAGTTTAATGATATTGTGGAATATAGAACAAGAACAAAGTCATCACTTGCATAACAAATCATTTATTTCGTCATAAAGTGGTCTCTGCCAACCCTTTTCAAAAGAAGTCCTAGTTTTGACGTTCTTAACCCTTTCCCAAACAGCAAAATTTTAGGGTGATCCACTTCAAAAACTGCCACAAATGACACAATGGATGTTATTAAAGATAGGATTTGTGTAAAATATGACACAGAAAATATTGAGACAAAAGAAGAAACTGCTGGTTATCAGCAGTTTCTTCTTTTGTTTCAATCTTTTCCCAAGCCTTTTCTTTTAGGGACGTCAAAACAAGACCTTGTTTGGGAAAGTGTTAAAGATAAAAGTCTAGAAAAAACAGAGTCAAAAGAAGAGAATATTTCCACATTTTCACTTTTTGCCTCAATATTTTTTGTGGCTTAATGTACACAAATCATAATTTCGTCAACACCCATTATAATTTTATACTTGTAGTTCAGGAAACATCAAGACAAAAAGATAAATGCTGATTATAAGCATTAATTTTTCTTCTGTAGTTTCAATATTTTCCGAAGCCCATTTTATCTGGGGCCATCAAAACCACAGCGTCATGTTTGGGAAGGGTTGAGACCAACATGATTCCACATCAGTCTATGTTTACACACAGTCTGATCAGGATCCATGTTGATCTCTAATTCCACTTACCTGACCTATATTAACTTTTCCTATTAGAAATCCACTGCAGACGTCAAAATGGATGTTGATAAAGGCAGGATTTGCGTAAAATATAGCACAGAAAATATTGAGACAAAAGGTTATCAGCAGTTTCTCCATTTGTCTCAATGTTTTCCCAAGCCATTTCTATTAGGGACATCAAAACCAGGTCTTGTTTGGGAAAGGGTTAACCCTTTTCCAATCAAGTCCTGGTTTTGTCCTCCCTGGTAGAAGAGGCATGGGAAAACATATGAGGCAAAAGAAGAAAATGCTGATTATCAAGAATTTCTTCTTTTGCCTTGATGTTTTCTATGCTACACTATTCACAAATTCTACCTTTTTTCACATATGTGACCCGGCACGCTAAAAGGACCTTATCCGAACTCTAAAAATCCAAATTTTGACAAACTTGTCAGACTCTGTCACTCACCACGGGTCAACCAGATGCCGTGTGCGAAAAATGAACATATAGTAAGACAGGGAAACATTCCGGATTTAGAAAACTACATAAAAGTGAAAAGAGTCGGCCCTAGTCTGGCTGCGCAGACTGACTAGGGTCGATATTTTTCACACTTCCTATAAGGTCCCTTTTAGCGCGAGGGGTCACACATATTTTGTTGTCTGCAGCAGAATCAAAATTTCGACATTCGGGAAAGTGTTAAAACCGTGGTTCTTGATTAACCCTTTCCCAAACAAGACCTGAGGCGCATTCTTTAGAGCAAGATTTTTTACGATTTCTTAAGGTGTTTTGGATAAAGCGTTTTTAAGACCAAGACTTTGACCGAGCTGTTCCGAATGCTCCATATTTATATAAATGATGTCATCATGATGTCATTTGTATAAAGTATGGAGCATTTGGAACACTGCGGTTTATGAATTATGGAGTGTTCGAACAACTCAGTCAAATCTCTTTTATATTGTTTGTACAGAGTTGACCAAGGGGTTCCGCACCAAGTAAAGATTAATGGCGCCTCCCATTGAACGTCTTAAAAATCTTGCTCTAAAGAACGCTTTATCCTAAAATGTCTTAAGAAATATCAAGATATCTCCAGAAATCTCGCTCTAAAGAACGCACCTCTGGTTTTGACGTTCCTAATAGAAAAGACTTGGGAAAACATTGAAACAAAAGAAGAAACTGCTGATACACATGTAACCAGCAGTTTCTCCTTTTGTCTCAATATTTTCTGTGCTATATTTTACACATATCCTATCTTTAATAACACCCATTTTGTCATTTGTGGCAGGTTTTGAAGTGGATCACCCTAAAATTTTGAGGTTTGGGAAAAGGTTGAATCACAAAATATACTTGTTACTTGTTCATTAATCCTTTTCCAAATGATAGAATTTTAGGGCAGTCCAATTTGAAAGTGGCTGCAGACCATATAACCCATTACCAAACGGCAAACTTTTAGACTCAATTCAAAGCTGTTGCAGACGACAATTAAAACTGAATGAAATTTTACATGTTTATGTCTTTTTGTGTGGAAAATAGTGTGAGAAATGCAGAAATTGCTTGTCACAAGCAATTTCTTCATTTTCCACAATGTTTTCCAAAGCCATTATCTTGTGGGGAGTCAAAAAGAGTCACTGTGTTATAATGGGATAACTGATAATTAAAACAGAATTTGTGCGCAACATAGTCAGGAAAAGTATTGAGGCAAAAGGAGAAAGGGCTGATTATCAGCATTTTCTTCTTTTGGCTCAATGCCCAAGCCTTTTCTACTTCATCAAAATAAGGTCTACTATGGGAAAGTTTTAATGAAATAAACTTGTATTTGTCCATATGCCACTGTTAAAACAAGTTAACCCTTTCCCAAACAAGACCTGGTTTTCACGTCCCTAATATAAAAGGCTTGGGAAAACATTGAGGCAAAAGAAGAAAATGCTGATTATCAGCATTTTCTTCTTTTGCCTCAATATTTTCCATGTTATATTGTACACCAAAAGCCCATCTTTTTCAACATCCATTTTGTAGTCTGCAACAGCTTTCAAAAAATTAGATAACCCTAATATTTTATTATTTGGGAAAGGGTTAAAATCTTGGTCCCTGATTGAATCATAGAATATTTTGTGGGTTGTACGTTGGAAACATGATGATACTGTTGTATGGTTGTTGTGTTTGTAGTTTTATGGGGTACACTTTGATTTGCCTAATTGATTTTGTTATTAAAATCTTGGTCCCTGATTAAATCTCAGAATATTTTGTGGGTTGTTTGGCGGAAAGACGATTGTGCTGTTGTATGGTGTTTGTAGTTGTAAAGGGTAAACTTTGATTTGCCTGATTGCCTTTGTTTTTAGAATCTTGGTCCCTGATTGAATCGCAGAATATTTTGTTGGTTGGGGTTTGGAGGAAACACGATGGCGTTGTTATAAGGTTGTTGCGTTTGTAGTTGTACCGGGTAAACAGGCTGTTGTATGATGGGTTGCTGTAACAACATCGGATTTGTAAGATTCTGTTGAGATACAGGTCTTGATGGTATCTGAAAATAAATCAAATCAGTTTTCTTAACCCTTTTTCTTAACCCTTTACCAAACAAGACCTGCTTTTGACGTCCCTAATTGATATTGCTTGGGAAAACATTGAGACAAAAGAAGAAACTGCTGATAACCAGCAGTTTCCACTTTTGTCTGAATATTTTCTATGCCATATTTTACACAAATTCTTTCTTTTATAACTTCCATGTTGCATGATGGGTTGTTGTAATAACATGGGATTAGTAAGATTCTGTTGAGAAACTCGTCTTGATGGTATCTGAAAAAAAAATAAAATCAAAGTTTTCAACCCATTACCACACAAATGTCAGAATGGATATTTGCCGAGTTGTGGATCCAACTCACAACCCATGGATTGGCAAACCATGGATTGGCAAACTTTGATGATACCGACTGAGCTATCTGGGCTTGTTATTCACCAACCACAACATATACACAACAATCCATCCAATTGGCTGAGACATACCTCTTGTCCAATCATATGGCTTGATATGTAGTTTTACTTTAGCCAACCCATGTAGAAACGTTGGTGAAAGTTCTTGGCCACGTTTTACTAACATTGATTTTTGCAAAAAACTTGTAACAACACATCTGATTGAAAGAGAAATGATAACAGTAATTATTCGGCCAATCAGATTTGCTGTTGTTTTAAAAATGTTCGTAAGTTTGTTATTAAAACGGCCCCCTTGTCTTTTGAAAATATGATATTGATATTTGACCTTTATCAACGACCATGGTCTTGGGTATTGCTATCCTCTTGACCCATAAACTACATGTGACTGAAATATGCCAGGGCTAGCATTTACTGTAAATTTTCTAGCAAATTCTAACAGACAGACAACAGTGAAACAATATGTCGTCGTTGTAAATGCAAAACCTCGTATCTCGTTTTTGGAAAATTTCAAAGGGGAGGGAAAAAAGTTTTCTCAAACTGAAATGTCTTACTTGAAATTTGGACATATTGTTAACAAATGATCTGCCATCAATACTGGTCAGTAAAATATCTCAAAACTTGCAAGAATTGTCTGTAACTGGGCATACAAGTTTGTACTTTGAAAATCACAAGGATCGACATACGAGGTTTTGCATTTACACTGACGATGTGCTCCATATCTTTTCATACAAATAATAACATTTACATGATTCATGATCTGTAAAAATGTCCTTTACAGCATTTGAAACTGCCATGTTTCCAAACCAGCCTGTTTCAACCCTTTCATGAATAAGACCTGCTTTTGACATCCCTAATAGAAATGGCTTGGGAAAACATTGAGACAAAAGAAGAAACTGCTAACAACCAGCAGTTTCTCCTTTTGTCTCAATATTTTCTGTGCTATATAGTACACAAATCCCTTCCCTTTTAACATCAATTTTGTCGTCTACAGCAGCTGTTTTAAAAAGCAATCTGACCAGGATCAGTGTTGCTAGTTTAATTAGGTTAGGGTTAGTTAGATAACAACATGTGTCATTATCAGACTGTGGGTATACACAGGCTGATCTGGATCCACGTTGATCTCAAATGTCATGAGGAACCTTTTTCAATATCCTGGGGGCCGTTTTACTAACAAACTTATGAACATTTTTAAAACAACAACACATCTGATTGGTCGAATAATTACTGTTATCATTTCTCTTTCAATCAGATGTGTTGTTACAAGGGTTTTGCAAAAATCAATGTTAGTAAAACGCGGCCCTGGTGACCAGCATTTTCTCCTTCTGCCTCAATATTTTCTGAGCCATGTTGTACACATATAATATTGGCATAAACTTCTGTTTGGTCATCCGCAACATATTTCAAAACGGAACAATCCAAAATGTTTGGGAAAGATTAGTGTTACGCAACTAATAATGTTGTTTGCTTTTGTATTTTTTTTTTCGATACAAGAAAACCCACACATTTCTTACCGTTTGATTCATAAAGAGTCTTGGATTGACCATAGCGGTAGACTGTGGTGGAATTTTCATATGACTCTGAAAAATACAAACACAAATATTTAACCCTTTCCCAAACAAGATCTGCTTTCAATGCACAAAGTAGAAAAAGGTTTGGAAACAAGATGTGTTTGTGAAACACGAATGCCCCCAAAATGGCCAATGTAAAGTTTTCGGACGGATAGACACGGCTAAAACAATATGCCCCTAATCTTTCGATAGGGGGAGTATTATAGAAATAGGAACAATGCTATCATTTAGCATTTTCTCTTTTGTCGCTATGTTTTTCCTGACTTTTTCCCCAATTTTCTCATTCTTAAATGAACCATCTAAATCAGCCATTTTCCCCTTTTGTTTCAATATTTTATTTTGCTACATACCAAACACTTTTTTGTCAACATCAATTTTGTCATATGAGGCAGCTTTTAACCCGTTTTACAAACAAGGCCTGGTTTTGAAGTACTTTGTACAAAAAAGTTTGAGAAACAAGATGTGTTTGTTTGCCCCCGAAATGGCCATTTTTCGAAAATGTTAAGTTTTCGTGGAGTAAAGGGTTGATAATGGTTAATGGATGACCTTCAGGAAGGTCAAATTGCATGGAACAAATAGATATTGTTGAAAGGAAGTTGCATACCAAATTTGAGCTTTGTATGTCAAATAGTTTTGGAGAAATGGCAAAGGTTAAGTTTTCAGGTTAAGTTTTCGGACAGACAGACAGACAGACAGACAAACATGTCATTGAGTAAAACAATATGCCCCCGATCTCTCGATACGGGGCATAAAAATCTAGAGAAAAGAAGAAATTGCTGACCATCAGCAATTTCTCATTTTCCCTCAATATTTTCTACGCAGTAACATACACATTCTCTTATTTTGAAAGCAACTATTTTCCTCTCTACAACTACTTTCAAATTGGAACAGAGAACAGTTTTGCTGTTCAGGTAAATGTGAACCATAGTATAAGATTGTAGTGGAATTTCTATAATACTCATCAACAGTGCTCATATTTGAAATACAGTAGGAACAAAATGAACAATTTCCATCATTTTCCTACTATATTTCAATGGCTATATTTATTTTAAAATTGATATGTTTGAAATTTTCCTTTTCATTAATGAGGACAGGACCAGATTTTTACTTTGACTGAAGCAGAAATTTGACACATCCAATGTTGAAATCACGAGTGTCAACTGTATATAAAGATCAAATTCTACCGATTAAACAATGTAACTTATGGCATGTGTCTACCCAAATATGATTTTTTTTTTTTTTTTTTTTTGGGGGGGGGGGGGGGTGTTCCAAATAACTGTAAGTCCTATTACCCTTTTTGAGAATAGTTTATGAAAAAACATCAAAATAAAAGAAGCAAATGCTGATATCTAGAAAAGGGTTAACCCATTATCAGAGGGCAAAATGTAAGACTGGTACAAAATGTTGCAGGCAACAATTTTTAATGAATGAAATTTCACATTTTTTGACTCTCTGGGTAGAAAACATTGTGGGAAATGAAGAAATTGCTTTTGACAAGCAATTTCTTAATTTCCCACAATGTTTTCCAAAGTGTTTATCTAGCCTGCAAGGTGTCAAAAGGCTTCATTTTGTTGAAAAGGGTTAAATTATTTATTGTGAATTTCTATACCCTACAAACAAGACAAGTTACTCACGGGATGAAAGTTCGGAACAACTGGCGATGTCGTCGACATAAGAGAATCAACCGGAACAAATTTTGATGCCATATTTGTTCGTCCTTCACCACGTTTTTCCTCTTCGCGACGAATCGCAGTAACGAGGGATTCAGGTAAACTTCGGAAGGTTGTTGTATTCTGAAAGAGACGGTAATATTATATCATAGCAAAAACTTTTAACAGCTTTTCATAAGCATTTTTTGCATCCAAGTTTTTTAAAAAGAAATTCAAATTGTTTGGTAACTGATAAACATGTTTGATTTCTACATAACAGTGCTTTTTGAACCTCTAAAAGATAAACGTTTTAGAAAACATTGTGGTAAATGAAGAAATTGCTTGTGACAACAAAATGCCTTCATTGTCCGCTTTGTGTAATTTCTACTTAAGATAGACCATAAAATGTAAAATTTCATTCACACGAGATTGTAGTCTGTAGCATTTTTGGAATTGGACAAGTCTAAAAGTTTGCCTTAAGGTAAAGAGTTATGGTAGTGCACCTGTAATAAGATTCTTTTCAGGTGATGTCGTAATGATTTGTCACTGGAAAACCCTTTTTATTTAACCCTTTTCCAAACAAGACCTGGTTTTGATGTCCCTGTGGGAGTAGGCTAGGGAAAATATTGAGGCAAAATAAGAAACTGCTGATAACCAGCAGTTTCTCCTTTTGCTTCAATGTTTTCTGCGCCATATTTTACATAAATCCTATCTTTAGTAACTTCCATTTTGTCAATTGTGGCAGTTTTTGAAGTGGATCACCCTAAAATTTTGCCGTTTGGGAAAGGGTTAACTTGTAAATGCCTGTATAGACTGAATACCTGACAAAATTTTACAAAATCACAAGAAAGATTCAAACATCATGCAAATCTCATAAACTCTTTTCCAAACAAAGCTTTTGACATCCCTGGAGGAGAGAAGATCAGACAAGAGGGCCAGAATGCCCCTATATCGCTCACCTGAAAGAAGTTTGTGACACGCCCACTTTTTTTTAAAAATAAAAATTTGTGAACAAATTTTGAAAAGGGTCACTCAAGGAACGTTGTTGCCAAGTTTCGTTCAAATTGGCCCAATGTGTTTTTTAAAGAATTTTCTTAGGGTGTCTCTAACTTCGATAAGCCACGCCCTGCCACGCCCGCCGTATCTGACGAATCAAAATTTGCAAACAAATAATAAAAAGAGTCACCCAAAGAATATTTCTGTAAAGTTTGGTTCAAATTGGGCCAACGGTTGATTTTTGAAGAATTTTCTTAGGATTTCTCTAAGTCCGATAAGCCATGTCCTACCACGCCCACTTTTTCTGACGAATCAAAGATTTGTGAACAAGTTTTGAAAAGAGTCACCCAGGGAACATTTCTGCCAAGTTTGGTTCAAATTTTGCCAACGGTTGATTTTTAAGGATTTTTTTTAGAATATCTAAGAAGCCACGCCCTGCCACACCCACTTTTTCTGACGAATCAAAAATTCACGAACAAATTTTAAAGAGAATCACCAAAGGAACATTTCTGCCAAGTTTGGTACAAATTGGGCCAATGGTTGATTTTTAAAGGATTTTCTTAGGATTTCTCCAAGTCCGATAAGCCACGCCCTGCCACGCCCACTTTTTTTGACGAATCAAAAATTTGGGAACAAGTTTTGAAGAGAGTCACCCAAGGAACATTTCTGCCAAGTTAGGTTCAAATTGGACCAATGGTTGATTTTTATAGAATTTTCTTAGGATTTCTCCAAGTCCTATAAGCCACGCCCTGCCACGCCCACTTTTTTTAAGAATCAAAGATTTGCGAACAAGTTTTGAAGAGAGTCACCCAAAGAACATTTCTGCCAAGTTAGGTTCAAATTGGACCTATGGTTGATTTTTAAAGAATTTTCTTAGGATTTCTCTAAGTCCGATAAGCCACGCCCTGCCATGCCCACATTTTTTGATGAATCAAAAATTCGCGAACAAGTTTTGAAGAGGGTCACCCAAGGAACATACCTGCCAAGTTTGGTCAAAATTGACCAAATGGTTTAGGAGGAGAAGATGTTTAAAGAAATGTGAACGGACAGACGGACGGACGGACGGACGATGAGTGACCACAATAGCTCCCCATGAGCACTTCGTGCTCAGGTGAGCTAAAAACATAGAAAGACAAGAGCCGTCAGAGACGGACAATACTCCCCGAATAAGGCATTGTAACAATAAATGTATGCCATGGAGAGCAATTTATTGTCAAGGGCATCTGATTTGCTACTCCAATATGAAATTTCATGAAATTCTGGCCATTAGACTATGAGAAATTAGAGAACAAGAGTTATCCGTGGACAACGTAGCTCGCCTATACGGGAGCTTGTCACAACTAGAAGACCTGAAGGTCTTGAGTCGCTCCACAGGCCTGACTTTCATGTAATATTTAACCCATTACCAGACGACAAAATTTTGGATCGTTCCAAATTCAAAGATGTTGCAGACGACAATTTCAAGTGCATAAAATTTTTCATTTTTTGTTACTTTTGTATAGAATACATTGTGGAAAATGAAGAAATTGCTTGTCACAAGCAATTTCTTCATTTTCTACAATGTTTTCACAAGTATTTTATTATGGGGGAGTCAAAAGGCGTCACTGTGCAGTAATGGGTTAATCCAAGTTTTGATTAGATTGTTCAATGCTTGTGTTTCATAGAGCTAAAAGAAAGTAACAAAACTAGATTGTTCAAAATGTGTGGTTCTTGAAGCAAAGAAAGTAAAATTACATGTTTGCCATTTGAGAAAGGGTAAAAGGAAATGGGAGAACATTCTAGCTTAGGATGTCACAAGCAATTAAAATTTTCCTTCTTCCCAGAAGATCTAAATTAACAGAACATTGATTATTCCAAAATATTTCATATTTCTAAAAATAGATTTTGAGCTAAAAATAGGTTCTGGGAAAAACCCTTTTCCAAAAATAATGCAAATGGCTGTCAAACCTGAATTTCTTGTAATATCAAGTACAAGTTTTCACTAGATTTTTCAATACGTGTTGCTCTTAAAGCAATTACAAAGTAACTAGAAAGCTGAAAATACATTCATATAAGATCTATTGGTTACCAAGCTTTGCAACAGTCTTTATTAGAGTGAGTTTGGCTGTTAGAGTGAAAAAAAAAGTCACAATTAGCAATTTTGTCAAATTGAAAGGCATATAACTGATGATTTTATATTCCTATCTAGCTAAGAATCACACTAAAGCAAGATCCTAACTTCACTTACATCTTGTTTAAGTTTTGACCTGATTATTCAATATTTGTGGGTGTAAAAAGTGTAAAATCAAAGAAAAATGGCACGCCCAGGCGTACTGTGGACTTTCAAGCACTCAATGTGCATGCAACCCGTGAAACACATCACACGCCTTCTCCTTTCCTGCAGGCACGATCTGTTCCAGCTGGCAAGAAGAAGACTGTGTTCGACGCCTGGAATGGGTATCACAGTGTTCCTATTCGTCAGGAAGATAGGCACTTGACTACATTTATCACACCATGGGGCCGATACCGTTACATGACAGCACCACAAGGGTATATCGCTTCGGGAGATGGTTATACCAGACGCTATGACGAGATTGTAGCTGACATTCCAGACAAGACAAAATGTGTGGACGATGCGCTGTTGTGGGCGGACACCCTAGAAGACAGCTTCCACCAGGCAGCTCGATGGCTTGATGGGTGTGGCAGGAACGGCATTATTCTCAACCCTGACAAGTTTGTATTTGGTGCTGACACAGTTGAGTTTGCAGGATTTGAAATCTCCCCCACTGATGTCCGTCCTAGTCAACGGTACATGCGCGCTATCATCGACTTCCCACCACCGAAAGACTTGACTGACATTCGTTCCTGGTTCGGACTGGTTAACCAAGTGTCATATACATTCAGCATGGCAGACCGCACGCTCCCCTTCCGCGAACTCTTGAAGCCTGGGACACACTTCAAGTGGAATGAAGAGCTTCAGAAATTATTTGAGGAATCAAAGCGCATCATAGCTCATGAAATCCGGGAAGGTGTCACAATCTTTGATCCTACCAAACCCACCTGCTTGGCTACAGACTGGTCCAAGACTGGTATTGGCTTTTGGTTGCTACAGAAGCACTGTTCATGTCATGACGTCAAACCGTTCTGCTGTCCCACTGGATGGAAAGTCTCACTTGTAGGGAGCAGATTCACTCATGCAGCAGAATCCAGATACGCACCCATAGAAGGTGAGGCTTTAGCGGTGGCCGATGCTCTCGAGAAAGCAAGGTACTTTGTACTTGGATGCTCTGACCTCATTGTAGCCGTGGACCATAAGCCATTACTGAAAATTTTCCGTGATAGGGCTCTTGAGGATATTTCAAATACGCGCCTCAGAAACCTGAAGGAGAAAACATTGCGCTATAGGTTCCTCATTGTGCATGTTTCAGGTGTGAAGCACCTTGCCACAGACTGTCTGTCACGCCATCCTGTCAATGATGCCGTACAGCTAGTCCTACCTGATGACATTGCTACTGTTGGTGCTGGGTCGTCTTCATCTGATTCCTACTCATTGTTTATGTCCGCCATCAGAACTGATCAGGTCACCACTCAGAATGACACAGAAGAATGTGCCATGTCAACAGCTGTATCTTTCCTGGATGCACTGAATGTACAATCTGTAACATGGGATAGGGTTCGTACCATGACAGCGAGTGACCAAGACATGCTTGTCTTAGCTGACCTGATAGAGAATGGTATGCCAGATTCTCGACTCCAAATGCCTGAGTCATTGAGAGATTATTATCAATTTCGGGGTGACCTTTCTACTATTGATGGTGTCATCTTGTATAAAGACCGAATTGTTATCCCCCCGTCCCTGAGGTCAGAAGTCCTTGATGCCCTCCATGCCGCTCACCAAGGAGTAACATCAATGATAGCTAGAGCTGAATTATCAGTATTTTGGCCTGGCATCACTCCAGCTATTACCGCTGCTCGTGCTAATTGTCATCATTGCAACCGTAATGCTCCATCAAACCCTAGTGCCCCGCCAATCCCACCAACTCCCCCAGAGTACCCCTTCCAGTGTCTCTGTGCAGACTACTTCACTTACAAAGGACACGATTACTTAGTGGTTGTCGATCGCTACTCCAATTGGCCGATTGTGGAGAGGTCGCAATCAGCAGCAACTGGGCTCATTTCTTGCCTAAGACGAATATTTGTTACTTATGGCATACCTGATGAGCTTGCTTCGGATGGAGGTCCTCAATTTACTGCCACAAGCACAAGACAGTTTCTCCTTAATTGGGGTGTACATCACCGGTTATCGTCTGTGGCATTCCCACATAGTAATTGCCGAGCTGAAATTGGAGTAAAGACTGTGAAACGCCTTTTGATGGACAATACTGGTGACTCCGGTGACCTTGATACGGACAAATTTCAACGTGCAATGCTGCAGTACCGGAACACCCCAGATCGTGATACCAAACTTTCTCCGGCCATGTGTATATTTGGTAGACCCATCAGGGATTTTATCCCCATTCCACCTGGAAAGTACATACCCCATGAAACTTGGCGTTCTACAGCATCAGCAAGGGAAGAAGCTCTCCGCAATAGACATATGCGCTGCGCAGAGAACCTGACAGAACACACCAAACGTCTGCCTCCGCTAGCAGTTGGTGATCATGTTCGTCTCCAAAACCAGATTGGCTCCCACCCCAATAAATGGGACAAAACGGGTGTGGTTATTGAGGTACGCCAGTATGACCAATACGCTATAAGAGTTGATGGCTCACGACGTGTGACTCTTCGTAACCGGAAATTTCTCCGCAAATACATCCCAGTTATTCCCCCACTGGCCAAACTGACACTGGATATGGATGTTGGACTTTCCAGGTCTATGACCTCTGGGCAAGAAGAGTCTAACATTCCGACATATATGCCGATGTCAACTCCGACTTATAAGGCAGTGTCCACTCCGACTGTTAGGCCAGTGTCCACTAAGCCTCCTGGTCACACTCCACTGCCGATAACAAGAATGAGCACACCACCTCCTAGTGACTCTGAGATCACACAGACACCTATTCCCACCCATGACAAACGAGAGCCCATGACAAATCAGGATACGAGGCGTCAACTGGTTTATGGTTCTCCACAACCAGCAACCAATCAGTCAACTGATGGCTGTGAGAATCCACCTCCCATATTACCAGCTGCAGACCGTGGTATCACTGACATGGATGCACCCTCCACACCTAGGCAATCATCCAGACTACGCCATGCTCCTGCATGGCAAAAAGACTATGACATGGGGTCTATTGAAGTCTTACCATGATATTGATTCTGTGTATTATTTTTTTTTCTTTAAGTGTAAAGAGTGATTCTATTGTGTTGAAGTAACAACCTGACACTGCTGGGGCCCAATGCCATTTATTATACTAATATGTTCATGACAATATTTCATATTCTGGTTCTAAAGTATTGCTTTAAATCACATTTTGTCACAACCAGTTTCTTTTTTGCATATGAATTGGGTTAGTCTTCGTTGTTTGTGTATTACCCAAAGACTTGGGGGGAGATAGAGGATTACATTGTATTATGCTTTAGTTCAATATGTGTTATCTGTATACTTTCAGATCTTGATCATTGTTGTCAGATGTCAGATTAAAGATTCCAACAAATAGATTCAATCTTATTTAAAAACAACAATTTTGTCAAATTCAAGGGCAGATAAATCATGATTTAAGATTCATATGAAGCTGAAAATTACACCAACACAAGATCTTATGGCCAGTAAGATAATGTGAAAGTTTTATGTTGATTGGTGGATATTTATGGTTGTTTGAGTAAAAATAAGGTCAAAAATGGTAGTTTTGCCAATTTCAAGGGCACATAACTCAAGACGTAATATTCAGATCAAGCTGAAAATTGCACTCAGGCAAGATCTTATCAGCACCAACATTCTGACCAAGTTTTGTTTTGATTGATCAATATTTGTAGTGGCTAGAGTGAAAACAAAAGAAAATAGCCATTTTTTAATTCAAGGGCAGATAACTCCAGACTTTATGGTTCAATCAGAATTAATTGAAGGAATCTGATAGAGGACCACCTAAGGATCATTCCTGTAAAGTTTGATTGAAATCCATCAAGTAGTTTCTGAGGAGAAGATTTTTAAAGAAAAAGTTGACGACCGGACGCACGCACGACGGACACAACGCCATGACAATAGCCCGCTGGCCTGAAGGCCAGTGGAGCTAAAAACAGCTAATTTTATAAAAGTAGGTCAAACTCCAAGGTCAAGGTCACAAGGTCAAGGGTCATGGTCCGAAATGAGAGGTCTTGGCAGGAGGTATCCATGTGTGAAATATCAAGGCTCTATTAATAATAGTGCATGAGATATAGGCCAGGTTAAAGTTTTTCAAAACTAGGTCAAACTCCAAGGTCAAGGTCACTAGATCATGGTCCCAAATGAAAGGTCTTGTCGAGATGTATCCATGTATGAAATATCAAGGCTGTATCTCTAATAGTGCCTGAGATAAAGACCAGGTTAAAGTTTTTCAAGTGAAGACGTGACGGGACGCGACGCCGACACTAGGGCTGTGACATTAGCTCCCTGGACATAAAGTCCCGGCTTGCTAAAAAGTGTATTTGACCTTAAGTCCCCTTTTCCCATGACGAGGCCTCAAATCCAAAAACCGTGAAAAGTACATCGGCATTATGTCATAGGTAGTTCACATGGTAAGTTTCATTTGATTTGGCCCAAGGGTTATGGAGAAATCGCTTCGGACGTACGGAATGACGGACGGACGGAAAGACAAAGCGGCGACTATATGCTCTTCCTTATAGTCTACCTACCAATTCTGAAAAAGTGGCTAGAAAACATTTTCGTAGGCATTTTTTGAACATGGAGTTTTGATGTATTATTTGCAAAGTATAAGGCTTGCCTGATTTGCATAGACCGGTAGTCACCTCCAGTCGGCCGTATTAAGGTCACAAAACAAGGTCAAAGGTCATTGGGTGCAAAATTCACATAAGCCCCCTTTAAATGCGTATAACTCTGTCAATTATATGTCTAAATGCACAGAAACGGTTTTAAATGAAGGTCCAATGAATTGTCTTGCATATAAAATATAGTTAATGATACTTTTCTCATTTGCACATTCATTAATATTTGGCAAAATGTAAAAAATTGCAAAAATTGTGCAAAAATTGAACGCAGTGTAAATGGAAATCATGCTGCATGTGAAAAGTTATTGCGATTTTCAATTACACAAACACGTTCAAAAGTGTCTATAAACCCTTAGCAAACATTTAAAGTCACGTTTGATGGTAAAAAGTCACCATTTCTATATGCAGGTACAGCTCGAAGTCAGCTGGGGTCAAGATTTGTAACGATCATTGCTTTTACACAGTGTACACGGCATTTCAACAGTATTGATGGAACTTAAATGATATCACTTCTTTTGTCTGGATATTGACTCTAAATAGATCATATCAGTATATTCCTGCAAAAATAACATTTAAAACAATGACTTTCACGGTGTAAATGTTAAAAAAGTGAGTAAGAGTTACCCCACCCACTCAAATAACCTAGGAATTTGGTACAATTTACTTTGGCGACCAAAACATTACAAGTAATGTAATGAATAAACATTTAACAATCTAGAACAATTTGTCTTTTGTATAAAAAAGAAAAAAAAATTCACTTGTTCGGAAATGCTTGACATTGTTTCACGAAGAACACATAGGCCTAGGCCTACTACGCCTCCCCACCTATTAATTCTGATGGGTTACTGTACACTAAAAAGCCTCAGATTGGAAAGACTGGATGCATAACTACAATCCATTAGACAAAGAAAAGCTTATTCAATAAATAAAAAAGATCATTGGCATAGTAACTTGTTACATTCAGGCCCGTAGGAACTGTGGGCTCGGAGGCTTTGCCCCCCCCAAATGGCCAAAGATGCCGATTTTTCCTTAGTTTACGCGAAATTTTAGAGAAAATCAAATTTAGCCCCCCCCCCCAAATATTCAGAAACAAGGGCTTCAGCCGTCCCAATATAAAATTGCTTCCTACGGGCCTGACATGTACATGCATGCAGAAGTAGCAAAAATGGCATTTTCTTTTTATTGAAAATCGACTTTTGGTCAAACCAAAAGATATTTTTTGTTTTCATAAGAACTGAAAAAGTCAATTTCATCGATGCGATATGCCATTAACTTGTACCTTCATATTTTTGCTTAACTTCAGAGCGTGTTTATAGATTTAAAGAACAGAGTGGGATCAAACACCAAAATTCCTAAATATGCAAGAGAGATCTTCATGTTTCGGCTAAAAGCAGTAGAAAATTGATATACTTTATGAAATCAGTACTGTTAATGATGCATTAAAGCAACATTCGGTATTCAATTCTTTCTAGCATTGTGCTATCTTGAAACAGTAGAACCGGGCACAGGGGAGAAAAATATAGAAACTGATGGATTTTTCTCAATAAGTGTTTTTTTTAACAAAATTAATTTTGATTGCTTGGTCAAAACTTAGATTCAACACAGCTTTAAAGAAGGTGGGCCCAGGACAATTCTTGTACTAGAAAGTCCCACAATTTAATGACCTAGTTTTATAAGATTCGAGTGGCTAGAACCTTTGTTCAATCATCCTTCCATAGGCCTACACATTTCACAAGTGAAAAAAAACTTTTAAGGGCAAGCCAGACAATCGTTCTTTTATGACCCAGGCACATCCGATAGCTGTATCCACTATGAACCATTCTTTAAAAAGCAATATAGTCTGTTTCTACGGACAATTGACAGAAAGTACGACCACAAGAACCATTGGAATTATTTCCAAAATGTGTTGAAGAGCAATTTTCTGTAGTTTATGGCGAGTCCTCTTCTTTTTGCTACCACCAAACACTGGCTAACTAGATGGGAAAATAGTATTGTATGGAGTTCGAAGAAGTCTAAGTGGAAAAACAAAAACGTTTTAATACAAATATTTGGTTCTGTCTGTGCTAGGCTCAAAACGTTTTGATCCCCCATTAACACACAATGGCAGAATCACGGTACAGATTGGAGACTAGGCTCCCCAACTAGCACCTTCACGGTGCTCTGTGTTATCAGTCCCACATCTCAGTCAGAATCAGTCTATGTACATGTAGAACTTAGTGTGTAGCCTGGGTCTAGTCATCGGTATACAATGTAAAGAATATTGATATATGTAAAATTGTGGTACCTGTGAACAGGAATAGAGAAACAGCAAGACATTGTTATACTAGAATCCAGGCTAAGTTGCATGGTGCACAGCATTATCTCGAGAGAATACCCAGAGTTAACTTTAAAGATTTTTGAGATCACGAAACAAAACTGCCATGCGATTCTAGACTTTTATCGTACTCCAACCCTTTCAACAAGAGGACCATGATGGTCCTATATCGCTCACCTGAACCAAAATGATATGAGCAACAATTTTGTTCAATTCAATAAACATTTATGACTGTAAGACTGAAAACTAACTTATAGTCAATAACTTTGTGAAAATCAAACTCATCTGAGATCTTATGGTGCCAAACATTGTGTCCAGATTTTTCTTGATTGATAAATAATCACAGATTCTAGAGTATAAACAAGGTCGAAAACAGCCAAAGACGGTAATTTTTTCAAATTCAAGGGCACACAATTCTCGACTTTCTGATCACATCAGACTGAAAATCTACCTCATCCAAGATATTATGGTCTCCAACATAGTGTCCAAGATTTGTCTTGATTGGTCAATAATTGAAGATTCTAGAGTGTAAACAAGATCGAAAAACAGCCAGAAACGGCTATTTTGTTAAAATTCAAGGGCACATAACTCTCAACTTTCTGATCGGATCAGACTGAAAATCAAACTCATCCGACATATTACGGTCCAAAACATTGTGTCCAAGTTTTGTCTTGATTGATTGATAATTGTAGATTCTAGAGTGTAAACAAGGTCGAAAACAGCCGAAAAAGACAATTTTATCAAATTCAAGGGCACATAACTCTCGTCTTTCTGGTCATATCACACTAAAAATCAAACTCATCCGAAATCTTATCCTCTCAAACATTGTGTCCAAGATTTGTCTTGATTGGACTATAATTGAAAATTCTAGAGTGTAAACAAGGTCGAAAACAGTCAAAAACGACAATTTTGTCAAATTCAAGGGCACATAAGTCTGGACTTTCTTGTCTTATCAGATTGAAAATTCTAGTCATCTGAGATCTTATGATCTCTAACATTGTGTCCAAGTTTTGTCTTGATTGATTGATAAATGTAGATTCTAGAGTGTAAACAATGTCGAAAACAGCCGAAAATGACAATTTTATCAAATTCAAGGGCACGTAACTCTTGTCTTTTTTGTCAGATCACACTGAAAATCGAACTCATCCGAAATCTCATAGTCTCAAACATTGTGTCCAAGATTTGTCTTGATTGGTCAATAATTGTAGATTCTAGAGTGTAAAAAAGGTCGAAAACAGTCAAAAACGACAATTCTGTCAAAATCAAGGGCACCTAACTCTCTTCTTTCTGGTCAGATCACACTGAAAATCACATTCATCCAAGATCTTATGGTCTCAAACATTGTGTCCAAGATTTGTCTTGATTGGACAATAATTGAAAATTCTAGAGTGTAAACAAGGTCAAAAACAGTCAAAAACAACAATTTTGTCAAATTCAAGGGCACATAAGTCTCGACTTTCTTGTCTTATCAGATTGAAAATTCAACTCATCCGAGATCTTATGATCTCCAACATTGTGTCCAAGTTTTGTCTTGATTGATTAATAAATGTAGATTCTAGAGTATAAACAATGTCGAAAACAGCCGAAAATGACAATTTTATCAAATTCAAGGGCACATAACTCTAGTCTTTTTTGTCAGATCACACTGAAAATCAAACTCATCCAAGATCTTATGGTCTCAAACATTGTGTCCAAGATTTGTCTTGATTGGTCAATAATTGTAGATTCTAGAGTGTAAACAAGGTCAAAAACAGTCAAAAACGACAATTTTGTCAAATTCAAGGGCACATAACTCTCGACTTTCTCGTCTAATCAGACTGAAAATTAAACTCATCTGAGATCTTATGGTCTCCATCATTGTGTTCAAGATTTGTCTTGATTGGTCAATAATTGTAGATTTTAGAGTGTAAACAAGGTCGAAAACAGTCGAAAACCGCAATTTTGGAAAATTCAAGGGCACATAACTTTTGACTTTTTCATCTGATCTGACTGAAAATCGAACTCATCCAAGATCCTATAGTCTCCAATATTATATCCAAGTTTTGTATTGATTGAGCAATAATTGTAGATGCTAGAGTGTAAACAAAGTTAAAAACAGCATTTTTCGTCATTCAGGGGCAGATAACTCCACACTTTCTGGTCCGATCTGGCCCATAATCGAACTCATCCGAGAACTTATGACCATACTTGTTTTGACAAAGTTTGGTCAAGATTGACTAATATTTGTGGATGCTAGAGTGTAAACACCAAATTGTGGACAGACGGACAGACGGACAGACGGACAGACGGACGGACGACGGACAAAAAGCGATCACAATAGCTCACCTCGAGCACTTCGTGCTCAGGTGAGCTAAAAAAAGAGGTCTCACCGAAAGCGCTGTCAGATCTGGCAGATGATTAAGGTATTCCACCCGTTATTAGATACCAAACACTTTGTGTAATTTTTCCTCCATCTTCAGCATGTCCCGTTACAGTGCAAGTCAATACCTTGTCAATTACCGTTGCCACTGATGACGCCGAAGATGCATGATATATTTCGCATCTATTGACGTATGAAATATATCATAATAGTTATGCGACGTAAATAGTTATCCAAGAATAACTGATATGATCAAGCCTTCATCTTTTTGACATTCTGAAACAATACCTGTTGTTGAGTCTAGCAGTTAATGGAATAGAAGAGCACGCCCACTTCTTAAGTTCTTTCCCATGGGTGCATTCTCAAAAATATGTGTAATAACGTCTCTGATCCTACGAAAATACGTCCAGGTTTTTGTGACCTTAAACTTCACAAATGGATGTGTATGCTGAGAATCTCTTGCATCGACGAATGTTAAGATTTCCAAGCAAATGGACTTCGAGTTGTGGTAATAATATAGGATGAAGGTTTTTATATGAAAGAACTCGATTTCTGCACAATTGAAATACAAAAGCCATTTTATTTTACTTTTATTTATTTCGGCATTCACAAATACTGACCAATCAAGTAAACAACAACACGATCCTGTTCGATTTTCTGATTTAAATCGCATGATCTGAGTTATGATGCAAAAAATGTCTGAGGTTTTTAACATACGGATTCACTTTTTTCGTATGTTTTATGATAAGGCACAACAATACTCGTATACAAATGAAAAATACACATTTGATTACAGCGAAAATTATAATTGAATGAAGAGCTTTTAGTTATGTCATAAGTTAGTCAATGCCCAGAGGCTTGTCAGGTATATTGTCGTCAGCATACTAAAAAGCAACCCCATGTTCATAGATTTTCCTTATTTATGTACAAAGAGTTCCTTTGTCCACAACCCATTAGTTGTTAATTAAAATGGTAAGGATTGTGCAGGATGGATTAGCTGGCGATCGTTGTGTCTTTATATTTTAATATTAACCAGTAACATAATGTAACGTTTTATTAAAGATCGAGTGATTTGCATAATTAGAGACACATACAGAATCATATTTAGTTTAATTCCTAAAACAATTTAAAGAGTATTGGTAACAAAATCAGATAGACCCAAAGACTGGATCTCCTGATGTCCCTAATGGAAGCATGTACATATCTAAGTATATACATGTATATATACCTTCATGGGCACTTAAGATCTTCATATCGCATACCATAATCGCATATCAGAACTGCAGTCAGACTTATGATTGTGATAAAAAAAATCCATAGAATGGAATGATCCGTTCCTAATTACATTTTATGTAAATGTTCGAATGTTCTCGTAAGGCTACCAGATGTAATCACCCAAATTGCAATAATGGAATTAACCGCCCGGTTTATAAAGTGAAACTACACCATTAATGAACAAAACATGTTGAAACATAAATACTTACCTTCAATGTCGTATGATCGTATACCTCACGATAAATGACCTGGTAGAGCATCCCAGCCTATTGGCTAGGGCTGCTCTGCCAGGTCTATTACATCTTCGCTAGCCAAGGTTGAACCCACCTACGTTTGTGTTCACCCTTGGCGGATTTAGTCCGATTTTCTTGAAATCGCGAAGCGCCGCCTAGCGGTTGTTCTGCTGGTTGTTTACGTCCATTATTGATGACGTCATTAACGCACGTTGTCTTTCGCGTCATACGTCAAGCGGATTATGTAAAAGTTAGCTGCTTGTTTGTTCGAATTGTCGAAAGTATAATAATTCGTCGATTAAAGTTAGGGAATTCCTGTATATTGCAGTGAAATTCTTAGGAAAATTCGCCCATCTTCGCGTTTTTGAGTTGCAAATGCAATGCTTTTTCCTGCCCGTTGTCATGATTTGGTTACTCATAACAAAAGTATCAGTTGACAATCTGATTGGTTCCAGCGAGACCTCGCTGGAACCAATGAAAACGCTTTCCAGGAGACCAAGAAAATCGGACTAAATACGCCAAGAGTGAATACAGAAACGACATTACGTCGTAGATGTCACCCTTGGCTTGCGAAGATGGGTCTATTATCGCGAGTCATAAGATAGTGAAATGACTACTTTCAGCTGCTGATTATGCTTAATTTCTGTTTTATTTTGAGTCTTTATTTATTTAATTGCACTTTTAATGACTATGTATTCGTAAAAAGAGGCAAAGATTTGACTAAGTGATGTTGATATAAGCTATATGTAGTTCAAATGTTGTTTTATTAGAGCAATGTTTCTGCCCCTAAAATTCTTATTATTTTTTAGGAAATAGCATCGAAAGCTATAAAAATTCATAAAAATATTATTTTTAAACAAGAATTTCCAATAAAACATCGTAAAAATATCGTAGAATATCATTTATGTGAAGTTCGTATTGCTACACCAATGTTTGTGTTTTTTGTATTTTTTTGGAAAATTTACCCCACCCACTTTTAGCTATGGCTACAGGGGTAAGCCAAAGACTAATTCTGTAAGCAAATATATTTCAGTAAACAGCAGGTGTCTAGGCAATTTTTAACTATAATTTCATTCATCCAAACATACCGTTTGTATTTTTTAGGATTTTTTTACTTTTCGAAAAAAACTTATTTTTGTGATTTTTTGGCCATTTTTGTTATATTTATCAAAAATTACAAAAACACAAATTCCTAAAGTTGCATATTGATGTTTTAAGTGACAGTACAAATCGTTAGCTTTATTTAGGTACCAAAATAATTGTTTTAGCTTAATAAATGTGTAAGTTATGAGGTATTTTAGGGGGCATGTCTGAAAAATGTACCGAATGACCTTTGACCTAGTTTATTTCAACCAATATCGCCTGCTAAAGGCGACTACCGGGCAAGCCGTACGTACCATGCCTTGAAGATATCATTGGGCATGGTAGTCGCCCATGTTCAGAGAATGCCTACGAAAGTCACATTTTTTTGACTTTGTAGGCAGACTATTACCGGAGCATAAAAAGATGAAAATGCTGATTATCAACATTTTCATCTTTTCCTTCTATGTTTTCTGTGCTTAATTGTACTCAAATCCTGTGTTTATCAACATCAATTTGTCGTTTGCAGGAGCTTTCAAATTAGATTACCATTCATTTTTGGGGTTTGGCAAAAGGTTAAGGTTGGACAAACTTAAGAGCGATAAAAATACCTTTGGTAGACTGGAACCTGTCATCATTTGACTAGAAGACATGGCCCCCATATTTCCAGCTACACTTTGTGATTGTACTGATTGTTGTGTAGCGTTTTTTTCTGTATCTGTAACATAAATAGCATAATTAAACACGTATTACCAACATCAACAAGAGCTGTCACTGTAAGATGACAATGCCCCCGACACCGCTTTGATTTTAAATTATGGCCAATCTATGTTCAAGGTCAAGGTCATTCAGGGGTCAAGGTCACCAAAGTATGTGCCTACAGAAAGGTAATGTACCAAGGAATGTTGTGGTAAAGTATGAAGCGAATATGTTAAGTAATAAGGAAGTTATGGCCAATGTTAAAGTTTTTGGACGGAATGACGGACGGACAGACAGACGGACGGACAGACGGACGGACAAGTCAAATTTATGATGCCTCCCTATCAGAGGCATAAAAACTCAATAAATAGTTGATTAGGGTTTTACCCTTTCCAAAACAGCCAAATTTTAGGGTGATCCACTTCAAAAACTGCCACAAATGACTAAATGAAAGTTATCAAAGATAGAATTTGTATAAAATATGGGATAGAAAATATCTAGACAAAAGGAGAAACTGCTGGTTATCAGCAGTTTCTTCTTTGTTTCAATGTTTTCCCAAGCCTTTTCTATTAGGGACGTCAAAACCAGGTCTTGTTTGGGAAAGGGTTAATGCTGTTTTCAACTGCTATTGCCATATCTCACGGCAGTTTGATTCCTGTTGTTTCTCACACCAGTAATACTACAACATCCTGACCGAGCCTCTGGCTACTTGCCCTCATAGGTTAATTATATCAAACCATTGATGGGAGACAATTTTGTCTGAAAGGATATTTGCCACAACTGGGGATCAAAACTGATGACCTCACCAGAGAGTGTGATGCACTTCCAACTGCGCCATGGCCTCAAAACTTGATGAAATTTGAGATGATGAATTAATAACACATTACCAGAACACAAAATTTTAGACATGTCTAAATTCAAAGATGCAGCAGATGACAAAGTCAAGTAAATGAAATCTTTACATTTTTTGGTCTCTCTGGGTAGAAAATATTGTGGGAAATGAAGACATCCAGAATTGTTTTTGTGTAGGAATAGGAATTTCCCTTTTGACAAATATCATACAACCTTAAAGGCAGAATAACACTTAACTTTTTGCAAATTTTCCGATAACTTCGTACAAAAAAATAATTAAATATTATTAAAATATGGTCTTTAAATTGCATATATGCCAAATCTTAGCTTTCTACCTTGTGTATTGGCTTAGATGTCGACGGATTTAAAACCCCATGATTTTTTGTCCCGGGGATAATATTTACAATAATGGAACATATGGGGTTTTAAATCCGTCAACATCCTAGCCAATACACAAGATAGAAAGCTAAGATTTGGCATCTATGCAATTTAAAGGCCATATTTTCATAATACATATTTATTTTGTACGAAGTTCTCCGAAAATTTGCATGATTTTAAGTGCCATTCTCCCTTTAATGAGATTTTTACGACATCAGAATTTTTGTGCCGCATTGAAAACATTTGTATTATATTCAATTATATAGATTATACTTATTAGGGGTGGAATACATTAACCCTTCCCCAAATAAGACCTTGTTTCAATGTCCCTAATAGAAAAGGCTTGGGAAAACATGAGGCAAAAGAAGAAAATGCTGATAACCAGCATGTTCTCCTTTTGCATCAATATTTTCCAAGCTATATTGTACACAAATTCTATCTCTATAAACATCTGTTTTGTCATATGAAGCAGCTTTCGAACTGAAACACCTAAATTTTCACCGTTTTGGAAAGGGTTAACATAATATATTACCTTTCTCTTTTCCCCTCATTGTTTTCCTTTTCTGCAGACAAGAAGAAGCATGTTGGTGCCAGTGGGCCTGGTCAGAGTCAAAGTTAATTTTAAATGCCATGGAGGCTTCCTTTCTAGATATTGGCCTTTATACATAATTATAATAACCCAAATGTACATAACCTTATTTTAACCCATTACCAAACGACAAAATTTTGGGTTGGTCCAAATTCAAAGATGTTGCAGACGACAATTCAAAATGAGTGATTTTTTACATTTTTTGGTCATTTTGTATAGAAAATATTGTGGGAAATGAAGAAATTGCTTGTCATAAGCAATTTCTTCATTTTCCACAATGTTTTCCCAAGCTTTTTTTGTGAGGGAGTCAAAAGGCGTCACTGTGCAGTAGTGGCTTAATACAATGTTTTGGTTAACCATTACATACAATGACTATTTTTGACTCATGATAAGGAAATTGCTTTGGAAAATACCAAATAAATGTAAAGTTTCATGGACTTTAAATTGTCATCTGCAATGTCTTTGAATTTGGACAAGTATAAAATTTTGTCGTTTGGTAATGGGTTAACATTGATTGACAAATATTATCTTAACATGTGTAATTACATTACCTTTCTCTTTTCCCTCATTGTTTCCTCCCTTGTTAGTCTGGAGACATGAGGAAGCATGTTGATGCCAGTGTGCCTGTTGACATGGGTAGTCACAATAACTTGTATTCCAACAACAGAAAAATAAAGCCTCCTTCTGGCAATTAGCACACTGCAATGACAAACAAAAGTCAATTAGAGGTAATAAAATTTCATCTGAACCTGACAAATATGAAATGAGTAATTGTGACACGGAATAATCAATACTCGCCGGCAATTATACTTAGTCAAGCAGTATCAATAGTTTGTAAGCATAGACTAGTGACGGTATTCTGAAGTGTCAATATATGATGGACAGTCTCGAAGATATATCTAGAAAATCATTGAAGTGTGTTATTATTTGGGCCAGGCTCAGGTGAACCCAGATGTGTTTGTGCAACACAAATGCCCACGAAAATACGCTTGTCCAGTTTTCATGTTAAGATTTTGTAATGACAAACAGACAGATGGAAGGACACAAGTAAAACAACATGCCCCCATCTTTCAATACAGGGACATAACTAGAACTGTCGCAAAGCGGACAAATACCCCCCACTAGCGCGTTGTCACTGAAAAAGTGCTAAAGTTCAAAGTGGCATAACTCTGAAACTACTGCCTGGATCAAGATGAAAATTGCAGGTGCACAACTTCATATGATAGGAAACATCCTGCTAAAATTTCAGCAAAATTGGTCAAAAACTGTGGGAGGAGAAGAGGACACAAAATTATGTCCACGGACGGACGGACGGACGGACAGACGGACGGACGGACAGACGGACGGACAGACGGACGGACGGACGGACAACCTGAATCCAGTATACCCCCCCATAACTTTGTTGTGGGGGGTATAAAAATACTGACTATATTTTCTCTAAAAACTACAGATTCATAGGTTCTAGCACTTTTAAAATTACTTGGGTTTAGTCCAATTGGAAAACCTCTGACAATTCTAACTAGAATCATGCCTCAGAGGTAAGTAGAGGAACTACTTTCAGACTAAGAACAACAACAACACCAACACAAAACATTTGTCTGCAACTTATATGACCATATCTGTCGCCATTACCCGCTTCTCCAGCTCTATTTCATTAGCCAATCTCAGTTTAAAATCCTTGCATTTTGGACACCTTTTTTATGTGACAGTCGCACAACTGGAAAATTGTCACATAAGACCACTTTTTTCACAAAAATAGTCACACAAGTGTTCCCTCGTCAAGACGGACGGACAGACGGACAACAGACAGTGAGCGAGCACAATAGCTCACATTGAGCACTTCATGCTCAGGTGAGCTAATAAAACCAAAACCCTTACCCATTGTTGTTTTTTAACATCTGAGATTTTTTTCTCCATGTCTGCAGCCATTACCCGCTTCTCAAGCTCTATTTCATTGGCCAATCTCTGTTTAAACTCCTTGGTAATTTGTTCTCTTTGTGAGGCCCAGGATGTCTGCATTTCTCTGACTGTTAATACTGTAATACAAAATTGTGTGTTTTATAGTAGGAAAAGAAGAAAATGTTGTAAAACTGGGGGTTCCTTTTTGTTTATCTTTGTGCTTTTGGGGAGGGATGGTTGTGAATGTTATTCTGAGCCGCGTTCTTTAGAGCGAGATTTTTTAAGATTTCTTAACATGTTTTGGATAAAGCGTTTTTAAGGCCGAGACTTTGACCGAGCTGTTCCGAATGCTCCATATTTATACAAATGACGTCATCATGACGTCATTTGTATACAGTATGGATTATTCGGAACACCGCGGTTTATGAATTATGGGACGTTCGGAACATCTCGGTCAAGTCTCTTTTAAATTGTTTCTATAGAGTTGACAGAGGGATTCCGCATGAAGTATAGGGTAATGGCGCCTCCCATTGAGGGTCTTAAAAATCTTGCACTAAAGAGCGCTTTATCCTAAAATATCTTAAGAAATCTCAAGATATCTCAAGAAATCTCGCTCTAAAGAACGCACCTCTGATATATTATTTTGGCTTAGACAAGCAGTATAGACAAAGATCAGCCTGCACAAATGTGCATTCTAATCTTTGTCTATACTGCCTGTCTAAAAGAAGAAAATATTAAGATCTAGCAGTTTTATTAAGCACTGTTTAAATATTGTCTACTTTTCCAACAATGTTTTTTGTTTAAAATCTTTGGTAATTTGTTCTCTTTGTGAAGCCCATGAAGTCTGCATTTCCCTAACTGTTAATACTGTAATACAAAATTGTGTATTTCATAATTGAAAAAGGAGAAAATAATGCAGATTTCAGGGCTTCTTCTATTGTTGTTAGGACATCCTTGCGTATGTATCATAAAAACAATGACACATCTAAAGATGTACACACATTGGATACATTTACAGTGGATAATGATATGACTCAGAATTTCAGAAATTCATCAATATTTTTGTTAATACTTGACCAATTTGAATTCAGTATCTGAATTCGGCTTCAGTATCTGAATTTGGTTTGAAGCAGAGAAATTAGAAACAAGAGGGCCATTGGCCCTGAAGCGCTCACCTGATATAATAACTTTTTTTTGTAAGCCAATTTTCAGGTTGATTGGACAAAGAATGTGACCTCTAGGGTGCACACAAGGTTTATCTAAGATTTGACCTCGTGACCTAGAATTGATCAAGACAATCATTCTGATCAATTTTCAGGTTGATTGGGCAAAAAATGTGGCCTCTAGAGTGCACATAAGGTTTTACAAAGATTTTACCTCATGACCTAGTTTATGACCCCAGATGACCCAATTTCAATCTTGTCTGAAAATTGATCAAGACAATCATTCTGATCAATTTTCAGGGTGATTGGGTAAAAAATGTGGCCTCTAGAGTGCACACAAGGTTTTTCTAAGATTTGACCCCGTGACCTAGTTTTTGACTCCAGATGACCCAATTTCAAACTTGTCCGAGATTTCACCAAGACAATCATTCTGATCAATTTTCAGGTTGATTGGGCAAAAAATGTGGCCTCTAGAGTGCACACAAGGTTTTTCTAAGATTTGACCCCATGACCTAGTTTTTGACCCCGTATGACCCAATTTCAAAATTGTGCGAGATTATATCAAGCCAATCATTCTGAGCAATTTTCTGGTTGATTGGGCAAAAAATGTGGCCTCTAGAGTGCACACAAGGTTTTTCTAAGATTTGACCCTGTGACCTAGTTTTAGATCCCAGATGACCCTATATCAAACTTGTGCGAGATTATATCAAGTCAATCATTCTGAGCAATTTTCAGGTTGATTGGGCAAAAAATGTGGCCTCTAGAGTGCACACAAGGTTTTTCTAAGATTTGACCCCGTGACCTAGTTTTTGACCCCAGATGACCCATTTCAAACTTGTCTGAGCTTTCATCAAGACAATCATTCTGAGCAAATTTCAGGTTGATTGGGCAAAAGGTGGGGCCTCTAGAGTGCACACAAGGTTTTTCTAAGATTTGACCCCGTGACCTAGTTTTTGACCCCAGATGACCCAATTTCAAACTTGTCGGAGATTTTATCAAGACAATAATTCTGATCAATTTTCAGGTTGATTGGGCAAAAAATGTGGCCTCTATAGTGCACACAAGGTTTTTCTAAGATTTGACCCCGTGACCTAGTTTTTGACCCCAGATGACCCAATTTCAAACTTGTACAAGATTACACCAAAACAATCATTCTGAGCAAATTTCAGGTTGATTGGGCAAAAAATGTGACCTCTATAGTGCACACAAGGTTTTTCTAAGATTTGACCCAGTGACCTAGTTTTTGTCCCAAGATGACCCAATTTCGAACTTGTCCGAGATTTTATCAAGACAATTATTCTGAGCAAATTTTAAGTTGATTGGGCGAAAAAGGTGGCCTCTAGAGTGCACACAAGGTTTTTCTAAGATTTGACCCCGTGACCTAGTTTTTGACCCCAGATGACCCAATTTCGAACTTGTGCGAGATTTTATCAAGACAATCATTCTGAGCAAATTTCAGGTTGATTGGGCAAAAAATGTGACCTCTATAGTGCACACAAGGTTTTTCTAAGATTTGACCCCGTGACCTAGTTTTTGACCCCAGATGACCCAATTTCAAACTTGTCCAAGATTTTATCAAGACAATCATTCTGAGCAAATTTAAGGTTGATTGGGCAAAAAATGTGGCCTCTAGAGTGCACACAAGGTTTTTCTAAGATTTGACCCCGTGACCTAGTTTTTGACCCCAGATGACCATATTTCGAACTTGTCCGAGATTTCATCAAGACAATCATTCTGAGCAAATTTCAGGTTGATTGGGCAAAATATGTGGCCTCTAGAGTGCACACAAGGCAAAGTTTGACGGACGACGGACGACGGACGACGGACACCGGACGCCGGACGATGGACGCCGGACACAGCGGTATCACAATAGCTCACCATGAGCACATTCGTGCTCAGGTGAGCTAAAAATGCCAGGAATAAGCTGGACATTATCTATTTTTGAAAAGTCGACTGATAAAAAAGTTATTGAAGATCAACCAAAATTTTGGTTGATCTTCAATAACTTTTTTATCAGCTGATTTTCAAAAATCCACTACAACCATCTAAGCCTTAAATAGCTCCCAGAACATTATGTCCTGGCTCACTAAAAAGTAGAGAGATTGGAATACTCACAGAAATTATGCCTCAATTCTTCCATCTCGTTTTGAAGGTTCATTTTGAGATATTGCAGACTTAAGCTATCCTCGCCAGATGGGCTCTGTTTTTCTTGTAAAGTGTTCATTTCTTCACACATCTCAGTAAAGACTGCTTGGATGCTGTTCACCATCTGAAATTAATTTAACCCATTACCAGACGACAAAATAGTCGACTTGTCCAAATTCAAAGAAGCAGAAGACAGATAGATGGACAGATTGTTAGGGGCCTTTCGCTCTTTTTTTCTAGTAAAGCGTTCATTTCTTCAGCCATCTCAGTAAAGACTCCTTGGATGCTGCTCACCATCTGAAATCAATTCATCACATTACCAGATGACAAAGTACTAGACTTGTCCAAATTTAAAGAAGCAGAAGACAGATAGATGGACAGATTGTTAGGGGCCTTTCACTCTTTTTTTCTTGTAAAGCGTTCATTTCTCCAGACATCTCGGTAAAGACTGCTTGCATGCTGCTCACCATCTGAAATCAATTCATCACATTACCAGATGACAAAATATTAGACTTTTCCAAATTCAAAGAAGCAGAAGACAGATAGATGGACAGATTGTTAGGGGCCTTTTGCTCTGTCTTTCTTGTAAAGCGTTCATTTCTTCAGACATCTCAGTAAAGACTGCTTGGATACTGCTCACCATCTGAAATTAATTTATCCCATTACCAAACAGCAAAGTACTAGACTTGTCCAAATTCAAAGAAGCAGAAGACAGATAGATGGACAGATTGTTAGGGGCCTTTCGCTCTGTTTTTCTTGTAAAGCGTTCATTTCTTGAGACATCTCAGTAAAGACTCCTTGGATGCTGCTCACCATCTGAAATTAATTCATCCCATTACCAGATGACAAAATATTAGACTTGTCCAAATTCAAAGAAGCAGAAGACAGATAGATGTACAGATTGTTAGGGGCATTTCACTCTGTCTTTCTTGTAAAGCGTTCGTTTCTTGAGACATCTCAGTAAAGACTGCTTGGATGCTGCTCACCATCTGAAATCAATTTACCCCATTACCAGATGACAAAATATTAGACTTGTCCAAATTCAAAGAAGCAGAAGACAGATAGATGGACAGATTGTTAGGGGGCTTTCGCTCTTTTTTTCTTGTAAAGCGTTCATTTCTCCAGACATCTCAGTAAAGACTGCTTGGATGCTGTTCACCATCTGAAATTAATTTATCCCATTACCAAACAGCAAAGTACTAGACTTGTCCAAATTCAAAGAAGCAGAAGACAGATAGATGGACAGATTGTTAGGGGCCTTTCGCTCTTTTTTTCTTGTAAAGCGTTCATTTCTCCAGACATCTCAGTAAAGACTGCTTGGATGCTGTTCACCATCTGAAATTAATTCATCCCATTACCAGATGACAAAATAGTCGACTTGTCCAAATTCAAAGAAGCAGAAGACAGATAGATGGACAGATTGTTAGGGGCCTTTCGCTCTGTCTTTCTTGTAAAGCGTTCATTTCTCCAGACATCTCAGTAAAAACTGCTTGCATGCTGCTCACCATCTGAAATTAATTTAACCCATTACCAAACAGTCCAATTCAAAGAAGCAGAAGACAGATAGATGGACAGATTGTTAGGGGCCTTTCGCTGTCTTTCTTGTAAAGCGTTCATTTCTTGAGACATCTCAGTAAAGACTGCTTGGATGCTGTTCACCATCTGAAATTAATTTGCAGAGCTACAGATAAGAGAGGGTTGATTTGGTTTATTCGGGTTTTGCGCCGTTTTCAACTACTAAGGTCATATCGCGGCGGCTGGAGCAACTAACCATGGATTCCTTCCGTTTATCATACCAGTACTACCACGACACCCTTACTGAGCCTCCAGCTGCTCCCCCACATAGGTTCACTATGTCAAACTATTGATGGGTGACATTTTTGTCAGTAAGGGTATTTGCCGCGTCCGGGTATCAAACCCGGGACCTCTCGAATGAGAGGCAGATGCGCTACCAACTGTGCCATGGCACGGCAAAGATAAGAGAGGGTACTTGAAATTCAAAATGCAATATTTAATTTATTGTCCATCAAACCCTGTGTTGTGGGTACTCACTGGATTCGTCTCGATGAGACAATTCGAATGAGTACCCACCACATAGGGTTTGGATTCAAAATAGCAATTTTAAAATTCCTAAAATACCCTTTATTTGTAGCTCTGATTTTAAGTACAAGTTGCGAAACCATTTGACAGATACCCTCATATTTCCTTAAGCATTATCTAAAACATCAGGTCATGTTTCGGAAAGGGTTAAGTGCAATTTCCTAAACCATTTCAAAAATGGTCAAATTTTTGAAAGTTCACAACGAAATGCAAGTAGACTGTTTATCTGATCAGACATCTCATTAAAGATTGCTTGGATGCTGCTCACCATTTGAAAATAATTTATCCCATTACCAAACAGCAAAATAGTAGACTTTTCCCATGGTTCATACAAATATTTGATGAAAAAATTCAAGGACTTTTTAAGGGTTTTTTAAGGACTTAACATTAACATCTGTTTTTAAATTCAGAAATTGGTATAGTCAATGTCTTTGTGGCAGATAAGCATTGAACATGTTTCTTACTTTTGATACTCACCCATTTTACACAAGTCAAAACAATAGAGAAATAAAATTCAAGGGTTTTTAAGGGCTCAGACTAGCTTTTTAAGGGTTTCACAAGGCTCACGACCATTTTCAAGGATTTTATAAGGCCAAGATCAAATTCAAGGGCTTTTCCAAGACCTGTGCGAACCGTGTTTCCAGAATCACAGGTAGTGGGAGCTTGCACCTCAGACAAAATGTGGTGGACATACAGATGGACAGCTTATTAATTAACCCCTTCCCACATAGTGACGCTTTTTGACGCCCCACAAGATAAAGGCTTTGGAAAACCTTGTGGAAAATGAAGAAATTGCTTGTGACAAGCAGTTTTTTTTATTTCCAACAATGTCTTCTACCCAAAAAGTCAAAAAAATAAACAATTATATTCACTTGAAATGGTCGTCTGCATCATCTTTGAATTTGAAACAGTCCAAAATTTTGCCGTCTGGTAATGGGTTAAGGGTCCTTTTTCCCAAAGCCCAAACTCAATCATATTTACCTTTTTCGTATAGTTATCAAAAATATTTGGATTTTTCATCTGAACAACTCTCATATAAGGTACAGCAGCATGGGAGGCAGTGGAAACTTGCATCTCAGACAGAATGCGACAGACAAATGGACATTTTGTTAAGGGGCCACTTTTACAAAACACAAACTCACTCATATTGTTGGTGTTATTACAAAACCTCGTAACTCCAGCTTGAGAGATACAAGGTTTTGCATTAACACTGATGATACTTACCTTTTCCTTATATTTGTTCAATAAATTATTTGGATTTTTCATCAGAACAAGTCTTGTATAATATTCAGCAGTATTTGAGGTGGTGGACGCTTGCAACTCAGACAAAAAGTGATGGACAGACAGACAGATGGACATTTTGTTCAGGGGCCACTTTTCCCAAACCCCAATTCACTCATATTATCGGTGTTAATGAAAACAAGAGCTGTCCGAAGACAGCGCGCTCGACTTTCTAAGTTGCTTAGTATAAAGGGGGCATAACTCCAAATAGAGTGGTCCCAGGGTCATGGGCCCTGATAGTAAGGTAGAAGGTGTGATGGTGAATAAGTATACCAGGTTTGGGTTGAATCCCTTTGATAGTATGGAAGTTATTGATGTTTGAAAAAACTTTAACCTTGCTTGCAACGCCAACGCCGACGCCAACGCCGACGCCAACGCCGACGCCCGGGTGACAGTATAAGCTCTCATTTTCTTCGAAAAGTCGAGCTAAAAATTGTATTATTCAAGATGGAGTAAGGAGGGTTTGCATTAACACTGATGATACCTACATTTTTCATTTGTCAGATAAGTTGTTTGGATTTCTCATCAGAACAAGTCTTGTATAATATTCAGCAGTATTTGAGGTGGTGGACGCTTGCATCTCAGACAAAAAGTGATGGACAGACAGACAGATGGACATTTTGTTTAGGGGCCACTTTTCCCAAACCCCTATGCACTCATATCTTCAGTATTAATGCAAAACATAGTAACTCCAGCTTATTAAAACTGGAGTTACGAGGATTTGCAATAACACAGGTGCTATTTACCTCTTTCATATATTTGTCAGATAACTTGTTTGGATTTTTCATCTGAATAAGCCTTGTATCAGCTTCCGTAGTATCAGAAGTAATGGGCGCTTGCATCTCAGCCAAAATGTGATGGACAGACAGATGGATGGACAGCTTGTTTAGGGGCCATTTTTCCCAAACTCATTATCCCCAGTATTATTGCAAATCCTTGAAACTCCAGCTTCAAGCTGGAGTTACAAGGAATTGCATTAACCTTAATGATACAAACGTTTTTCATATATTTGTTGTTGTTTGGATTTTTCATCTGTATAAGTCTTGTATCAGGTACCGTAGTATCAGAAATAGTGGGCGCTTGCATCTCAGCCAAAATGTGAAGGACAGATGTACAGATGGACATTTTGTTTAGGGGCCACTTTTCCCTAACCCCAATTCACTCATATTGTTGGTGTTCTTGCAAAACCTTGTAACTCAAGCTTAAATCAAGCTGGAGTTACAAGGATTTGCATCAACGTTAATGATATTTACCTTTTTCAAATATTTGTCTGGTAAGTTGTTCTTTGGGTTTTTCATCTGTATAAGTCTTGTATCAGGTTCCGTAGTATCAGAAATAGTGGGCGCTTGCATCTCAGCCATAATTGTACTAGCCTGGAGGCTTTTAGACATCAGCACACTGAAAAACATAATTGCGAGCTTTAACCCATTACCAAATGACAAAATTTTGGGGCAGTCCAAATTGAAAGATCCTGCAGACGACAATTTCAAGTGAATGGAATTTTTAATTTTTAGGACTTTTTGGATGGAAAACATTGTGGGAAAAGAAGAAATTGCTTGTCACAAGCAATTTCTTCATTTTCCACGATGTTTTCCAATGCCATTATCTTGTGAGGAGTCAAAAGGAGTCTCTCTGTGGTAATGGGTTAATATTGTTGTTAAACAGGAAGCATCATGTATTCTGATTAATGGCTCATCTTTTTTCATAGACCATTCAGTGAAAGTTCTGATTTTAAATTTGTCAAAGAGTAAAAAATTACATGGGTTTCATATAGTACATGTATATCTATTAAGGACAAGCTGCAAATTTCTGCACTAGAGAATATCGAGGGCTCAGTGCAAAACTATTGTAACTACAAATTTTTCAGAAATTCACTTTTTTGCATTTTCTGAATCTTTAGGAAGGAACATATCATGTGTTCTAATATTAGGTTTCAATTCTGTGTACCTAAAAAGATATGTGGATTTTTAAAAACATTTTTCTTCTTTAACTTTGAGAATGTCAGTAAGTTTTTCCCCTCTCCTGTAAAATTTTACAAAATGCAGTTACAATAGTTTTGCACCAAGCCCTGGATATAGTTTAGGGGCCATTTTGGTCCATAGCTTGAACTTTAATGGGCCATTTCTGAGGAAAAAGAGCCAAAGGACAAAATGGCCAAGCCAAAGTTATCCCTGATTGTGTTGGAATGGTATAATAATGAGCTATAGATAAGAAGGGGTGAAGATGCTTTTTTCTAAAAGCAAAATATTACCAGAGACGCGTTCTTTAGAGCGAGATTTTTTAAGATTTCTTAAGATGTTTTTGATACAGCATCTTCGAGACAGAGATTATAAGCGAAGTGTTCCGAATGTTCCATACTTCATACAAATGACGTCATAATGACGTCATTTGTATGAAGTATGGAGCATTCGGAACACCTCGGTTTATGAATCATGGAGCATTCGGACCAACTCGGTCAATTCTCTCCCATATAGATTCTACAGAATTGACCAAGGGGTTCCGAAAGAAGTATAGAGCAATGGCGGCTCGCAGTGATCGTCTTAAAAATCTTGTTCAAAAGAGCGCTTTATCCTAAAACATCTTAAGAAATCTCAAGATATCTCAAGAAATCTCGCTCTAAAGAACGCGGCTCAGGTCTATCAAACATCAAACCCCATGTTGTATTGTGGGTACTCATTGGAATCGTCTAGACATTTAGATGTAAAATAGCAAATTCAAAATGTCTTTACCTTCTCTAAACCCTTTCCCAAACAAGACCTGGATTTGAAGTCCCTCATAGATATGGCTTGTGAAATTGAGTTTATTGGGGTTTTACGCCGCTTTTCAACTACCAGGGTCATATCGCGGCGGCTGGAGCACCTAACCATGGATTCCTGTTGTTTCTCAAACCAGTACTACCACAACACCCTTACCGAGCCTCCAGCTGCTCGCCCACTTAGGTTAACGATTTCAAACCCATTGGTGGTTGACAATTTTGTCAGAAAGGGTATTAGCCGCGGCCGGGTATCGAACCCGGGACCTCTCGAATGAGGGTCAGATGCGCTACCAACTGCGCTAAGGCCGCAGCCGGCTTGTGAAAACATTGAGCCAAAAGAAGAAACTGCTGATAACCAGCAGTTTCTTCTTTTGTCTCAATATTTTCTGTACTGTATTTTACACAAATCTATCTGTGACAACATCTCTTATTTGTCAGCAGAATCTTTTAGAACTGAATAACCCTAAAATTTTGTTGTTTGGGAAAGGGTTAATTATTGTTCTCGAATAATTACCTTTGTGGTTGTTCTAGGATGAATTACCACAGCTACAGATAAGCCATCTTCGCTAGCCAAGGTTGAACCCACCTACGTTTGTATTCACCCTTGGCGGATTTAGTCCGATTTTCTTGAAATCGCGAAGCGCCGCCTGGCGGTTGTGTCCTGCTGGTTGTTTACGTTATTTCGTCCATTATTGATTACGTCATTAACGCGCGTTGTCTTTCGCGTCATACGTCATGCGGATTAGGTGAAAGTTAGCTGCTTCTTAAGTTGAGTTGTCATAAGTATAATAATTCGTCGATTAACGATAGGGAATTTCTGTATTTTGTAGTGAAATTCTTAGGAAAAATCGCCCATCTTCGCGTTTTTGGGTTGCAAATGCAATGCTTTTTCCCGCCCGTTGTCATGAATTGCTTACTCATAACAAATGTATTAGTCGACAATCTGATTGAAAACGCTTTCCAGGAGACCAAGAAAATCGGACTAAATACGCCAAGGGTGAATACAGAAATGACGTTACGTCGTAGATGTTACCCTTGGCTTGAGAAGATGTGTTATATGTAGCCAGTGTTCTCCCCAGCCCAATAAGCTGTATCGGCCCCACTACAGCTTCATGGAAATCAGTGTAAGGCCACTACAGCTTCAAAACTGCCCCACAGCTTGATTTCTTCAACATGGTCATCAAATACAGGGATTTTAGTTATTTCATGTCATAAACTGATGAATTAAGGGAATTTGTACAATAAATATGCATAAAAACATTATGGGAAAATAAGAAATTGCTCAAAATGAGCAATTTCTTCTTTTCCCATTATGTTTTTACTCACAATTATTTGCATAAACACTGTATTGTAAGCTTCCAACGATACTGCCACTACAGCATCAAATTAGTCTGGGGAGAACCCTGGTAGCTATAATTATAATTACCTTTGTGTTGGAGTATATCCATCTACATCTATTATGTCATCTTCGGTCAAATCACCAAATGTTGCTTCATGGTCCACTTCCACCGCAGATTTGGTTAGTCCAGTTTTCGGGCACAGCATCATCATAGGATCATTGGTTCTTTCTGCACTTTTGTTTGTATGTATATTCACAGGAGGCTTCTGTTTGGTGTTTCCATGTCGATGGGTACCCAGATTCGCTGGTCCTAATTTCTTCTTTGGACTCTTTTTAGAAGATAATTTTTGGACTGTATTATGCTTAAGGGATGAGGTTTCACAGAGATCAATGACTTGTTTGTTTGGTTCCTCAGAACTGACTGTATAATTTTTATTTATTGATGAAGTTTCTCCAGGAACAGCACCATGTTTGTGTGACTCAGATCCATTCTTGTGTGACTCAGTACCCTGCTTGTGTGACTCGCCAATATCCTTGTGTGACTCAGCATTATTCTTCTGTGACTCAGAAGTGACGAGTGGACTAGTAACATGTTTAAAACTTGAGCTTTTCTGAATTTCCGAATGTTTTGTATTCACTCTCACAGGTGAGTCTTTATCACTGCCTAAATCAATAACAAGTCTATCTACATCAGAATCATCCTCTGATATGTTCATCTCAGTGTCACATCTATCGAACTGCCGAGTCATGGGTCCCTCCTTGGCACTGGAGATTACTTTTTCAGTTGTTAAACCACCCACCTCTTGCCTATAGGATTTTTGCTGAGTCATGGTTCCGTCTTTGGCTCCAGAGATGTCTTTTTCTGTTGTAAAACCACCCATCTTGTAATTATCAGATTTTTGCCGAGTCATGGTTCCCTCTTTAGCACCCGAGGTTTCTTTTCCTTTTGATAAATCATCACCTGTTTTATTTAATGGCTCTGAAATGTGACTTATTGTATCTAGAGAAGTCTTAATCCCTTCACTTTGATCTTTATGATCACTTTTATTCTTTGATTTATTCTCTGGTGAAAAACTTGCACTGTCAATGGTAGTCTTGGTAACATATCCATAATAATCGCATTCACCAGGTCTAGCGTCTGAGCCACTGTCCACTTCATCCGACTTTGCCAACATTTTATTTTCACTGCCTGAGTTATTTGAAGTTTCTTTAACATTACCACTCCTTCCTTCTTCATTTATTCCATCTTTTGTTGTCTCATTCAAAACTTCATCAACTTTATCACCTTGAGCAATATTTGTATCACTATTCATTTTGCATGTTTGTTTTTGCTCCACATCACCAGCAGCATGACCTACATCTGTCATTTTATCTGCTGGTATTGTTGTCTCATTCAAAACCCCAACAACTTTATCTGCTTGTACAATATTGGTAAAACTTGTACCACTTTTCATTTCACTTATTTCTTTTGAAGTATCATTCAGAACCCCACCAGATTTATCTTTTTGAACACTATTGGTAGCTTTTGTTACATCTGTTTCTACAACAGGATCATGAGTTTGTTTCGGTTCAACAGAATCATCAGTAGCATTAGGAGGATCTGCCACTTTAGCTTTATCATTATTGATGTCATTGTCTTCTTCCATCTCCTCTTCCTCTTCTTCTTTGTCTTTATTTGATTGAGCCATCACTAAACTGAGATTTGTACCACCACCATCATCATCATCATCTTTATTATCATTGTCAGTTTCCATCAAGTCATCCTCACATGGATCACTTTTATCACCGACTTCTTTAGCACCTATCTTCTCTGTACAGTTTGCTATTGTCAATTTAAGTTTTTCGGTGAAAGGGTCTTTAATCATAGCAGTAAATCCATGATTATCACTTTTGTCAGATCTCACTTCCACGACTTTCTCATTTTCAACAAGTTTTTCTTGACCCTCTACTGTTTGTTGAGAAGGACCCTTGTTGTTAATTGTATCATAAAATTCTTTGAGCACATTTTTATCACTAACAATTTCATCACTGACTGTTTTATCACTACTGGTTTTATCACTAACCGTTTTCATCTTTGTTCCTGTTGTATCTGTAACCTGATCAGAATTACTGGCAACACTGTCCATACCTTCATTTGTCTTTTTTGCATCATTATCACTTTCTCCCTTTTCTGCAGTTCCATCTTTAGGTTTTTCACTACCAACATCACCAACTTTTTCAACTTGGGCAATATTGGTATTTGTTTTTGAGACATCCATTTTAACTGCAGAATCACCAACTTTCCCTGTATCAAAAGTACCACAAGCGTCACAAGAATCTGCTACCTCAGTTGTATTCGTTTTCGTTACATTTGCTTTAGTGATAGGTTCACCACTTTCACCTATACCAACAGTTCCAGGAGCATCACAAGAATCTGTAACCTCAGCTTTATCATTAGTCTCTTCTTCTTCATCATCTTCTTCTTCCTCATCCTCTGATTCGGAAGCTGACATGACCAGACTCAGGTTCATACCATCATCATCACCATCCTCATCATATTCATCTTCAGATTCATCTGAGCCATTGTCTTCTGCTTCATTTGACTCACTTGATAATCCTGTAGCGCCTATTTTCTCTTTACAATTAGCTATAGTTAGTTTCAGTTTTTCTGTAAATGGATCTTTATTCTTGATCATTGGATTATCTACACTTGGACTACCTGTTTTCTTGATTGCAGCATTATCATCAGCTTTAGATGATTCATCTTTCAACGCAGATACATTCTCTTTGCTTATGTTTGTATCTTTGTTTGAATTACCCGTTTTATGTATTGCAACATTATTGTCAGCTTCAGATGCAGCACTTTCCAGTTCTGGTACATTATCTTTCCTAATGCTTGCATCTTTGTTCATGCTTGTATCTTTTGTGGTTTCAGTACTTGCACAGCTTTTTTCCTTATCAGATACACTAGATGAAATATCCAAGCTGTTTGCGATTTTACCACCATTTTCATGTCCAAGAGCATGAACATCTACACTGTTATTGCCTTCTTTTTCAGCATTATTATTCACAGATTCCTTAACTAATTCATGTTGGTAAACTTTGTCAGAATTTGTTTCCAAATTTTTCGGATCACTATCCACTGGTTTATCCACAGCTGAAGCACTCCCAACATCTGTTTGTTCCTGCTCAATTCCTTGAATCTTTTTCTCCAGCTTTTCCACGATACCCATACTAACAAAGCTCTTTTTCACAATTTGTTTAGCCACAGATTCACGATTGTCTTTCACATTGTCTTTCAAACTAGGAGAAAGTTTGTTGCCATTATCCTGTGTTCCTATTGTAGTTTCCTCCTGTTTCCCTGCATCTTTAGGGTTGTCAGTGTCGTCAGCTTGGACATTCTGCCTCATCACATCCATATATAAATTAACTTCATCACTCTTTGCATCTTCGTGATCTTGAGACTCTTTAAGTAAATCTGCTGCATATTTGAATGCCTTGCTTGGCGATAAATCTATTTTCTTCAAGGGTACAATAGCAGTGTACTTGTTTTTAACTTTCTTCACAGCGGCAGCATTTCTCGATGATAACTTTGAATGTTTCAAAATGTTTGGTCTACTCTTCTGAGGTAGAGCAACAGGTATGAAAGGTTTTTGGCTTGTCACTGAAGTTTGTTGAGGTCTACAGATTGTGGGCTTGTATGCATCTGCTTTATCATATGGCGTTCTGAAGGGGGCATACTCAAAATGACCATACTTGTCCCTGAAATTAAAGAAATAGACAAAGAGATTAGAGGCAGCTAAAAAGGGGGTATGAAAGGTTTTTGAGCTGTCATTGGAGTTTGTTGCGGTTTGTAGGTGGTGGGTTTGTAGGCATCTGCTTTGTCATAGGGCGTTCTAAAGGGGGCGTACTCAAAGTGACCATATTTGTCTCTGAAAAGTAAGAAATTAGAGATCAAACCAACAGATTAGAGGGGGTAAAAAAGGGGGGGTTTCGAAAGGTTTTTGGCCTGTCGATGAAGTTTGTTTATGTCTATATGTGGTGGCTTTTTAGGCGTCTGCTTTGTCATATGGCGTTCTGAAGGGGGCGTACTCAAAGTGGCCATATTTATCCCTGAAAAGAAGGTAATCAGAGATCGGAGGTGCATTCTTTAGAGCGAGATTTCTTGAGATATCTTGAGATTTCTTAAGATATTTTAGGATAAAGCGTTCTTTTGAGCAAGATTTTTAAGTCGCTTAATGGGAGGCGCCATTACTCTTTACTTCATTCGGAACCCTCGGTGAACTCTGTAGAAACAATATAAAGAAAATTGACCGAGTGTTTCCGAACGCTCCATAATTTAAAACCAGCGGTGTTCCGAATGCTCCATACTTTATACAAATGACGTCATTATGACGTCATTTGTATAAAGTATGGAACATTCGGAACAGCTAGGTGAAATCTCGGTCTTAAAAACGCTTTATCCAAAACACATTAAGAAATCTTAAAAAATCTTGCTCTAAAGAACGCGCCTCAGACAAACAGATTTGAAAAGCATTCTACATTATTCATTCAAAGTTATTTAAAATCCAAATCCTATGTTGTGGGTATACATTTGAATTGTCATTGACAAGACATTTCCAACAAGAGCCGTCATAGACGGATAATGCTCCCCGAATAAGTGTTTGTCACAAAAAAAAACCTCATACATTAAGCCCCCTTTTCACATGACAGATTTTTTGTACACGCATTATTTATAGAATATAGACTAGAACATCTCATTCCTCACATAAGAAGAAAATTTCATTCAATTCTGCCCATTAGATAAAGAGAAATTGGAGAAAAACTAATTTTTACATTAAGGCCCCTTTTTCCATGACGCAGCCTCAAATTAAGAAATGGAAAAAAAGGTCTCTAGGTATTGACCCCACAAGTTCACATGTGAAGTTTCATAGAATTTGGTCCAAGGGTTGCTGAGATCTGGCTGTGGACGGACGGACGGAAGGACAGACGGACGGACGGAAGGACAGCGTGGCGACTATATGCTCCCCCAAAATTTTTTCGGGGAGCATAATAAATACCAAGAAGACATATTTTGAGGAACATTTAAGATATTTTGCATCTGTCTAGAGGCTGATATTATGGTCACAGAAGTATGTGCAAAGTTTCAGTGCAATAGCATAAATAGAAACATAGATATGGCAGTTGGACATAAAGCATTAACCAAAGCATTATGCCGATGCAAATGCCCAGGTGCCCCAAATAGCCCCCCCCCTTTTTTAAGCATTTTTCTTCTTTTGTCTCATGTTTTCCCAAGTTATTTCTATAAGGGAAATGAGCACCAGGGGCCCGAATTATCAACAATCGTACGATTATTTTTTGCGTAATTACTTGTAACAACATTTGATCCAATCTTATTTCTCATGCAAGCAGATGTTTTGTTACACATTTTACACAAAAACGTGGTCGTAAGATATTTGATAAAACGGACCCCTGGTCTTGTTACAAGACGACAATAATGCTTACAAGCTTTTCCATAACCCTTCATTCCTGTAATATACAGTCAACACTTGTTGTGTCGAAGTCGGAGGGGCCATCAAAATACCTCGACATATCTGGAGTTCAACTCTTCCGATTTTGTTCGGCTTTGATAAAGTTGATATTTGACCGTTTTTGAAAGTAATCAAGTACGATTTTAATTGAAATATAATAGGAAAAGAAAAGAAATTGCTCGTTTCGAGCAATTTCTTTCCTTTTCCTACTATATTTCAATAGCTATATTGAGTTCAAAATTATTTTGTTTGAAAACAAGAGATGTTTGTAAAACATATATGCCCCCTCAAGGGCCTACATTTGATGTAGGTCAAAGTCCAAGGTCAAGTTAACAAGGTCCAAGGTCATGGTCTAATATGAAAGGTCTTGGTAGGAGGTGTCTGTGTGTGAAATATCAAAGCTGTATATGTAAAAGTAAAATGAAACATAGGCCAGGTTAAAGTTTTTAAAAGTAGGCCAAATGCCAAGGTCAAGGTCATGGTCAAATGTGACAGGTCTTGGTTGGAGGTGTCCATGTGTGAATTATCAAGGCTGTAGGTGTAAAAGGACATGATATATATGCCTAGTTTCAGTCTTTTTAAAAGTAGGTCAAACTCCAAGGTCAATGTTCAAGGTCATTGTCAAATGTGAAAGGTCTTGGTAGGAGGTGTCTGTGTGAAATATCAAGGCTGAAGGTGCAATAGGACATAAGATAAAGGCTAGGCTAAAGATTTCTAAAAGTATGTAAAAATCAAAGGTCAAGGTCACACAGGCCAAGGTCATGGTCAAATGTGAAAGGTCTTGGTAGGAGGTGTCCATGTGTGAAATATTGAGACTGTATAGGTAACAGGACATGAGATATAGGCCTAGTTTAAGTTTTTTAAAAGTAGGTCAAAGTCCAAGGTCAAAGTCCAAGGTCATGGTCAAAAGTGAAATATCTTGGTTGGAAGTGACCATGCGTGAAATATCAAGGCTGCATATGTAAAATGACATGAAATATAGGCCAGGTTAATGTATTATTAAAGTAGGTCAAACACCAAGGTCAAGGTCACATGGTCCAAGGTCATGGTCAAATATGAAAGGTCTTGGTCGTAGGTGTCCATGTGTCAAATATCAAGGCTGTATGTGTAAAAAGAATTGATATATCGGCTAGGTTAAAGTTTTTTTTTAAAGTAGGTCAAAGTCAAAGGTCAAGGTCACAAGGTCCAAGGTCATGTCAAATGTGAAAGGTCTTGGTAAGATGTGTCCATGTGTGAAACACCAAGGCTGTATGTGTAATAGCACATAAGATATAGGCCCAGTTTATTTTTTTTAAAAGAAGGTCAAACTCCAAGGTCAAGGCCACATGGTCCAAGGTCATAGTCGTATGTGATAGGTCTTGGTCGGAGGTTCCCATGTGTCAAATATCAAGGCTGTATGTGTAAAAGGACATGATATATTGGCCAGGTTAAAGTTTTTTAAAAGTAGGTCAAACCCCAAGGTCAAGGTCACAAAGTCCAAGGTCATGGTCAATTGTGAAAGGTCTTGGTAAGATGTGTCCATGTGTGAAATATCAAGGCTGTTTTTGTAAAAGGTTATGAGATATATGCCGGGTTTAATTTTTTTTAAAGTAGGTCAAACTCCAAGGTCAAGGTCACAAGGTCCAAGGTCATGGTTAAATGTGAACCATGTTGAAAGGAGGTATCTATGTGTGAGATATCAAGGCTGTATGTGTAAAAGGACATGAGATATAGGCAAGGTTAAGGATTAAGTGTAAAAATCAACAAAGGGAAATAACTCCAAGAATTTGATTGGCAGAGTTACGGTTCTTAAGCACTGCACCTCTCCATAATGAAATCTATTCACCTGTAAAGTTTCATGATTCTACCTTACATATTTTTCGAGTTGTGCTCCGGACAAGAATCAAGTTATAAAATCAACAAAGGGCAATAACTCAAAAAATTTGATCAGCAGAGTTACGGTTCTTGTGCACTGCACCTCTCCATAATGAGATCTATCCACCTGTAAAGTTTCATGATTCTACCTTACATACTTTTTGAGTTATGCTCCGGACAAGAATCAAGTTTGAAAATCAACAAAGGGCAATAACTCCAAAAATATGATCGGCAGAGTTACGGTTCTTGTGCACTGCACCTCTCCAGAATGAGATCTATCCACCTGTAAAGTTTCATGATTCTACCTTACATACTTTTTGAGTTATGCTCCGGACAAGAATCAAGTTTGAAAATCAACAAAGGGCAATAACTCAAAAAATTTGATCGGCAGAGTTACGGTTCTTGTGCACTGCACCTCTCCATAATGAGATCTATCCACCTATGAAGTTTCATGATTCTACCTTTAATACTTTTCGAGTTATGCTCCGGACAAGGTTTGGTCTACGGACAGACCGACCGACCGACCGACCGACCGACCGACCGACCGACCGACCTTCCGACCGACCGACCGACCGACCGACCGACACTTGCAAAACAATATACCCCCATTTTCTTCGAAAGGGGGCATAAAAATTATTTCCATTTATGAGGACGGGACCAGATTTGAACTTCGACTAAAGCGAAAATTCGACTTACCCGATGTCGACATAATGAATGTCGACTGTACATCCTACAAGGGCTCTGAAATCTTTAACCCTTTCCCAAACAAGACCTGGTTTTGACGCCCATATTAGAAAAGGCTTGGGAAAACATTGAAACAAAAGGAGAAACTGCTGATACCCAGCAGTTTCTCCTCTTGTCTCAATATTTTCTGAGCTATATTGTACACAAACCCTTTCTTCATCAACACCAAATTTGTGGTCGGCAGCAACTTTCAAGGTTGACCACCCTTAAATTTTGCTGTTTGGGAAAGGGTTAAATTGGCTACTTGTCAGTGTTTGTTTGACAAATGTTAGTTGTCAGTATGAACAAAAGAGCCGTCAGAGACGGACAATGCTCCCCGAATAAGGCATTGTCACAATAAATGTATGCTGTGCAGAGCTAAGATTAAGCTAACAAATGTTAAGCCCCCTTTTTCCATGACATATTTTTTATACGCAAATTTCAAATAGTTTATTGTCAAGGGCATCTGCTAATCTACTTAAATATGAAATTTCATCAAATTCTGACCAGTAGACTAGGAGAAATTAGAGAAAAAGTGTATTTTACCTTAAGTCCCCTTTTCCCATAACAAGGCCTCAAATCCAAAAAACGGGAAAAGCACATCGGCATTATGTCATAGGGAGTTCACATAGTAAGTTTCATTTGATTTGGCCCAAGGGTTATGGAGAAATCGCTTCGGACGGACGGACGGAATGACGGACAGACAGGACAGACGGACGAACGGACAAAGCGGCGACTATATGCTCTCCCTTTGGGAAGCATAAAAAGAGAGCAAAATGTTGGCAAATTCTACTTGTCCATAACCTCTGTGGGACAACCTGGGCAACTCGGACAATGGATTTCAGAACCCCTGCCCTATATACATTATCTCAGATAAAACAATGATTTATACCTTAATTTCAAGACATGTGTGTTGAGCTCCTCTATTGCACCATCCAGTCCAGCATTTTTCTTGCCTTTCTGCAGTGAAGTAGGAATGTTCTTGGACAGAAGAAAACATTGTGACACTGGAACCCAGGATCTGTAATAAAACAAATAGGAAAACATTGAGATAAAAGAAGAAAATGCTGATAATCCATTATCAGCATTTACTTCTTTTGCCTTAATGTTATCCCGTCCAGTCTAGCTTTCTTCTTGCCTTTCTGCAGTGATGTGGGAATGTTGTTGGATAGGAGAAAACACTGTGACACGGGAACCCAAGATCTAGAAGAAATACATAAAGTTAGTTCATTCATCCTTATCCCAAAACAAGACATGGTTTTGACGTCCCTTGTAGAAAATGTTAGGGAAAACAATGAAACAAAAGAAGAAACTGCTGATAACCATATCAGCAGTTTCTCCTTTTGTCTTAATATTTTCTTTGCCGTATCTCACACAAATCCTATCTTTACTTACATCCATTTTGTCTTTTGTGGCAGTTTTTGGAGTGGATCACCCTAAAATTTTGTCTTTTGGGAAAGGGTAAATACAATTTATATCATTTTGCTATTTTAATCAGTCCAAATGTAAAGAATTTGCAGACAACAATTTGAAGTGGATGAAAATTTACCTTTTTGAACATTTGGAGGTAAAACAATACTTGTCACAAGCAATTTCAAAACAAGAGCCGTCACAGACGTATTATGCTCCCCGCATAGGTGTTTGTCACAAAATAAAAACTATCATACATTAAGCCCCCTTTTCCCATGACAGCTTTTTTGTACACACTTTATTTATAGAATATGGTCTAGAACATCCTATTTATTACATAAGCACAAAATTTCATTAAATTCTGCCTATTAGATGAAGAGAAATAAGAGAAAAACTAATTTTTACACTAAGGCCCCTTTTTCCATGACGCAGCCTTAAATTTACAAACAGAGAAGGAGTTCCCTAGGTATTGACCCAGGGAGTTCACATGTGAAGTTTCATTGAATTGGGTCCAAGGGTTGCTGAGATATGGCTGTGGACGGACAGACGGACGGACGGACGGACAGACACACGGACGGACGGACGGACAGCATGGCGACTATATGCTCCCCCGAAATTTTTTCGGGGAGCATAAAAATCTATTGTTGAGAGGTAATTGACCTTGAAACAAGATGTACCCTGAGCGATAAATAAAATGTGACATGTCACTCTAAAAAGGGACCTTATAGGAAATGTGAAAAATATCGACCCTAGTCAGTCTGTGCAGTTCGCACAGCCAGACTAGGGCCGATACTTTTCACTTTTCTCTAATTTTCTAAATCCGGAGTGTTATCCCTATGTTACTATATGTTCATTTTTCGCATACAGTATCTGGTTGACCTATGCTGAGTCTGACAAGTTTGTCAAAATTTGGATTTTTCGAGCTAGGATAAGGTCCCTTTTAGCATGACAGGTCATAAACATATTTGAATTAGGACCAGTTATACAAAGCTAGAGATAAGAGTGATAATGGCAATTCAAATTGTAATATTTCAGCCTCAACTGTGGAGACTTGTTGGAATAATGTCTCATGCTAAAATTCCAGTGAGTAGCTAAAATGTAGAGTTTGGATTTGAAATAAATAAAATGAATGCATTTTAACTCATTTTATTTATTGCTCATCCACCATTCTGTGTCCACATCATAGCCCGAGCATGTCTAAAACAGGAGACCCCTGCAGTATAAATTTGGACATGATGTGGATGTGGACATGTTATCAGCCTTAAAACACATACCTGTCATGAGCACCAAAGAATCTGACATCAACTTGACCATCTTCTTCCCTCAATGCTTTAGCCGGCCAGAATGGGTACCCTTTCAGCTTGGCCCAGACTAAAGTGTGAGGAATTCTCTGTAATGATAAATCAAACATTTATTAACATGATGGTGATTATGATGAATATAACTTCCACACAGTTCTGAGAACCACTCATTGTTTTTTCTGATTTGAGAATTGAGGTAGCAATCTGGACATCGACTGGCTAACTATCCAACAGACTCTTGCAAAACAAAATATCCCCATTTTCTTCAAAAGGGGGCAAAATTATATTAATATAAGAACTTACACAAAGTTCTGAGAACCACTCATTGTTCTTCCTGATTTGAGAATTGAGGTAGCAATCCTGACACAGTTCATGTAATTATTCTCTGCTGCGGATCCAGCATTTCAGTGAAGGGGGTTCGAACATACAGATAGGGTGGTGATTTTTCCTAGTATTATATAATTCTGATTTGATGTCTGTATGAAAATGAAATAATCAGGCTGTAGAGGGGGGTTCATTTCAACCCCCATTAACGGCCTCTGTATCCGCCAGTGAATTAATATAACCATATTAATGTAGGAACTTACACACAGCTCTGAGAACCATTCGTTATTCTTCCTGATTTGAGAATTGAGGTAGCAATCTGGACATAGTTCAATCTCATTCATCTGTAACAAAAATGGCATCAGTTGTAATGTTAACCCATTATCAGATGGCAAAATTCTAGACTGATTTAAATTCAAACAACAATTTCAAAGCAATGGAATTTTAGATATTTTGGATAGGAAGCATTGTGAGAAATAAAGAAATTATTTGTCACTTCGAATCTTGTTCCACAAAGTTTTCCAACGTATTTATCTTGCGAGGAGTCAAAAAGCATCCCTGTGTGGTAATGGGTTAACCCTTTCCCAAACAAGACCTGCTTTTGACGTCTTTGATAGAAAAGGCTTGGGAAAACATTGAGGCAATATTTCTGTGCCATAATTTACACAAATTCTATCTTTAATAGCATCTATTTTGTCATTTTTACAGTTTTTGAAGTGGATCACCCTAAAATTTAGTCATTTGGGAAAGGGTTAAAAAATATTTCTGTTTTTATGTGTGGCCCTATTTGTGCAAACTCTTACTGTCCCAATATTGTTCTAATCCCTGGAATATGTAACATGGCCCATCTAATTTCTTTAGAGAAAATTTACAGTAACAGATTAAGAGAATTTACCTCATGTTTACAAATCTTTACTATCGCCTTGGCACTCCCTGTGATCTTGTGATGAGCTGGAAATATACAAACAAACAAGATTTTAAATCTTTACAAGACATCAAAATTTTAGGGCCAGTGAATTCAAAAGCTGCTTCAGATTGTAAAATTGATGTTGATGAAGAGATAATTTGTGAAGAATAAAGTTTAGACAATTATGAGACAAAAGGAGAAAATGCTGAATATTTATTGCCTTAGCACTCCTGATTGTTATCTTGTGCTGGACTGAAAAAATATACACAAGTTCTTTAACCCATAACCAAACAACAAAATTTTACACTTGTCCAAATTCAACAAGAGCTGTCCGAAGACAGCGCGCTCGACTTTCTAAGTGCTTAGTATAAAGGGGGCATAACTCCAAATATAGTGGAGCCAGGGTCATATGCCCTGGTAGTAAGGTAGAGGGTGTGATGGTGAATAAGTATTCCAAGTTTGGGTTGAATCCCTTCGATAATATGGAAGTTATTGATGTTTGAAAAAACTTTAACCTTTGTTGCAACGCCGACGCCAACACCAACGCCCGGGTGACAGTATAAGCTCTCATTTTCTTTGAAAAGTTGAGCTAAAAATAGTGCAGACAACAATTTCGAGAGAATCTGACTTTATAATCCCTATTATCTTATAGTAGGCTGAAAACATTGGCCCTATCTGATAACTCGTGCAATCAGATGTCTTATAACACAGTTCACACACAAACATGGCCTTTACCCATTACCACACAGTGACTTTTTGACTCCCCAAAAGATCAATGCTTTGGAAAACATTGTGGAAAATAAGGAAATTGCTTGTGATCCACTTCAAAAACTACCTCAAAAGACAAAATGAGTGTAAGTAAAGATATGATTTGTGTACAATATGACACAGATAATATTGAGACAAAAGGAGAAACTGCTGGTTATCAGCAGTTTCTTCTTTTGTTTCAATGTTTTCCCAAGTCTATTCTATTAGGGACGTCAAAACCAGAGCCGCGTTCTTTAGAGCGAGATATCTTGAGATATCTTGAGATTTCTTAAGATGATTTAGGATAAAGCGCTTTTTCAGCAAGATTTTTAAGACGATCACTGCGAGCCGCCATTGCTCTATACTTCTTTTGGACCCCCCCCCCCCCCCCCCCCGGTAAATTCTGTAGTATCTATATGGGAGAGAATTGACCGAGTTGTTCAGAATGCTCCATGATTCATAAACCGCGGAGTTCTGAATGCTCCATACTTCATACAAATGACGTCATGATGACGTCATTTGTATGAAGTATGGAACATTCTGAACACCTTGCTTATAATCTCGGTCTCAAAGACGCTGTATCAAAAACATTTTAAGAAATCTTAAAAAAACTCGCTCTAAAGAATGCGCCTCTGGTCTTGTTTGGGGGATGTTAATAATACACCAACCTCCATTATAAATAATACAATTATGTTGAATCCATTTTGTGTCTGCAAGAAATGCTTCTGTACTCCCATACTGGTGTTTCTTGACATTCTGAAAATAAAGTCAACACAAATGAAGAATTTATTTCAAAACCCAAACAACAAATTTATTTCAAAATCCAAACAGCGATTATGCCAGGCATCAGTCACTCACTCCGTGGAACTCATATGATGATGGTATAATCACCTGACTGGTTTAGTACATTCGGGGCTGAATATTATGTTGTATATCATCAAAATCTATCCATAAATGTAAATGGGTTGTGTAATTTTACAACACAGAAATGATACCAATACACAACATATGACTACCTCTGGTGATTTAACCAAAAGCACACAATTTACATTGTCACTTTTGAAGTTAAAACAAGTTGCAGTTACGAAATATTTGAACAAAAGCAACAACAATATGTATGACAGCTTTGACAATGGTGCACATGTTTTTCAAACAAGAGATTGTTTTTAATGCTGTAAATGGTGATGACTACCATTAAAGACCTACCTTTTCCAGTGTTTCCAGGTCCATAGGGTTGAACACATAGTCAGAATAATTTGAGACTTCCACCAAATCTACCGGCTTTTGGAACGGCTCACTCTACAAGATATACATTAAAGATGTCAAGGTATGGGTTGCAACAAGGGCTCGTCCTTTTGGGAAACAAGAGCTGTCTGAATACAGCGCGCTCGACTTTCTAAGTTGCTTAGTATAAAGGGGGCATAACTCCAAATATAGTGGAGCCAGGGTCATGGGCCCTAATAGTACGGTAGAGGTTGTGATGGTGAATAAGTATTCCAAGTTTGGGTTGAATCCCTTTGATAGTAGATCTATTGAAGTTATTGATGTTTGAAAAAAATTTAACCTTTGTTGCAACGCCGACGCCAACGCCAACGCCCGGGTGACAGTATAAGCTCTCATTTTCTTCGAAAAGTCGAGCTAAACAAGAGGACCATGATGGTCCTATATCGCTCACCTGAACCAAAATGATATGAGCAACACTTTTGTTCAATTCAATAAACATTTATGACTGTAAGACTGAAAACTAACTTATAGTCAATAACTTTGTGAAAATCAAACTCATCTGAGATCTTATGGTGCCAAACATTGTGTCCAGGTTTTTCTTGATTGATAAATAATCACAGTTTGAGTTTATTGGGGTTTTACGCCGTTTTCAACTACCAGGGTCATATCGCGGCGGCTGGAGCACCTACCCATGGATTCCTGTTGTTTCTCAAACCAGTACTACCACAACTCCCTTACCGAGCCTCCAGCTGCTCGCCCACTTAGGTTAACGATTTCAAACCCATTGGTGGTTGACAATTTTGTCAGAAAGGGTATTAGCCGCGGCCGGGTATCGAACCCGGGACCTCTCGAATGAGGGTCAGATGCGCTACCAACTGCGCTAAGGCCGCGGCCGATCACAGATTCTAGAGTATAAACAAGGTCGAAAACAGCCAAAGACGATAATTTTTTCAAATTCAAGGGCACACAATTCTCGACTTTCTGATCACATCAGACTGAAAATCTACCTCATCCAAGATATTATGGTCTCCAACATAGTGTCCAAGATTTGTCTTGATTGGTCAATAATTGAAGATTCTAGAGTGTAAACAAGATCGAAAAACAGCCAGAAACGGCTATTTTGTTAAAATTCAAGGGCACATAACTCTCAACTTTCTGATCGGATCAGACTGAAAATCAAACTCATCCGACATATTATGGTCCAAAACATTGTGTCCAAGTTTTGTCTTGATTGATTGATAATTGTAGATTCTAGAATGTAAACAAGGTCGAAAACAGCCGAAAAAGACAATTTTATCAAATTCAAGGGCACATAACTCTCGTCTTTCTGGTCATATCACACTAAAAATCAAACTCATCCGAAATCTTATCCTCTCAAACATTGTGTCCAAGATTTGTCTTGATTGGACAATAATTGAAAATTCTAGAGTGTAAACAAGGTCGAAAACAGTCAAAAACAACAATTTTGTCAAATTCAAGGGCACATAAGTCTGGACTTTCTTGTCTTATCAGATTGAAAATTCTAGTCATCTGAGATCTTATGATCTCTGACATTGTGTCCAAGTTTTGTCTTGATTGATTAATAAATGTAGATTCTAGAGTATAAACAATGTCGAAAACAGCCGAAAATGACAATTTTATCAAATTCAAGGGCACGTAACTCTTGTCTTTTTTGTCAGATCACACTGAAAATCAAACTCATCCGAAATTTCATGGTCTCAAACATTGTGTCCAAGATTTGTCTTGATTGGTCAATAATTGTAGATTCTAGAGTGTAAAAAAGGTCGAAAACAGTCAAAAACGACAATTTTGTCAAATTCAAGGGCACCTAACTCTCTTCTTTCTGGTCAGATCACACTGAAAATCACACTCATCCAAGATATTATGGTCTCAGACATTGTGTCCAAGATTTGTCTTGATTGGACAATAATTGAAAATTCTCGAGTGTAAACAAGGTCGAAAACAGTCAAAAACGACAATTTTGTCAAATTCGAGGGCACATAAGTCTCGACTTTCTTGTCTTATCAGATTGAAAATTCAACTCATCCGAGATCTTATGATCTCCAACATTGTGTCCAAGTTTTGTCTTGATTGATTAATAAATGTAGATTCTAGAGTATAAACAATGTCGAAAACAGCCGAAAATGACAATTTTGTCAAATTCAAGGGCACATAACTCTAGACTTTCTGATCAGATCAGACTGAAAATCAAACACATCCAAGATCTTATGCTCCCCAACATTGTGTCCCAGTTTTGTCTTGATTTATTAATAATTGTAGATTCTAGAGTGTAAACAAGGTTGAAAACAGCCAAAAATGGCAATTTCGCCAAATTCAAGGGCGCATAACTCTCATCTTCCTGGTCAGATCAAACTGAAAATCGAACTCATCTGAGATCTTATGGTCTCCAACATTGTTTCCAAGTTTTGTCTTGATTGATTAATAATTGTAGATTTTAGAGTGTAAACAAGGTCGAAAACAGTTGAAAACAGCAAATTTGTCAAATTCAAGGGCGCATAACTCTCGACTTTCTGATCAGATCAGACTGAAAATCAAACTCATCCAAGATCCTATAGTCTCCAATATTATATCCAAGTTTTGTATTGATTGGGCAATAATTGTAGATGCTAGAGTGTAAACAAAGTTAAAAACAGCATTTTTCGTCATTCAGGGGCAGATAACTCCACACTTTCTGGTCCGATCTGGCCCATAATCGAACTCATCCGAGAACTTATGACCATACTTGTTTTGACAAAGTTTGGTCAAGATTGACTAATATTTGTGGATGCTAGAGTGTAAACACCAAATTGTGGACAGACGGACAGACGGACAGACGGACAGACGGACAGACGGACAGACGGACAGACGGACAGACGGACGGACGACGGACAAAAAGCGATCACAATAGCTCACCTCGAGCACTTCGTGCTCAGGTGAGCTAAAAATGTCCATGCACAGGACAAGCTTCAATAAAGGGATTTTCCTGGGAGCTAAATTTTCCAAAAATATCTTAAGATAGTCCAGAACATCTATTTTATTACTTAGGTACAAAATTTCATTAAAATTCTGACCATGAGATGAAAAGAAATTAGAGAGGAGCAAATTTCTACATTAAGGTTAATATTTTCCATGACACAACCTCAAATTGAGAAACGCAGAACGAAGTATCATGAAAATATTCTGTGTAGTTCATATAATTATGAAGTTTCATCCAATTTGGTCCAAGGTTTGTTAATTGTCTTAAACCTTTTTTCCACCACAGAGTTCCTAAACTTATATCGTGTAATTGTTTGCCTTACCCCTCCATGTTTCATTCTGTCCAAGGCATAGAGTAGGAGTGCACACAGTTGGTCTTGTTTCAACATTGCCATAGATTTGGATTGTGTCTCTATACATTCCGCTCTTATCGTTTGCTGTAGAAAGTTAAATAAAAAAAAAAAGAATATGGAAATACCTGAATTAGCACAAAGAAAATTGATTTTAGAAGCAGTTTATCAACTAATAATTGAAAATCTTTGTTAACATTTATAAATATTCCCTTTGGAGAATCTTGTAAAGGTTAGGAGATTTATTTATGAGATGGAATAGCAATTTTCAGAGAAGTATTCCCATAGAGGAAGGGGTAGATATTTGGCCACACTTTCTTAGTAAAATTGGCAGTGTAGAAGAGGCATTTTTCCTCCATTTTCCTTCTAAGTTTTGTAAACAAGTAGATCTATTTACCTCACATTCCGGACACGCCCAATCATTTGGCAAATCTCCTGCAAGCTCCAGACATCTCGTATGATAAACACGCGGACACAGCTCACAACATACGACAGTGCCTTCTTTATGACATAACCAACAGTAGTAATCATTTCTGTTGTCCTAAAATAGAACATTGTTATTTCAAATCAAAACCCTATGTTGTTGGTACTCATTAGAATCGTCTCCTCAAGATGATTCAAATGAGAACCCACAACATAGGGTTTGATCAATAATCACTGATATTTTTCCTTTTTGAAAGTCTTTACACCTTCTTATCTGTAGCTCTGTTAACCCTTTCCCAAACGACAAAATTTTAGGGTGATCCATTTCCTAAACTGCCGCAAATGACAAAATGGATGTTATTAAAGATAGGATTTGTGTAAAATCTGGTACAGAAAATATTGAGACAAAAGGAGAAACTGCTGGTTATCAGCAGTTTCTTCTTTTGTTTCAATGTTTTCCCAAGCCATTTCCATTAGGGATGTCAAAACCAGGTATTGTTTGGGAATGGGTTAAATTTGGTACAGATACAGAAAATATACCAAATTTTAAAAGAGCTACAGATATGAGAGATAAGAGGGGTAATGGCTTTTCAACATGCAAATCTCCCACAAGCTCCAGACATATCATATGATAAACCCGTGGACACAGCTCACAACATACGACAGTGCCTTCCTTATGACATAACCAACAGTAGTAATCATTTCTGTTGTCCTAAAAATGAAATATTTTCATAAATGTTCATCAAACCCTATGTTGTTGGTACTCATTAGAATCGTCTCATCAAGATGATAAATCCGCGGACACAGTTCACAACATACGACTGTGCCTTCTTTATGACACAACCAACAGTAGTAGTCATTTCTGTTATCCTAAAATAGAACATTGTTATTTCAAATCAAACCCCTATGTAGTTGGTACTCATTAGAATCGTCTCGTCAAGATGATAAACCCGCGGACACAGCTGACAACATACGACTGTACCTTCTTTATGACATAGCCAGCAGTAGTAGTCATTCCTGTTGTCCTGAAATAGAACATTGTTATTTCAAATCAAAACCCTATGTTGTTGGTACTCATTAGAATCATCTCGTAAAGATGATTCAAATGAGAACCCACAACATAGGGTTTGATCAATTATCACTGATATTTTGCATTTTTGAAAGTCTTCACATCTTCTTATCTGTAGCTCTGTTAAATTTGTTATAGCTATGGATAAGAGAGGTAATGGCTTTTCAACATGCAAATCTCCTGCAAGCTCTAGACATTGTGTATGATCAATGTGAGGGTACAGCTCATAATATACGACTGTACCTTCCTTATGGCATAACCAACAGTAATAGTCATTTCTGTTATCCTAAAATAGAAAACATTTCTATTTTGTTATTTCAAATCAAAGCCATATGTTGTGGTACTCATTCAAATTGTCTTAGTGAGACCATTCCAATGTTTACCCATAAGATAGGGTTTAATCTGCAATTATATAGTTTGCTTTTTCAAATTCCTTTACCCCCTCTATCTGTAGCTTTGTTAAATTTGGTACAGCTACAGAAAATGTGTAGCTATACCAAATTTCACAAAGCTAAGGATATGAGAGATAAGAGGGGTAATGGCTTTTCAACATGCTAATCTCCTGCAAGCTCCAGACATCTCGTATGATAAACACGCGGACACAGCTCACAACATACGACAGTGCCTTCTTTATGGCATAGCCAACAGTAATAATCATTTCTATTATCCCAAAATAGAAAACATTTCTATTTTGTTTATTTCAAATCAAAGCCATATGTTGTGGTACTCATTCGAATTGTCTTAATGAGACCATTCCAATGTATACCCATAAGATAGGGTTTAATCTGCAATTAGATAGTTTGCTATTTAAATTCCTTTACCTCCTCTATCTGTAGCTCTGTTAAATTTGGTTCAGCTACAGAAAATCTGTAGCTATACCAAATTTCACAAAGCTACTGATATGAGAGATAAGAGAGGTAATGGCTTTTCAACATGCAAATCTCCTGCGGGCTCCAGACATCTCGTATGATAAACAGCTCACAACATACGACAGTGCCTTCTTTGTGACAAAGCCAACAATAGTAGTCATTCCTGTTATCCTAAAATAGAAAACATTCCTATTTTGTTATTTCAAATCAAAGCCATATGTTGTGGTACTCATTTGAATTGTCTTAACCCATTACCAAACAGCAAAAATTTAGACTGGTCCAAATTCACAGATGATACAGACAACAATTTCAAGTGAACAATTTTTCAGTCTTTTTACGTTGAAAATATCGTGGGAAATGAAGAAATTGCTTGTCACAAGCAATTTCTTCATTTTCCACAATGTTTTCCAAAGCCTTTATTGTGTGGGGCGTCCAAAAGCATCTATGTGTGGGAAAGGGCTAATTAGACCATTCCAATGTAGGGTTTAATCTGCAATTAGACAGTTTGCTTTTTCAAATTCCTTTACCCCATCTTATCTGTAGCTCTGTTAAATTCCGCATAGTTACAGATAAGAGAGGTAATGGCATTTCAACATGTAAATGTCCTGCAAGCTCCAAACATTGTGCATGATAAACACGCGGACACAGCTCACAACATACGACAGTACCTTCTTTATGACATAACCAACAATAGTAGTCATTTCGGTTGTCCTAAAATAGAACATTGTTATTTTAAATCAAAACCCTATGTTGTTGGTACTCATTAGAATCATCTTGTCAAGATGATAAACCCGCGGACACAGCTCACAACATACCACTGTGCCTTCTTTATGACAAAGCCAGCAGTAGTAGTCATTTCTGTTGTCCTAAAATAGAACATTGTTATTTCAAATCAAAACCCTATGTTGTTGGTACTCATTAGAATCGTCTTGTCAAGATGATTCAAATGAGAACCCACAATAAAGAGTTTAATCAACATTTTTTTTAATATTTCTTCTTTTTAAAAAGTGTTTACCCCTCTTTATCTGTAGCTCTGTTAAATTCCGCATAGCTACAGATAAGAGAGGTAATGGCTTTTCAACATGTAAATGTCCTGCAAGCTCCAAACATCGTGCATGATAAACCCGCAGACACAGCTCACAACATACCACTGTGCCTTCTTGTGACAAAGCCAGCAATAGTAGTCATTTCGCTTGTCCTAACAAGAATTGTCCGCGGACAATAAAGCTCGCCCAAACGAGAGCTTGTCACAAAGAAAAGTCATTTCCTAGGTCAAGGTAAAAAGGTCATGGCCCAAAATGAAATTTTGTAGAAGTAGGTCAAGCTCCATGGTCAAGGTCACAAGGTCACAGGTCATGGTCAAATGTGAACTGTGTTGGAATGAGGTGTCCATGTGTGAAATATCAAGGCTGTAGGTGTAAAAGGACATGAGTTATAGGCCAAGTTAAAGTTTTTTGAAAGTAAGTCAAACTCCAAGGTCAAGGTACAAGGTCACCGTCAAATGTGAAAAGTGTTGGTAGGAGGTTTCATTGTGTGAAATATCAAGGCTGTAGGTGTAAAAGGACATGAGATAAAGGCCAGGTTAAAGTTTTTTAAAAGTAGGTCAAACTTCAAGGTCAAGGTCACCAGGTCCAAGGTCATAGTCAAATATGAAAGGTCTTGGTGGGAGGTGTCCATATGTGAAATATGAAGGCTGTAGGTGTAAAAGGACATGCGCTATAGGCAAGGTTAAAGTCTTTAAAAAGTAGGTCAAACTCCAAGGTCAAAGTCACAAGGTCCATGGTCATGGTCAAATATGAATCATGTTGGTAGGAGGTGTCCATGTGTGAAATATCAAGGCTGAAGGTGTAAAAGGACATGAAATATAGGCCAGGTTAAAGTTTTTTAAAAGTAGGTCAAACTCCAAGTTCAAGGTCACAAGGTCCAAGGTCATGGTCAAATGTGAATGGTGTTGGTAGGAGGTGTCCATATGTGAAATATCAAGGCTGTAGGTGTAAAAAGACATGAGATATAGGCCAGGTTAAAGTTTTTTAAAAGTAGGTCAAACTCCAAGGTCAAGGTCATGAGGTCAAAGGTCATGGTAAAAAGTGAATGGTGTTGGTAGGAGGTGTCTATATGTGAAATATCAAGGCTGTATGTGCAATAGGGCATAAGATATAGGCCAGGTTAAAGTTTTTTAGGCCAGGTTAAAGTTTTTAAAAGTAGGTCAAACTCCAAGGTCAAGGTCACAAGGTCAAAGGTCATGGTCTCAAATGAAAGGTCTTGGTGAGAGGTATCCACATGTAAGATATGAAGGCTGTAGGTGAAATATGACATGAGATATAGGCCAGGTTAAAGTTTTTTAAAACGGTCAAACTCCAAGGTCAAGGTCACAAGGTCAAAGGTCATGGTCTTGAATTAAAGGTCTTGGTTAGAGGTACCCACAGGTGAAATATGAAGGCTGTATCTCTAACAGGGCATGAGATATGGGCCAGGTTAAAGTTTTTGCGGACGCCGACGCCGACATCCGGGGGTATGACAATAGCTCTTCCGAGACTATCGTCCCGGGCGAGCTAAAAATGAAATATTTTTTTAAATATTCATCAAACCCTATACTGTGTGTACTCATTGAAATCATCTCAATGGGACGATTCAAATGAGTACCCACAACATAGGGTTTTGATTTGAAATAATAAAGTTAGAATGTCTTTACTCGCATTTATCTATTACTCTTCCAGTGGCGAATCCAGAGGTTTTGATGTCATTGATAGAAAAGGTTTGAGAAAACATTGAGGCAATCAATATTTTCTGTGTTACATTGTCCACAAATTCCTATCTTTATCAACATTGTCATCTGCAGCAGCTTTCATAATTATTGGAATTTTTCACTGATAAAGTTGTAGGTAGTCCTCCCCTAATGAAATTCGCGCAACATCGAAATTTTTTGTGTAACATGGTTAACATATCAGAACCTATTTGTACATTGTGGCAAACATTCAGTGGTGAAATGTTCCACCTCCAAATGTTTATGACGTCACCTGAATAATTCTGTCATTGAATTAATCTCATTAGGAGTGGGCTACCTTAACAGTACCTACCTCACCACTTCCATCATTCCTGCCAATTTTTCGTCGTTTAGGAGGCGGGTGATCTGCTGGCATGACATCCGTCGAGTTCCGTCTTTTTGTCCGCATCAGAGCTGATTGGGCTGATTCTGAAATAATACGATTGTAGTGCCTTGATTCAGGCTCGTAGAAACAGGTGGGAGGGTAAGCTATTGGGTAGGGGCTTAGTAATTGATGTTTTTCATCCCTTTCAATAGCTAAGGTCATAATTATGGAGTTGGCCCTACATAAAACAATGCTCCATACAACAATGCAAACTCTGACTGCCACCATATTGTTCTGTTGTCTAAAATACATTTGTATCTAGCACATGTCCATTTATGGGAAAAATAGAAATTGCTGATCATCAGCAACGTCTTTTGCAATGGTTTTACAAACCACATCTAAAAGGGCTAGTTTGAAAAAGTGTTAACCATTTCCAAAATAGTGACAACTTTTGACTATCCCAAACATAAAAGCTAAATTTTATAGTATATATCAAGAACAAATTCTACCTTTTTCTATCTGTTTTAGGATTTTCTCTTGCTCCGCCTTTTCTTTAGCCGTGGAGACAGTCGTGGTACCGTTCATGTGTATGCTGCCAGTGGTTAGCCGAGTTCGAATCCCCGGACTCTTTGTCAAGCCATCGCTTTTTTTGTTAGTCTCGCTATCACTTTTTTTGCTAATTTCGATATCGCTCTTTTTGCTAATCTCTACATCACTCTTTTTGCTTATCTCTCTGTCACTCTTTTTACTTATAACTTCATCACTCTTTTTGGCAATCTCAGTATCTTTAGGGATTTCAACGATTTCTGTATTTGTAGCTTTCTTGTGTACAATTAAGTTTGTTTCTGTAAAGGAATTGAAAGAATTATTATAATTATTATGAAGAGTCTGATATTTATTACAAACAAAGTCATGTTCAATGGAAAAGTCAGGGGTGCGCTAATATTGAGGTAGTTCACCCCTAATGAGACTCAAGCAATGTCAGAAGTTCTCATGCTATGTCTTTTACATTCATTATGTATCCGAACATATTCAGACGACACCATTAAATTAAGGCAGAGGAAATATACACCGCCGAATGTTTACAATGTCGCCCAAACAATTCTGACTTTGCCTGAATCTCATTGGACTGCCTTAAACACAACATCCAAATTTAGCAACCAGATGTTTATTCCAAGCATATAAGGGTTCATAAACAATGCCTCCATTGGTGAGAGACAAATAAATTTTATCAATTGTCAGAAAGGATATAGAGCCTCGGCAATGGCACAGTTGGTAGCGCATCAGACTCTCACTCGTAAGCTCCAGGGTACCGTTTTACTAAGATTGCGTAAGTTTTTGCGTAACTTTACGTTCAAAAATAACTTACGCAAATTCTTAAGTGCGTTTTACTAAACGATCGTAAGAAAATTTTGAACGTAAGAAAAAAATTGTCGTAACTCTAAAAATGAAACAACAATGGCGGACATTTTTGCTGTCATCTCGGTTTAGTTTTCCGATAAAAAATAACAAATCTTCGTAAAGTTATCCTTGCAGTATAGTGTTTTTATTCATAACTAGCGTTAAGAAGTTGATAATTAATGGAAAAAGCCTGCAAAATACTGAAACAGGCCTGCACAGCATAGAGTGCAGCACTCGGCCGTGAGCATTTGAAAAGCGCCAAGGCTGTCGCTATCTGCTCATTCAAGTCAACCTCAAGAATGTTTATTTCAAATTTCAAAGCATAATTTCGATTTGCAAGTTACTGACTAAATAATGTTAACTGAACAAGAGCGTGAATTGAGCGATTTATCCCTGGGCTGGGCCCGTGTCACGGGACGTGTGTTGTCAGTGTGGACTGGAATTAGAAACATAGAACAAATTTAACATTTTGTTCAAAAATTGAACTGGAAAACGGATGAAACTCAAACAACTACATAAAACATACCATCGATAATCCATTTGGTTGTCGGATAAAAGAATGTTCCGCAATCACTTTCCTAAGTTTCCTCAGTCCAAAGTGTCCTTGAATAGTGTTTGTACAAGTGAAGTTTCCATTATTTTTACACGAGAAATCGCCAAATGTTGTGTTTGGTAAGGTGGCAAATTCCAAAGATAACAATGACCTCGATTCATAATACAGGCCTATCATTTCCTTGAAATAAGTTGACTACCCATTCATCTCTATCCTTGCATGTCAACAAAATCCACTCTTTTCTGTGCTGTTTACATCGGTTGTTTTACACGTTATAAATGAGGTCAGCATATGCCGATATATTACGTCACCACAACACACGATCGATTTTGGGGTGCACAGGGGCTCATTAAAGAAATTTAATCGAGGATAAAAGAAATGACAATAATTAGGCTCTATTTTCAGTTTTCTGAATCATTTAACATGCATTACGGGGCGTTTTAAAGGTAAATTGATGCACTGGCATTAGTTACGAAAAAACTTACGCAAACTTTTTTTGATCGTAAAGTTACGCAAAAACTTACGCAAATCTTAGCTGCGAACATTTTAGTAAAACGCACTTACGCAAATAATTTGAACTTACGTTCAAATCTACGAAAAATTCTTGCGTAAGTTCGTTAGTAAAACGGGCCCCAGGGTTTGACCCACGGTCGCTGCAAATATCCTTTTAATTACATATTTGGGAAAGGGTCAATTAAAAGGCATTCTAACTAATATTTCGATTACAAACCTATGAAGTGTGTACTTGTTGTGTCCATGAGATGAGTCAAATACCAACAACATAAGGTTTGAATTCATATTACCAAATTTTGAGAGCTACAGATAAGAGGGGGTGATAGCTTTTCAAACTGAAATATTCCATTCATTGTTCATCAAACCTTATGTTGTATGTACTCATTGAAATTGTCTAATAGAAAGTATTCAATTTAGTACCAACAACATAGGGTTTTGATCTGTTCCACAGAATTTAGAATTCCTTTAGTCCCTTCCATCTGTTGCACTAATGATTTTTTACCATTCACTTTGTCCGCAAGTTTCAGTACTTTCACTACCTTTAGTCCACCCCATTCCCACACATTGACTCCTTTTGACTCCTCAAAAGATAAAGGCTTTGGAAAACACTGTGGAAAATAATGAAATTGCTTGTGACAAGCAATTTCTTTATTTCCAACAGCATTACTATCAAAATAGCTCTAAAGATTTTAGATTTCATTAATTTGAAATTGTCGTCTGCAACATCTTTGAATATGGACCTGTCTAAAATGTTGCCGTTTGGTAATGGGCTAAACTCTGAAGGAAATTGTGTTAGGGACTTCTTGAGGCTTTACAAAACATTGAGGAAAAGAAGACAATTCTGATTACTAGCATTTTCTCCTTTTGCTTAAATATTTTATGTGCCATCTGTAGCACCAACAAGTTTTATTACCTTTGACTTTGTTCTCAAGTTTCTGCATTTTCAGTCTCTTCAGTTTCCTGAATTCTGCAGGAGACTTGGTTGGGGACATCTTGATGCTTCGTAGAGGCGACAGGGATCCCGAGGCACGAGTCCTTCGTACTGCATCTGGAATGGAGGTTAATTGATTATTTTGATTGACTAATTGATTGATTAATTGATTTAATTGGTTAATTAATTGATTAAATGATTAATTGGCGACATTTTGATGCTATATAAAAGCGATAATGACCCTGAGGCACCAGTCCTCCGTAGAGCATCTGGAGTGTAGATTAATTAATTGATTGATTGATTGGTTAATTAAATAATTGATTTATTGGCGACATCTTGATGCTACATAGAGGCGATATGGACCCCGAGGCATGGGTAAGCCGCACTGCATCTGAATTGGGGATTAATTTCAAGATTAATTACTTGATTAATTGATTGATTGGATACTTGATTGATTAATTGGGGACATCTTGATGCTATGTAATAGCAACAGGGACCCTGAGGCACAAGTCCTTCACCCTCCATCTGGAATGGAGATTGATTAATTGGTTAATTATTTGATTCGTTAATTGATTTGTTAATTAACTGTTTAACTCAGACAACCAATTGCAGTCTTGTTTGAATATTAAGTTATTTCATCTAAGACCCCCCCCCCCCCCCTTACACAACAACCTCCGGAAGTCGTCTTTAGAGTCTTAAAACGCCGCTCAAACATTTAGTGTTTGTTATTTTTAGTAACAATACCCTAAATCCAAAAGCATTTTGGTAACAATAATCTCGAACCCAAAGCGTGTTATTGTTGAATGCATGTGCTCTTTATCGCTGTATATTGAATGCACATGCTCCATCATTGTTTTCTCCACATATTTAGGGAGCCTCGTTTTGATAATGTCAATTTGGGACTATTTTTAGTAACAATTTTCATGTACAATGTTGATTTCCCATAAACCCATTTTTTGCCTCCGGAAGTGTGTTCTGCGGGTACAGACCAAAACATAAGTGAAAGGACCTAACTCAAAGCTGTTGCAGAAGACAATTTCGAGTGAATGAAACTTTACATTTTGTAGTCTATTGGGATAGAAAACAAAATGGGAAACGAAGAAATACACACAGTTTTCAAAACCTCTATCTTGCTTCACTGTGTGGTTATGGGTTAATTCAAATTGATTAAACAGTTGATAAAAAGATATTTAGTGAAATCTTGATTGGTAAAATGATTGATTGCTTTGTGGCATATCAAGATTTTGTAAAGAGAAAAGTATGAAAAGGTGCAAGATATTCCCACTGCACCAATCATTTGGTTGATTGGTGCTTTGAAGATCTATCAACCACTAGTGTCAATATCTTGGCATCGAATTAAAGGTTTTGCCATATTCAAAGAATTGGAAATTTTGAGTGGTAAATCAATCAACAACAAACTACAATGAGCATAACAAATCATTTTGGATGCAGCTCTTAAAATCAATGGGATAGTCAAATATTGCCAACTGCCTATGGCTAATAAGTCTGTTTCGTTCGTGTCCATTGAACCCTGTCTCAAACAAACTCTGATTTTAGACATCCCTAATACAGACCGTCTCTCAAAACATAGAGAGAAAAAAAGATGAAAACATCAGACTCATTTGCTCCTTCTACATCAATATTTTGTTCTGTCCCAAAATGTTCTCCAATAAGAACCTAGAAAGCTTAAGAAAAGGATTAGCCCCTATCATAAACACTAAAGGTTTTGTCATCTGCTAACATAAATGCCTTAAACCCTTTCCAAAACAAGGCATGGTTTTAATGTAGGCCTACTTCTCTACTAGAAAAGGCCTGAGGAAACATTGAGGCAAAAGAAGAAAACAATAACCAGCTTTTTTTCCTTTCATCTAGGTTTTTTTGTCCAATATTGTAAAGAAATCATATCTTTACTAAAATTGATTTTTACACAATTGTTGTCTGCAGCAGATTTCATATTAGAACAAAATGTTTGCCACTTGGAAAGGGTTTGGGTGTTTTCATGAAGATGTTATTGAATGAATCATTCCATCTTAATACAGGAAAGTCAAGGAAATGCTACACACTATTTTGTTTTATTTAAAATGAACCTACTCAAGTAGATTACTTTGAGTAAAGGGTGTTATCGCTAACAGAATTGTGTGTGTGTATTAGATCTATTTTTAGCCTGTGAGGTACAAAAGGGGAACATTGGTTTTCACCGGACTTCATAGACATACTTGTATTGGCTCTCAAGATCTACCTTTTCACAATGTTTGCAAATACCTTGTGTATTTAATTAAAGTAAAATAATGAAAATAAACATTGCAAAATAATAATAATTTACTTATAATTTTTTGTGTTTTGTCAGGAAACATTTTGAGGCGCTTCACATGATAAACAAAATGCTGTCTGCTATATTGACCTGTTTTAATTACTAAGGTTTTACAATTGACGGTTTCTCGAAACATTTTTCACCCTAACATTTTATGTCCAAAAACCTTTTGGTTTACATGCAAACTAACTACTTTGGCCGCCTTCGATTGGGAATGGCTTGCGCCATCGTTTAGGGAACCAGCGCTGTTCTATCTATTATACTCAATCCCCCGTTTTGTGTCAGCCAATCAAAACCTTTGTTTACTAGACACTGATTGGTCCGCTGTTTATCCGAGGAGTTCTGAATGACGTAATGGAGCCATGGTCCGACCACACTTTTTCTGGTGGTCGGACTATAGTTCGGGCCATTGCTGTTCGATTGGAGCAATAGTTAAGGAAGTGACGTCAATAACTCGCACTATTTTCTATCGCCTTTTTCTACCTTACTTGCGTCTCATACTTTCAGTATGCCAGGGCCTATGTAATACATTGTGATATTATCCTAATCTAAATCAAGTGATGACTTGGTCTTTGATGACACAGCATTTCCCCATTTCTCACTTACACTGGAACAGCCTATAGCCTAGCAGCGACTCACTGGTGGTGAACAAAAACAATTTTCCATTTTCGCTACAAGGTATATTTTGTGTTTAAATGTGAGTTTATAGATTTTTTTTCTAATGACAATGAACTTGTTCTAAAAACAGACCGGGTTTACCGTTTTGTATTGACAAATTGACGATGTTGTTATAAATAAAGCCGTAGTTACGAGATTTTATAACAACACCAACGGAATACATAGATTGCGAAAAAATGTCCCTCGCTTTGGCCGAGTTCCCCACCAGTGTTACTGTCCCTGATACATTTGTGTATAGAGGCAGGTACAGGCTAATGGATACAGACAAAATATTAACCGTTTCATTGGGTCATGTATAATAATCAATTACAGGACTCAGTGTTAGTTCACCATACAGGCATTAAAGTTGTTACCCAAAATGTCTGCTTCTACCAAGTTTAAACATTCAACAGTATCTGTACAAACTGGAAACAAATACAAATTGCAAATCCAGCCATGTTACTGTATAATTAATCCGAGTTTTCTTTGATGAAATTCCCTCTTTGATATGTTGATGTCGCTCATTTACATCAGAGCGCACTACCACTCAAAAACAAGGAAAGTAGGTCATTATAATCAATGGCTGTTCTGGTGAGGGTTGTTGCAAAACATTGCCTATAAAGCTTTTAGAAATACTTTTTGGTCTTAAATTTTTCAGGCATGACAATAAATGGTTCATTAATTGGTATCATAAGGCGTTTTCAGGATAACATTTAAGATCGGACGGTGAACAAAGCGCCACAACTTGTGTTGAACTTTCCGTTGTTTTTGAATGGTAGTGTGCTCTGATATAAATGAGCTACATCAACATATCAAAGAGCGAATTTCATCAGAGAAAACTCGGATTACTGTATAATAAGATTTTAAACCATACCTTTTCCTGATCTCCTTGTTTCCATGACTCTATATTCTGTTCTGTTAGTATTATCTGGAAAGAGAAAATTTACATTGTGTTCATGGATTTCCATGGTAACCATCCTTTCTACTGAGCCTACAGCTGCTAATCAAAATTTGATTTAGGATTACCCACCTGTTGGTGGGAGACAAATGTTAGAGAAGATATTGTCTGTGGCTGGGTATCAAACCTGGCCCTGGTTTCTCGAAAAAAATTAAGTACATTCTCATGCTCAAATCTGAGCACTGCGCTCAAATCGCACGAAATCCATGTGAACTTCAATTGAATACCCTTCAACATTGGAGAGTATTCCTTTGAAGTTGAGCATGTTCTCATGAGAATATACTCGAGTTTTTTCGAGAAATGGGGCCAGGACTGTTTGATAAGGGGTTTGATATTATGCTACAAACTGCATCATTCAAGTTTGCAGCCTCGTCACATTACTTTTTGTACTGATCCTTCAAATGCATTAAAATAATCAACTTTACATAGATTTCAAGCTTCACATCATTAACATAGCAAGACAGAAAGCCTGAGGCAATACATCATTTATTCAAAACTGTCAATCTCTCTGTGATTAATGCTCTATTGTGTTTTAACAATTCAAACATTCTGTATAAATAACCCTATACTCCTGACATAATTTTCTAATGTGGAAAAAGCTCTTAACCCACTGTAACCACTGACTGCAAAATTCTAGGTTTATCAGAATTCAAATATGTTGCAGACGAAAATTGAATGGATTCATTTGTATTTTGGGGCAATAAACATTGTGGAAAATAAAGAAATTGCTTGTCAAAATATTAAAAATCATGCAAACTTTAACCGCCTTTGACGCACATCCACTTACTATAACTGACCGTCTATGTTCGTTCCACCGACAAATTACACATAAATTATGATGTATGCTCTACACACATGAAAAAATCAGAGTGTAAATCATGCATAATAGCAATGAATTTTGTGCTGAAAATAGACTCGGTTCACCGTTATATGTTGATAAATCATGGGCGTTGTTATGAGTTTATATCAACACTTCGAAATACTATTGTTTGCCTGAAATCACATCACAGTGGACTAGATAAAATCGTTCCCTATTAATGCGTTTTCCCTGTGTGATTGGCCCCTTATGTAACAATTGTTAATCATACCCATATTGTTCTACACCAGCATTTATAACACGACATATAAGTATACACAAACTTGTATTCACTATATTCTGCATATGTGTATATGTAGTTGTGCTTACACAATAGATTGAATATTTACAACCCAAAATATAATCTTTGTTATTTGTTTATTGTTGAATAAATATACACAGTATTACATAATTAAGTAAAGAACAATATCTCACCAGTTTGAATGACCTTTACACAGAAATTCTTGATACATAAAATGTGTAACCTTGTATAGATCTTTATATCTAAATCATGTGATTCTAGATTTATAGTATGATGCAAACTAAAACTAAAACTCATCAAAATGTGTCAGCTTCAGTATTTGAATACATTTCATATTTCACAAAAACATTCTGAAATATACACATGAAAGGCATAAAATAGATAAGAGAAAAACAAAACAGAAAGTTCCTACCTCATGTAAACATTTATGCAAATTACCCCGTTGGAGGCCTCATTATAATCAAAATTATCTCCCTTTGATGAATAAAAATGGCTGACCCTTTACCTTCATTTCTTTTACCTTCATCTTTTGCTTAAGTTTAAAATTCTTCTTTTCTCTAAAAATATTTAACCCTTTCCCAAACTACAAAATGTTCAGGCAGTCCAATTTCAAAAAGGCTGCAGACGACAAAAATCATCATGAAAAAGAAGCGATTTCTGTACATAGAAAATATTGAGGCAACAGGAGAAAATGCTGATCATCAACTTTTCCTTCATTTAGTCTAAATGTCCTCCATAGCCTTTTCGATTAGGGCCATCAAAACCATCTTGTTCAGAAAATGTTAACCAATCAAGTCTTTTCTCTGTTTGAGATGATAGAGTTTTATATCTCTTTCAACATATTTTTCAAAACAGTGAAATTGATAGTTTTTATACACTAATAATAGCATAAGTAGTTATTGTAATTAATATATTAGCACATGCCAAAGTTGATACGAATATATCAAATAGATTTAATCAGTCCTTGTCCGCAGAGGCTGGTGACCATAATCATGTGTTTCTGGCATTGAAAATTAATCAAGTTATTATCTTGGTCAATGTTTGATTTGATGTAAGGGGGAATGCTCCAGTTTCCTTAATTTTTTCCCAAAAATAGAATTTATTAATATTTTGTATGATGAAATTACATGTTTTTACGAATTGAACTAGAACTGTCGCAGAGCGGACAAATACCCCCCACTAGCACCTTGTCACTGAAAAAGTGCTGTAGGTCAATCGGTTCTTGACTTAGAGCACGGAAACGGATTTTAAACAAAGTCCGATTGTGACCTTGACCTTTGACCTTGGTGACCCAAAAACAATAGGGCACCTCCTTGGTTCATGGGCAACAACTGTGTAAAGTTTCACGATCCTAGGTCAACAGGTTCTTGACTTAGAGCACGGAAACAGATTTTAAACAAAGTCCGATTGTGACCTTGACCTTTGACCTTGGTGACCCAAAAACAATAGGGCACCTCCTTGGGTCATGGGCAACAGCTGTGTAAAGTTTCATGATCCTAGGTCAACCGGTTCTTGACTTAGAGCACGGAAACGGATTTTAAACAAAGTCCGATTGTGACCTTGACCTTTGACCTTGGTGACCCAAAAACAATAGGGCACCTCCTTGGTTCATGGGCAACAACTGTGTAAAGTTTCACGATCCTAGGTCAACCGGTTCTTGACTTAGAGCACGGAAACGGATTTTAAACAAAGTCCGATTGTGACCTTGACCTTTGACCTTGGTGACCCAAAAACAATAGGGCACCTCCTTGGGTCATGGGCAACAGCTGTGTAAAGTTTCATGATCCTAGGTCAACCGGTTCTTGACTTAGAGCACGGAAACAGATTTTGAACAAAGTCCGATTGTGACCTTGACCTTTGACCTTGGTGACCCAAAAACAATAGGGCACCTCCTAGGGTCATGGGCAACAGCTGTGTAAAGTTTCATGATCCTAGGTCAACCGGTTCTTGACTTAGAGCACGGAAACGGATTTTGAACAGTCCGATTGTGACCTTGACCTTTGACCTTGGTGACCCAAAAACAATAGGGCACCTCCTTGGGTCATGGGCAACAACTGTGTAAAGTTTCATGATCCTAGGTCAACCGGTTCTTGACTTAGAGCACGGAAACGGATTTTAAACAAAGTCCGATTGTGACCTTGACCTTTGACCTTGGTGACCCAAAAACAATAGGGCACCTCCTTGGGTCATGGGCAACAACTGTGTAAAGTTTCATGATCCTAGGTCAACCGGTTCTTGACTTAGAGCATGGAAACGGATTTTAAACAAAGTCCGATTGTGACCTTGACCTTTGACCTTGGTGACCCAAAAATGATAGGGCACCTCCTTGGGTCAAGGGCAACAACTGTGTAAAGGTTCATGATCCTAGGTCAACCCGTTCTTGAGTTAGAGCACGGAAACGAAAAAGTCTACGGACGGACGACTGGACGGACGGACGGACGGATGGACGGACTGACAGACAGACAGACATGGTGAAACCAATATACCCCCCTCTACTTCGTAGGTGGGGGGTATAAAAATAAAATAAAAATGGATGGTCAGCGATCTTGTTTGAATTTTATAGGCATTTTGTATCACATACCCCTACATCGAAAAAATACACAATTTCTTGCACCTGTCCAAGGTCACTAAAATGCTAACAAAATGCTGTATATTCATTGTTAAGTCCAGAAAACGGATTTAAAGTAACGTCTTACATTTAATAAGAACAGAAAACCCAAAATATGTGCTATTATATCACCATAAATTAATGTATAAAACATCATTCTCACGTGTTCTGTTAGATCAACGAAGCTGGAGTGTTTTATGTCAAAATTTGCATATTTTTGGAAATATTTCAAGTTCTACATGATAGAATTTGATAAAACTCCCTCATTGTATTAAGCAACATGTCCTGGTAATAATTCAAAAAGAACATGTATATGTCAGGGCACTTATTAGTGAATTACAGCAATTTTTATCAGCTACACATGAATAAATTGACGTAAAACAGTGGTAACTGCATACACACTTACGACTGTCTTGCTCTACATAATCGATTTCCATCTTGAGGAAATCAGCTTCGCATAATAAATACACTTTTACCGTCGAAAATGGTAAATTGTAACTAGAACTGTCGCAGAGCGGACAAATACCCCCCACTAGCGCCCTGTCACTGAAAAAGTGTTGTAGGTCAACCGGTTCTTGACTTAGAGCACGGAAACAGATTTTAAACAAAGCCCGATTCTGACCTTGACCTTTGACCTTCGTGACCCAAAAACAATAGGGCACCTCTTTGGGTCATGGGCAACAATTGTGTAAAGTTTCATGATCCTAGGTCAACAGGTTCTTGACTTAGAGCACGGAAACAGATTTTAAACAAAGTCCGATTGTGACCTTGACCTTTGACCTTCGTGACCCAAAAACAATAGGGCACCTCCTTGGGTCATGGGCAACAACTGTGTAAAGTTTCATGATCCTAGGTCAACCGGTTCTTGACTTAGAGCACGGAAACGAAAGTGTAAAGTTTCATGATCCTAGGTCAACAGGTTCTTGACTTAGAGCACGGAAACGGATTTTAAACAAAGTCCGATTGTGACCTTGACCTTTGACCTTCGTGACCCAAAAACAATAGGGCACCTCCTTGGGTCATGGGCAACAATTGTGTAAAGTTTCATGATCCTAGGTCAATCGATTCTTGACTTAGAGCACGGAAACGGATTTTAAACAAAGTCTGATTGTGACCTTGACCTTTGACCTTTGTGACCCAAAAACAATAGGGCACCTCCTTGGGTCATGGGCAACAACTGTGTAAAGTTTCATGATCCTAGGTCAACCGGTTCTTGACTTAGAGCACGGAAACGGATTTTAAACAAAGTCCGATTGGGACCTTGACCTTTGACCTTCGTGACCCAAAATCAAAAGGGCACCTCCTTGGGTCATGGGCAACAACTGTGTAAAGTTTCATGATCCTAGGTCAACCGGTTCTTGACTTAGAGCACGGAAACGAAAAAGTCTACGGACGGACGGACGGACAGACATGGTGAAACCAATATACCCCCCTCTACTTCGTAGGTGGGGGGTATAATGATGTGTTATATTATTGAAAATATGGTAGCAAAACATATTGGTACGAAACATTTAATTTACTACAGTAATGACCGAGTGTTCCGAAAAACTGGAGCATTCCCCTTTAATGGGGTTTTACGCCATTTTCAACTGCTTTTCTTGGTCAATGTGTACTCCATTAACTTACGCTAGAATTGGCCTATCAAGCATTTTGTTGACAAAGGGCAATTACTCCAAAACTATGAGCATCATAGTGACAGTTCTTAAGGTATGAAGTGCCTAATTAAAAACACCACTTTCTAGCCATACGAAATGCATCAAATTACACACACTTGTAGATACACTTCACATAAGTTGATTCACCGTGCAGGATTTCAAGATAATGCTTCAAGGAGAAAGTAATTTACAAATATTATTTTACTCTATATTCATATAAAAGGGAGGTAATTTGGAACATTTATGTCTAATATTTCCATAAATATGCATTTATTCAAAATTCTAAACCGTACAAAATGCTTATGTTTATATTTGGAATAGAAATGTAACACACTTTAGGAATTACTAGCATTTTTCAAATTTCGCCGGGGGCTCTTTGGTGCTAATTAGGCCCTTTTTACCTTAAGCAAAGTACCTCTCCACAATGAGATCTGTCCACCTTTTCAGTTTCATGACTCTACCTTTAATAGTTTTCGAGTTATGCTCCAGACAAGATTTGAACACGGACAGATGGACAGACTGACAGACAAGTTGATTCCAATATACCCCCTAAAACATTAGATTTGCAGGGGTATAATAAAACATTCGTTTTGCGGGGGTATACCTAAAACATTTGTTTTGCGGGGTATACTTAAAACATTTCTTTCGCATTTGTTTTTACGGGGGTATAATAAAAACAAGATGTGTTTGTGAAACACAAATGCCCCCGAAATGGCTATTCTTCTATAATTATGACCTTAATTGATATTTGACCTTGACCTACATAAATGACCTTGTCCCTCTAACCTAATATCATTGAAAGAAGTTTACATACCAAATTTGAGCTTTGTATGTGGAATACTTTTGGAGAAAAGGCCAATGTTAAGTTGTAGCGTTAAGTTGCATATAAAGGGTGGTGGTTAAACCATGACCTTGAGGAAGGTCAAATTTCATGGAGCAGATAGATATCATTGAAAGAAGTTTACATACCACATGTGAGCTTTGTATGTGGAATACTTTTGGAGAAAAGGCCAACGTTAAGTTGGCGTGTTAAGTTGGCGCGTTAAGTTGCATGTTAAGGGTGGATAAGGGTTAAACGATGACCTTCAGGAAGGTCAAATTGCATGGGGCAGATAGATAATTTTGAAAGAAGTTTACATACCAAATTTGAGCTTTGTATGTGGAATACTTTTGGAGAAAAGGCCAATGTTAAGTTGTAGCGTTAAGTTGCTGCGTTAAGTTGCATGTTAAGGGTGGATAAGGGTTAAACGATGACCTTGAGGATGGTCAAATTGCATGGAGCAGATAGATACCATTGAAAGAAGTTTACATACCAAATTTGAGCTTTGTATGTGGAATACTTTTGGAGAAAAGGCCAACGTTAAGTTGTTGCGTTAAGTTGTTGCGTTAAGTTGCATGTTAAGGGTTGATAAGGGTTAAACGATGACCTTGAGGAAGGTCAAATTGCATGGGGCAGATAGATAATATTGAAATTAGTTTACATACCAAATTTGAGCTTTGTATGTGGAATACTTTTGGAGAAAAGGCCAACGTTAAGTTGTTGCGTTAAGTTGCCGCATTAAGTTGCATGTTAAGGGTGGATAAGGGTTAAACGATGATCTTTAGGAAGGTCAAATTGCATGGGGCAGATAGATAATATTGAAAGAAGTTTACATACCAAATTTGAGCTTTGTATGTGGAATACTTTTGGAGAAAAGGCCAACGTTAAGTTGTTGTGTTAAGTTGGCACGTTAAGTTGCATGTTAAGGGTGGATAAGGGTTAAACAATGACCTTGAGGAAGTCAAATTGCATGGGGCAGATAGATATCATTGAAAGAAGTTTACATACCAAATTTGAGCTTTGTATGTGGAATACTTTTGGAGAAAAGGCCAATGTTAAGTTGTTGCGTTAAGTTGGCGCGTTAAGTTGCATGTTAAGGGTGGATAAGGGTGAAACGATGACCTTCAGGAAGGTCAAATTGCATGGGGCAGATAGATAATATTGAAAGAAGTTTACATACCAAATTTGAGCTTTGTATGTGGAATACTTTTGGAGAAAAGGCAAACGTTAAGTTGTTGTGTTAAGTTGGCACGTTAAGTTGCATGTTAAGGGTGGATAAGGGTTAAACAATGACCTTGAGGAAGTCAACTTGCATGGGGCAGATAGATATCATTGAAAGAAGTTTACATACCAAATTTGAGCTTTGTATGTGGAATACTTTTGGAGAAAAGGCCAACGTTAAGTTGTTGCGTTAAGTTGGCGCGTTAAGTTGCATGTTAAGGGTGGATAAGGGTTAAACGATGACCTTCAGGAAGGTCAAATTGCATGGGGCAGATAGATAATATTGAAAGAAGTTTACATACCAAATTTGAGCTTTGTATGTGGAATACTTTTGGAGAAAAGGCCAGTGGCGGATCCAGGGGGGGGTTCGGGGGGTTCAAACGAACCCCCCTTTGTAGCATAATTATTTCATTTTCATGCAGAAATTCAGTCAAAATTGTGGAAAACTTGTAAAATGAACCCCCCTTTTTGTAAAAACGAACCCCCCCCTCACAGAAATCCTGGATCCGCCGCTGAAAGGCCAACGTTAAGTTGTTGCGTTAAGTTGGTGCGTTAAGTTGCATGTTAAGGGTGGATAAGGGTTAAACAATGACCTTGAGGAAGGTCAAATTGCATGGGGCAGATAGATATCATTGAAAGAAGTTTACATACCAAATTTGAGCTTTGTATGTGGAATACTTTTGGAGAAAAGGCCAACGTTAAGTTGTTGTGTTAAGTTGGCACGTTAAGTTGCATGTTAAGGGTGGATAAGGGTTAAACAATGACCTTGAGGAAGTCAAATTGCATGGGGCAGATAGATATCATTGAAAGAAGTTTACATACCAAATTTGAGCTTTGTATGTGGAATACTTTTGGAGAAAAGGCCAACGTTAAGTTGTTGCGTTAAGTTGGCGCGTTAAGTTGCATGTTAAGGGTGGATAAGGGTGAAACGATGACCTTCAGGAAGGTCAAATTGCATGGGGCAGATAGATAATATTGAAAGAAGTTTACATACCAAATTTGAGCTTTGTATGTGGAATACTTTTGGAGAAAAGGCAAACGTTAAGTTGTTGTATTAAGTTGGCACGTTAAGTTGCATGTTAAGGGTGGATAAGGGTTAAACAATGACCTTGAGGAAGTCAACTTGCATGGGGCAGATAGATATCATTGAAAGAAGTTTACATACCAAATTTGAGCTTTGTATGTGGAATACTTTTGGAGAAAAGGCCAACGTTAAGTTGTTGCGTTAAGTTGGCGCGTTAAGTTGCATGTTAAGGGTGGATAAGGGTTAAACGATGACCTTCAGGAAGGTCAAATTGCATGGGGCAGATAGATAATATTGAAAGAAGTTTACATACCAAATTTGAGCTTTGTATGTGGAATACTTTTGGAGAAAAGGCCAGTGGCGGATCCAGGGGGGGTTCGGGGGGTTCAAACGAACCCCCCTTTGTAGCATAATTATTTCATTTTCATGCAGAAATTCAGTCAAAATTGTGGAAAACTTGTAAAATGAACCCCCCTTTTTGTAAAAACGAACCCCCCCCCCTCACAGAAATCCTGGATCCGCCGCTGAAAGGCCAACGTTAAGTTGTTGCGTTAAGTTGGTGCGTTAAGTTGCATGTTAAGGGTGGATCAGGGTTAAACAATGACCTTGAGGAAGGTCAAATTGCATGGGGCAGATAGATATCATTGAAAGAAGTTTACATACCAAATTTGAGCTTTGTATGTGGAATACTTTTGGAGAAAAGGCCAACGTTAAGTTGTTGCGTTAAGTTGGCGCGTTAAGTTGCATGTTAAGGGTGGATAAGGGTTAAACGATGACCTTCAGGAAGGTCAAATTGCATGGGGCAGATGGATATCATTGAAAGAAGTTTACATACCAAATTTGAGCTTTGTATGTGGAATACTTTAAGAGAAAAGGCCAATGTTAAGTTATTGCGTTAAGCTGGTGCGTTAAGTTGCATGTTAAGGGTTGATAAGGGTTAAATGATGACCTTGAGGAAGGTCAAATTGCATGGAGCAGATAGATATCATTGACAGAAGTTTACATACCAAATTTAAGCTTTGTATGCATAATGGTTGTTGAGAAAATGTCAATGTTAAGTTTCGGACTGACAGACAGACGGACGGACAGACGGACAGACAGACGGACAGACAGACATGAGTAAAACAATATGCCCCCGATCTCTCGATACGGGGGCATAAAAATTTTTTTACTGGGGTATAATAAAACATTATTTTGTTTAACGTGGGTATAATAAAACATTAGTTTTTACGGGGGTATAATAAAACATTTGTTTTTACGGGGGTATAATAAAACATTTGTTTTTACGTGGGTATATAGAGAATAGATGGTTCATGTCTTGGATGGGTCAAGTTTATTTGGAAAGGCGGAGGAATTTATCTTGTGAGCCGAAGGCGAACATGATAAATTCCTAAGCCGAGCAAAATAAACTTGACCCATCCAAGACATGAAACATCTATTCTATTTATCCTGTTACAACCTTAAAACAATTTAGAATTACAGAAACATATTCATAATCCATTGAAATCAATGGATTATTATTTTTTTAAAGCGATGTCACCCTTTCAAAATGTTTGAATGTGCACACGTTTGATGAGCGTCAGAAAGTAATCCCCGTGAAAAATTTCCTTTCCCATCAACATTTTATAATTTTACCGAGGTAAAAACAAGCAAGTTCTATTCCAATTTTCGAATATAATAACCATGCAGTGTAAATTCAAATAGCAAAGAACTAGAAAGTGACGCGAGTCGACAACTGTGTCTTGACCTAACCGTTTCTTTGTGTGTGGATTGGGATTGGAAGGATCCGTATCTGTTTTAACAAGAGGACCATGATGGTCCTATATCGCTCACCTGAACCTAAATGATATGAGCAACACTTTTGTTCAATTCAATTAATATTCATTACTTTAAGACTGAAAAAGAACTTATGGTCAATAAGGTTGTGAAAATCTAACTCATCCAAGATCTAAATTATGGTGCCAAACATTGTACAGGGCTCCAGATAAGAGGGGGTGGTGACTTTTCAAACTGCAATAATGCTGTCAGTGATCATCCAACCCTATGTTGTAGGTACATGTACTCATTTGTATCGTCTCGTCGAGACGATTCAAATGAGTACCCACAACATAGGATTTGAATTCGAAAAAACAATGTTAGTATGTCTTCACCTCCACTTATCTGTAGCCCTGATTGTATCCAAGTTTTGTCTTGATTGATAAATAATTGTAGATTCTAGAGTATAAACAAGGTCGAAAACAGTCGAAAACAACAATTTTGTCAATTTCAAGGGCACAAAACGCTCGACTTTCTGATCAGATCAGACTGAAAATCAATCTCATATGAGATCTTATGGTTCCCAACATAGTGTCCAAGTTTTGTATAGATTGATCAATAATTGTAGATTCTAGAATGTAAACAAGGTCGAAACCAGCCGAAAAATGGCAATTTTGTCAAATTCAAGGGCACATAACTCTCAACATTCTCGTCAGATCAGACTGAAAATCAAACTCATTAGAGATCTTAAAGTCCCCAACATTGTGTCCAAGTTTTGTCTCGATTGACCCTTTCCCACACATTGGCGCTTTTGGATGCCCCACAAAATAAAGGCTTTGGAAAACATTGTGACAAACAATTTCTTCATTACCCACAATGTTTTCTACCAAGAAAGACCAAAAAATGTTAAATTTTGTTCAATGGAACTTGTCGTCTGCAACACCTATGATTTTGGACTAGGCTAAAATTTTGTTGTTTGGTAATGGGTTAATAAGAGTGTAAATCTATTTATATCCTCTATCAAACTAGATAACTCTACTTATACTGAAGTAAAGTAGTGTCAGAGTTCCTTCCCTTATAATCTATTTATATCCTCTATCAAACTAGATAACTCTACTTATACTGAAGTAAAGTAGTGTCAGAGTTCCTTCCCTTAGATTAACTCTTTTTTGAATACAGCAAAAAAGTGGCAATTTTGCCCAATTCAAGGGCACATAACTCTCATCTTTCTGGTCAGATCAGACTGAAAATTTACCTCATCCAAGATCTTATGGTCTCCAACATAATGTCCAAGTTTTGTCTTGATTGATCAATAATTGTAGATGCTAGAGTGTAAACAAACTTAAAAACAGCATTTTTTGACATTCAAGGGCAGATAACTCCGCACTTTATGGTCCGATCAGGCCCATAATCGAACTTGTTCGAGAACTTATGGTCGTACTTGTTTTGGCCAAGTTTGATCAAGATTGAGTAACTTTTGTGGATGCTAGAGTGTAAACACCCCAAATGTTGACGGACGGACGGACGGACGGACGGACGGACGCCGGACAAAAAGTGACCACAATAACTCACCTTGAGCAATTCTTGCTCAGGTGAGCTAACAAAAACAGATTCAACGTTTAAATTAAAACTCGAAAAGGTCAAACTGTAACAAGAACATGAAGCGCCTACCACAAATGACTCAATTCACTATTCGTCCCAACTTTAATTTCCTCAGTCTTGGATTTAGCTGTAAACTCTAACGTGTTTTGCACTTTCTCCGATGTCGTCCATTTTTAGACAGTCTCCAACGAAGCAAGCTTGTATTGTGCGTGGTAATGAAGACATTATTTCAAAATAACAATAGCCTGACATGTAAAAACAGGTACTACAGATGTTTTGAAATACGATAACAAACCACAAATCTCTCCTCCTCATGTAAATCCAAACCATTCCTTGTTTTTTCCTGCACTGTCCTGTTGTAAACAAACATCGCTTTGATTCCCAGACAACAACGGGTGTGTATTACCTCATCCAAACTTTAATCTACGTCATCAATTTCTAAGATTTACCGTAAAAACCTTATTGTTCGGACAGAATTAATTAATTATTTATTTTGTTGTCCGATTTCTTCGGAAAATATTTTTAATAATGTCCGAAAATTTTGGATTGATTTCAGCATGTCCCGAAAATTTCGGTTCCCAACTTCAAAGTAGAAACAGTCGAGTGGTGGTATTAGATCTAGATCTGATATGATCGCAAAATGGTTTCAAGGTCCGATAAATTTGTGCAAGTCAAATGTTAAATATTGCATAGATCACGTTATGCGATATTCACTTGCTATACAGTTTTGCATTTGACAGGCGAGTTCATCTTTTTATTATTATTTTTTTTTTTCAAATCCATTTTGGGAATCACTTTGGGCGCCGCTATAAAGAAAATGATTCGTAGCCTACCAAAAATTCTAACAAAGAAGCGAACAAAACGCGAACGATTATGGAATATTTCTTTTAACTTTTCGCAATATCACATCAATTGAACATCATATTTGACAAATGTCCCGTAGATTGAATAAAACAGAGGCTTTTGACCATATTTTATTTCTTCGGGGAATGATAAAAGTACCTTGTAATAATAAATCCAAGTCTAACAATGATTATCCAACTAGATCTAATTTTTTGACTGTCAAAATCGGCAGACTAAATGACTTGCGGAGATGAAAATCGATAAGGTTTAACTACGGTATAAATATTGGGTAGTTACGCGGTTATTGAATGGAGAAATGGTGAGAGAGAAAAGCGTGTTTCCTAATATAACCACAAGGTCAGCGGTCCCTTTGATGTGAGACGCGCGCGACGACCTTCACTCGTGTACTTAGAAATCGGTCAACACAGTCACGGTTGATTTCGCTTGCCTGTAATCAGTTATACGTCAATCACTTTCGGGTACTGTTTGGGGGCGGAGCAAACAAATTTTGTTACATATGATTACATATGATTGGTTGTAATTCGGTTTCATTCCCTGTCAATCACTTAGGATATGCTATCCCATCATGCATTTAACTTAATCGAAAGCGACGTAACAACAGAGTATACTGAATGCTGTTACAACATTGTTGATAAGACCGGGAATTAATGGGAATTAACGAAAGCTTGTAGTTGGAATATTTAACACGGAGTACGGAATTTTATTCTTTCGCTTGCAAAGAAGGTACTCTTATCATAGTTTAATTTTTGTACACAAAAACCATCGAATATACAGTAAAAGCTTCTTTTGTTCCGAGTCATGCATTGAACCGGCGTAGATCTTATTCTAAGTCAAAGTAGCCGCGATCGTAAGTTTCTGCGATCGCAATGCCTGAATTTGACCAGATAGATTATTTTTCCGATATCTTTACCTGTAATGGAGTGTCAATCGATCTTTTAGAGATAAACACACACCTTTCAAAATACCACGCTAATTACCTGACAACTTGCTAAATGTCGGGTGTCAAACAATTAAGGATTTTTAAACTAGCAACAAACGTAAATGGCTTAATGCACAAAATTATCGATTTTCTTTGTTGATCATAGCGTGTATTATAACTTGCGTTATCATACTCAATATATCGTGTCCGAAAATTACGAGATGACCATTTGACCAAATGGCCGAAATTAGGGACATAAAATAAATTATTTTGAAGAATTATAGGTAGTGTCCGATCTTTTAGGGTGTCCGATCACTTCGGGATATTACGGTAGGTCAATATTCCAGGGGCAGATTCTGTTAGTGGGGCATTTAGTCCATTGTTTAGACAAGGGAATGGAAAAGTTTCTTTTGTTCTTTTTATTTCTCGTTTTCTGTAGACCACTTGCCTCAGATTACAAGTAAACTTAAACTTAGCATTTTTGTAAGTTCGGTGCAAGAATATTGATTAAATACGCAGAATTATTTGATTGGGATGATTTTTGCTATTCAAAACAGGAGACTTTGCGAACATTTTGTGTAAGTTTTGTCATAAAAACGGGGATTTCGAGATCGACCCTGCCCAACCTCCGGATAAAATTAAAAGTAGTTTTGGCAGATCACGTGATCATGTAGCATAATAAAGCATGTCATGTGATCAGGGGGTAGGATAAAGCTAAGTTTATCCTACCCCCTGTTATTGGGCAGAATATTTAGCTAGTGACAGGATAAAATAAAATATTCGTTTTTACGGGGGTATAATAAAACATTTGTTTTTACGTGGGTATAATAAAACATTTGTTTTTACAGGGTATAATAAAGCATTTGTTTTTACGGGGTATAATAAAACATTTATTTTCACAGGGGTATAATAAAACATTTGTTTTGCAGTGGTATAATAAAACATTCATTTTGCATTTGAGGGGAAAGGGGTATAATAAAACATTTGTTATGTGGGGGTGTAATAAAACATTCATTTTTGCAGGGTATTACATAATAGAACATTCGTTTTGCGTGGGTAGTACTAGGTACAATAAAACATTTGTTTTTGCGGGGGTATAATAAAACATTTGTTTTGCGGGGGTATAATAAAACATTCCCTTTTGCAGGGGTATAATAGATTATTCCTTTTTGCAGAACATTCATATTGCAGGGGAAAGGGGCATGATGAAACATTCCTTTTTGCAGGGGTATAATAAAACACTTGTTTTGTGGGGGAAAGGGGTATAATTAATCATTCCTTTCGTGGGGGACAGGGGTATAATAAACAAGAGATGTTTGTAAAACATATATGCCCCCTCAAGTGCCTTCATTTGATGTAGGTCAAAGTCCAAGGTCAAGTTAACAAGGTCCAAGGTCATGGTCAAATATGAGAGGTCTTGGAAGGAGGTGTCTATGTGTGAAATATCGAAGCTGTATATGTAAAAGTAAAATAAAATATAGGCCAGGTTAAAGTTTTTAAAAGTAGGCCAAATGCCAAGGTCAAGGTCAAATGTGAAAGGTCTTGGTTGGAGGTGTCCATGTGTGAAATATCAAGGCTGTAGGTGTAAAAGGACATGATATATATGCCTGGTTTAAGTTTTTTTTTAAGTAGGTCAAACTCCAAGGTCAAGGTTGCAATATTCAAGGTCATGGTCAAATGTGAAAGGTTTTGGTAGGAGGTGTCTATGTGTGAAATATCAAGGCTGTAGGTGTAATAGGACATAAGATAAAGGCTATGTTAAAGATTTCTAAAAGTATGTAAAAATCAAAGGTCAAGGTTACACAGGCCAAGCCCATGGTCAAATGTGAAAGGTCTTGGTAGGAGGTGTTCATGTGTAAAATATCAAGACTGTATCTATAGGTAAAAGGACATGAGATATAGGCCTAGTTTAAGTTTTTTTAAAAGTAGGTCAAACTCCAAGGTCAAGGTCCAAGGTCATGGTCAAAAATGAAATGTCTTGGTTGGAAGGGACCATGTGTGAAATATCAAGGCTGTATGTGTAAAATGACATGAAATATAGGCCAAGTTAATGTATGATAAAAGTAGGTCTAACACCAAGGTCGAAGTCACAAGGTCCAAGATTATGGTCAAATGTGAAAGGTCTTGGTCGTAGGTGTCCATGTGTCAAATATGAAGGCTATATGTGTAAAAGGACATGATATATTGGCTATGTTTAAGTTTTTTTTAAAGTAGGTAAAAGTCCAAGGTCAAGGTCACAAGGTCCAAGGTCATGGTCAAGTGTGAAAGGTCGTGGTAGGACATGTCCGTGTGTGAAATATCAAGGCTGTATGTGTAATAGAACATGAGATATAGGCCCCGTTTAATTCTTTTAAAAGTAGGTCAAACTCCAAGGTCAGGGTCACAAGGTCCAAGGTCATAGTCAAATGTGATAGGTCTTGGTAGGAGGTGTCCATGTGTGAAATATCAAGGCTGTATGTGTAAAAGGACATGATGTATCGGCTAGGTTTAAGTTTTTATTAAAAGTAGGTCAAGGTCACAAGGTCAAAAGTCATGGTCAATTATAAAAGGTCTTGGTAGGATGTGTCCATGTGTGAAATATCAAGGCTGTATGTGTAATAGCACATGAGATATAGGCCCTGTTTATTTTTTCTAAAAGTAGGTCAAACTCCAAGGTCAAGATCACAAGATCCAATGTCATAGTCAAATGTGATAGGTCTTGGTTGGAGGTTTCCATGTGTCAAATATCAAGGCTGTATGTCTAAGAGGACAATATATATGGCCAGGTTAAAGTTTTTAAAAAGTAGGTCAAACTCCAATGCCAATGTCACAAGGTCCAAGGTCATGGTCAATTGTGAAAGGTCTTGGTAGGAGGTGTCCATGTGTGAAATATCATGGCTGTATGTGTAATAGGTCATGAGATATATGCCTGGTTTAATTTTTTTAAAGTAGGTCAAACTCCAAGGTCAAGGTCACAACGTCCAAGGTCATGGTCAAATGTGAACGATGTTGATAGGAGGTATCTATGTGTGAGATATCAAGGCTGTATGTGTAAAAAGACATGAGATATAGGCAAGGTTAAGAATTAAGTGTAAAAATCAAAAAAGGGCAAATAACTCCAAGAATTTGATCGGCACGGATATGGTTCTTGTGCACTGCACCTTTCCATAATGAAATCTATCCACCTGTAAAGTTTCATGATTCTACCTTACATACTTTTTGAGTTGTGCTCCAGACAAGAATCAAATTTGAAAATCAACAAAGGGCAATAACTCAAAAAATATGATTGGCAGAGTTACAGTTCTTGTGCACTCCACCTTTCCATAATGAAATCTATCCACCTGTAAAGTTGCATGATTCTACCTTACATACTTTTTGAGTTGTGCTCCAGACAAGAATCAAGTTAGAAAATCAACAAAGGGCAATAACTCCAAAAAATTGATCGGAAGAGTTATGGTTCTTGTGCACTGCACCTCTCCATAATGAGATCTATCCACCTGTAAAGTTTCATGATTCTACCTTACATACTTTTTGAGTTGTGCTCCGGACAAGAATCAAATTTGAAAATCAACAAAGGGCAATAACTCCAAAAATATGATTGGCAGAGTTACAGTTCTTGTGCACTCCACCTCTCCATAATGAGAGCTATCCACCTGTAAAGTTTCATGATTCTACCTTACATACTTTTTGAGTTATGCTCCGGACAAGAATCAAGTTTGAAAATCAACAAAGGGCAATAACTCCAAAAATTTGATTGGCAGAGTTACGGTTCTTGTGCACTGCACCTCTCCACAATGAGATCTATCCACTGATGAAGTTTCATGATTCTACCTTTAATACTTTTCAAGTTATGCTCCGGGCAAGGTTTGGTCTACGGACAGACTGACCGACCTACCGAAAGAAACTTGCAAAACAATATACCCCCATTTTCTTCGAAAGGGGGCTTAAATATCCCTTTTGTGGGGGACAGGGGTATAATAAAATATCCATGTTGTGGGGGACAGGGGTATAATATAACATTCCTTTTGTGGGGAACAGGGGTATAATAAAATATCCCTTTTGTGGGGGACAGGGGTATAATAAAACAAACCTTTTGTGGGGGACAGGGGTATAATAAAATATCCCTTTTGTGGGGGACAGGGGTATAATAAAACAAACCTTTTGTGGGGGACAGGGGTATAATAAAATATTCCTTTTGTGGGGAAAAGGGGTATAATAAAATATCCATGTTGTGGGGGACAGGGGTATAATAAAACAAACCTTTTGTGGGGGACAGGGGTATAATAAAACATTTGTTTTGCAGGGGACAGGGGTATAATAAAACATTCCTTTTGCAGGGGTATAATGACTTGCAAAGGAAAGAATGAGTGATATCAATTAAAGTTTTAAATGTGTACTTGTTAGCGCAGAAAATATTGAGGCAAAAGGAGACATTTCTCTTCTTGCTCATGACTTAAGACTTTTACCATTTCCCAAACAAGACCTGGTTTTGACGTCCCTATTAGAAAATGCTTGGGAAAACATTGAAACAAAAGAAGAAACTGCTGATAACCAGCAGTTTCTCCTTTAGTCTCAATATTTTCTATTTGATATTTTACACAAATCCTATCTTTAATAACATCCATTTTGTCATTTGTGACAGTTTTTGAAGTGGATCACCCCAAAATTTTGTCGTTTGGAAAAGGGTTAAGACTTTTACCGTTTCCCAAACAATGCCAAGCTTTGGTGTCTGAAATAAAACATCAAGAAATAAAGAAGATAGTATAAGTAAGGATAATTATGTTCTCCTTTTCCCTCAATGTTTTGATAACTATAACTTGCATTATTTTCCATTTCAAATACACTGTAAATTATGTATGTAGTTACAGCTTAGAAAATGGACTAAAGATTTTTTTGTTAATGTATCACGGTGGGGATTGTGCATGATGGGATGGATAACAAATATGGAGTATACGGACAAATTTTGCCTCGCTTCAGGTAAGAAATTGTGCAGTAATTTTCTTATTCCTGTTCCAATTTTCAAGCAGTTTGTTGCATGTACCCCGCATTAGTAAGCTCTTTCCTCGGATATATAACTTGTTTGTAGAATCTTTGTACTTTGTCCAAAAATTGATCCCAACCGACCAGAAAAACGACAAAAAATTTAGGCCCTTTTTCTAGTCGGTTGGGATCGGTTTTTGAGAAAAGTACAGGGAAGTTCCAGATAAATAATACATCTGAGAAAAGGGCTCAGTAAGACGGAGTACATGCAACAAACCGCATGAAAATTTATGCAGAAATAAGAAAGTTATTGCACAAATTCTTACCTGAAGCGTGGTTAATTTGGCCGTAGTCGTTACCATTTCGCTTTCTGGTCGGTTGGGACAATATTTCTGAAAAAGTATCATGAGTTATCTAATATGTCACACATCCGATGAAAGAGCTTGATAAGGCGTGGTACATGCAGCAAACCGCTTGAAAATTGATACAGAAATAACAGAGTTATTGCAAAATGTCTTACCTGAAGCGAGGCGAGTTGGCATCAAATTTTGTGCGAAAAATAGACTAAGTTTACCGTTATGTTTTGATAAACCGTCGGTGTTGTTATAACATCTCGTAACTACGGGTTGATTCAAGCCGTAGTTACGAGATTTTATAACAATACCAACGAAATACTATCTATTTGTCCGAAATTATGTCACGGTTTACTTGATAAAATCGTTCCCTATTGTCGGTAGTCGTTATCCATCCCATCATGCACAATCCCCACCGTGTGTATGTTGTTAAGTGATATTACACAATTTCTTTAATCCTTTTCGGTGGATTATCAAGAAGTAACGGTAGATTATCATTTTGATAAACTCACCGCCTATCCAGTGAAATTATCAAAAACTTGTGCCCCGCTTTCGTTCATTTTACCCTATCTGACGTTATCTAAGCAGCACGGCCAAATTTGTGATGTCATCATAAGGGTTGCATAGCAGTCACATGCAAATTGATGCGCATTAAGAAAATTTTTCATAAAATTTCCGCATTTTGTCCAATTTTTGCATTAAAGAAATAGAATAATCGTTTGTTTTTCGAGTAAGATCGATTGATATTTCATTTCGTGAACAACGAAAGCTACATTTTCACTCGTGGCTTCGAAAATAGAGCTTTTGTTGTTCACTCTATAAAATATAAATCGATCTTACACCGAAACAAACGATTATCCTCTATGTAATTTTAACACCTGTCATTACAGTCTGCAATACTTAGAAAGTTTTCACCTGAACCTGGCCTAAGTAATAGGAATCAATTTCATCACGTAAACTGTGGCGTAATTTCGGACAAACAATATTATTTTGTCAGTGTAAATCTAAAATGTCGCAATGACAGCTAGCTTGATTGGAGCTGTAGTTATGACTGATTTTATAACAAAACTGATGATTTATCAACATTTAGTTAACAGTAAACCCAGTTTATTTTTAGCACAAAAATTAATAGCAATTACATGCTTCAATGGTTTTCTAAATATGCACATGTACGAGGGACGGTCGGAAAGTAGTTGGACTTTTAACTAGTTCTCTAAAACCATTCAACTTTTTAACAAAATTCTTTCTACAATGTTTGAACAAATTGTCCATCTATGTCTATGCATTTCTGCAATATTCATAGGAGCTTTATTATTCCTACTATTAACCATGACGTAGACCCACTGTATTAGGTACAGTGTAACAGGCAGTATCAAAGGCGCCATTGTCTCAAAATTCTTCCCAGCAAGCATTTCTTCAGTTCTAGCACAAATAAAAGTCACGTGGGGCAAGGTCTGGGCATTAAGAAGAGTAGAACAACTATTGGCATGTGTAATAGTTGATAATCTCCACTGTAGATGCGGTGATATGGTAGCATGCCCAATCATGAAGAAGAAAACATTTTTCTTTGCTAATCTGGGACGTGTTTAATTCAGCATTAATTCTTAGATTTTTCTGAATTACTTCAGAATTGTACTTGACATTGACAGTTTCTACCATTTGACATGAAATGATTAACTATCAATCCTCGTGAATCCCCCAAAGCAACAAACATGGCTACAAACCGAAGGTAACAGCTTAATCTTTTCAGGGGTAGGGAACCAGCTCGTTTCAATGACTACTTTGACTGATTTTTATCCCAAATTTGGAATTATGAACCTTTATTTAATCTTCAGTGATAATGTAGCTCAAAAACTTAATTCCTTCGCGATTAAAATGACTAGAATGTTCAATGTTTTGATTACCCTCATTGTTCCTCTAACAAATGGCCTATGGTACATGAAACCCCTATCCCATATAAGTTGACAGAATATTGTATAAATACAACTATCTTTGAAAATAAACTGACCACATTATTGGCAAATGGTTGCAGATTCCACCAATATATAATGTGTTTATACAGTTGCAAATGGAGAGACAGTAGCATGAAAAGTCCAACTACTTTCCGACCGTCCCTCGTATCTTCGAAAGGAGCATGTGCAGAATACAGTCACAAATGCTTTCCGAAACTTTCGACTCTGCTCGACAAAATGCAATTGCTGGCGAGTATTGATTTTTCTGTGCCATAATGGCAATGAATTTTGCACTAAAAATAGACTGGGTTTACCATTACGTTTTGAAAAACCATAAATGTTGTTATAAAACTTAGTCAGTTTACAACACCTACAAAAATACTATAATTGTTTGTCCGAAATTACGTCACTGTTGAATGGATAAAATTGTTCCCCATCACTAATTGCATATTCGACAGGTACAGGTGAAATTTTACTAACTATATCCTATACTGTGCTAACACACAAAATTTTAGCTCCCCAGATGTCAATTACTCCTTTTCTAATAGGTATGTCAAAACTTGATCTTGTTTGGGAAAGGGATAAAACACCAAAATAAAAACGTATATTCTCAACTGACTATGTACAGCAACTTGCCTTATCTTTTGTCAATGGCAATTGCATTTTGTGCTAAAAATAAAATGGGTTAAAATGTCATGTTTTGATAAACCATCAGTATAAAATCTCGTAACTACAGCTCGAATTTAGCCTTAGCTACGAAATTCTATAACAACACCCACGAAAAACTATTTGTTTGTCCGAAACTATGTCACGATTGACTTAATAAAATCGTTCCCTATTGCCTTATCTTTCGTCAAGTTTGCATCGTCTGCTAAATCTAATAAATTATGATTCTAGATCCAGTGGCGGATCCAAAGGGGGTTCAGGGGGTTCAAACGAACCCCCTCTGTAGCCAAATTATTTCATTTTCATGCAGAAATTCAGTCACAATTGTGTAATACTAAGAAAACGAACCCCCTATTTGTGTATTCGGTTACCATTCGAACCCCCTTCACAGAAATCTTGGATCCGCCACTGAGAATCAGGCCCCGGTTTCTCGAAAAAACCTAAGTACGATCTAAACCTAAGTACAATCTAATGCTCAAATCTGAGCACCGTGCTCAAATCGCACGAAATCCACATGAACTTCAATAGAATAACCTCCAACGTTGAAGAGTATCCCTTTGAAGTTGAGCATATTCTCATGAGAATATACTTAAGTTTTTTCGAGAAACTGGGGCCAGATCCATGTTCAACGTTAAAATAAAGATCTTTTCTTCATGTAATAATTCTTCACTTTTCACAGTACAAACAAACTGATCTCATAAATAATGAAGAACTTGCAAGTAAATAGATCTACTAGTTTCCTCCTTTTACATCAATGTTTGAGCAGATTCTATTTCAAACAAAAAAATCAATTTAATGATCATGAACAATACCGATCATCAATGCACATTAAAAATACAGTATGTATCAAAATCAATACTTATTCTGTACATAATTATTCACAGATTTATGCATACAAACATACACACACCTTACAGTGCATAGAAATGGTAAACAATCAATACACACAAGTCACCCATTGTAATATCTTTAAAAATTCAATACACATTTACTACACTACATAATTGTAAAATATATCACCTATATTCTACCGTTTTGATGTTTTCTTTTGTCTTTTTTTCTTTCACATTTTCAGCCTCTCAAGTTGGCAGCCATTTGTAATCAAGTACACATGTGGGGAACATCTATTCTATTTTTAGTAACGTTTATCTGGGGAAGACCTTTACACTTTACACAGCCATGCTCTAGGTCATGTGATCTTTGTTGTTTATAGTGACTGGAGATAAAACCTGTCAATATCAAAACATGGAGGCCTAAAGAGGGCCGAACTTTGAATTAGATTTAATTTAAGAAAACGAAAGGAAAATAAAGATCAGTCAACTTTTGAGTCCAAATCAGACTTATATTCCAACCGGTCCCATAAATAGCTTCTAAAGGTTGGGTTTAAAGCCCTTTTAAAACCTTAGGTTTAATCTTAAATCAAAAGTAGCATAATGAAGAAAATATTATCTTCAAATGTCTTGTTGACCTAGAAATACTTTACAGGCAGCATAGAACAAGATCAGTCTGCACAAACAAAATACAAGATATGGAACCGAAATTCCTGAGACAAAGCCAATGGTTACACACATAAAATACCCACTGATGCCTTGCCTGCCGATGCCTCAACGTTATTGGTGCAAGGTTGGCAGACTTTAATGCAAGCTGTGCGGTACTTGGACAGTCTTGTTACTAACTGTAGTGCCTGTGACGTCCCAGAGGAGTCAGACTAACTTCATTTCAGACAGACGTCTGTTATGTTGGCAGGAGGTCGCTATGAATCTATCCTATATTAAACATCTTTTTACGCAGTCTGCCAAATTTATGTCGGTCATAATGGGGAACCGTAGCCGGTTATCTTCCCTTATTTTCCAATAATAAAAATAGCGGGGCACCAAACGTTCAGACGGCCCATTTTCCAAATTCCCTTGGATTTTATCCTTAATCTCTATGGGGATTGGGGAAGTTGCGATTTTTATTTCGAAAAAAGCATTTTACTAATGAATAAAATTCTTTTCATCTTATAAATTCCTAAAAGGAAAACATAATGAAACATGAAATTTGAATTCTGCATAGAGATAAATATAATCATGTCTTTGTTCTATGGGGTAGTTGTAAATTTTATGGTGCAAATGTAACAGGTGGTGAAAAATATCGTGGCTCGACCGGGATTCGAACCCAGGGCCTCAGGAATACCGTTCCTACACTCTAACCACTGAGCTACCGAACCACATGTCGACATTGCCATACGATATAATAGCGTTCGGTTTTTCGGTTAAACAAATACGTCATCGTCACGCCTCACTGGTCTAAAAATAGATTGGGAATCTCCTATCGTACAAATATGGCTGTGAATTTCGCGAAGTTTTTCCACGCTCAACTTGCCGAATATGACGTTTTAAGAGCTGGATTGCTGTAATCATTTGTTGAGAAACATTCTAATTCAGAGTTAAGGAGGTTGCTGCACTGTCGTGTACTTTTTAAGATCGGTAACTATGAAATAAGCAGTTTTAAAACAAGTAGGGCCTAATGTTTACACATACGGTCCTGCCTTGGCTTCGTCGTGTCGCTCGTGCGTTCTCGCTTACCCTTTCCAAAACGACAAAATGTCATGTTTGGCCGAATTGAAAAAAGTCTGCAGATGACAAAACGGATGTGAATACTTTTAGTGTTTTATTTCAGAGAAAATATTGAGACAAAAGAAGAATGATCATCAATATCCAAAGAAGTTATTCACACTCTTTTTGTCTACTGAGCAGGCCTCTTCAATTTGGTCGATCATCATTTTCTTCTTTTGCCTCCATGTTTTCCCAAGAATTTTCTGTTGGGGAGGTTAAAACCGGTCTTGTTTGGGAAATGGTTAATATAGAAAAAAACTAGAATTTGTCGCTGAATGTGATTTGATATCCCCGAAGGCGTTCACTATGTATGCCTACAACAAAGGGCAATATCTCACAAAATAAGCAAGGTAGAGTTATGCTCCTTATGCGTTGCACTTCTCCTTGGTGAGATCTATCTACCCGAGAAGTTTCATGATCATAGCTACTTTACTTTCAGACTTTTCGATGTTTTTTCTGGTTTAGCTACTGAGGAATCTCAGGAAAAAACGTTTGTCATTTCTGGTCTGTCTCCGTCTCTGGAAGCAATCTTGCATGTTGCATATGCGCAATGTTTCGTAGTTTTAGTTCCCGCCTGCATTATCTATGAACGACTTATATCTCGCTTGAAAATAATATTTTTTTGCTAACACTGTTACGAAAAAATTGTCCGATTCATGACCGATAAACAAAATATTAGACTGATACCCGGCAAACGTTGTTGGGGGTTTTCCCATTAGAAATCTATTTTTAGCACAAATTGGCGCGAAAATTGTTCGCTATTATCACCAAATACCTGTACCCGGCTACATATACCCCCTCCAAATTAAGAATTCATCCCGAATTCTGGAGACAAAGAACAATAATTATTGTGAAACGTTCTTAAGATGCCCAAGCAGTAGCCATATACATATCCACCGTCCCTCGGTGGGCGCCAAATGGAACAGGTGGTGAAAAATATCGTGGCTCGACCGGGATTCGAACCCAGGGCCTCAGGAATACCGTTCCTACACTCTAACCACTGAGCTACCGAACCACATGTCGACATTGCCATACGATATAATTATCACCAAATACCTGTACCCGGCTACACAAAGAAGCCTACGGTAAAATCCAAGTAGACCAATTATCAGGACCGGCTATTCTCCAGAGAGTATTCAAGGGAGGAAACCAGCTACTGTTCCCCATTGGCGACTCAGACTGTACTGTAGGTGCCTGATTGTGAATTTGTGCCTATTGAAATGTAAAGCAACATCTCAAACTGGCATGCCTCCTTGGAGGATGCTAAGAGATCTCTGACATTGATCTAACATAATTATTTTTTGTCCGAGACCCATTATCAATTTCAGAATTTGTAACGGTTAAATTGGTTCTGCTAACAGATCAGTGTAGTCATATGTTTTTCGACAAGCTGGACAAAATCGATGTCACATGGCTTTTGCCAATCTAAATTTTGTCCAATATCCGGACTGTTCACTCCACACATGCACTGTATGTGTGATGGTTGTCAATTGGGGTATTTTTACAGCATAAAACAAACTTACCGTAATTATTCTAATAAACGCCCATATTCTAAGCCCATCCCCCAAATCTCGGCTGAAAATCTGCATGTTTTAAGCATAATTTTAGCAAAAATGGGTGATTGTAATAAACGCCCATCCCCTGATTCCAGATTAAAATAATGTTAGTCATAACCAAAGAACATTTCTAAAAATGATAAAAAAGAGGATTCTCAGCCCTAAATATGTTGGCAATGAAATGTAACGGATACGACTTACGATGTTTTCAAATGCTCTCGAAATCGGCGTCAGAACAATTATTTTTCATCTACACCCTTTTTTTGTTGCCTCGTATAAATCCCATTTTCTAATGACTCGTACTCAAAATTTATATGTTTTCATTTATTATACGACTTATTTAACCTGGCAATATGTACATGTATCTTGTTTCCAAACATTGCAGAATTCTACCTTTTTAACCGCTTTTAAAGAGTTAATTTCCGTGTGCAGACATGTCCGTTAATTTATATTTCACTTCCTTTCTGCAATGGTAGTGTTTTTCCAAACAGAATCTTGATTATCACTCGCTCGTCACTAACGCTCTATTGATTGCCAGGTTAAATGTATGTCACAGTAAATTAAAACATTCTACACACTGCACGTGCGTCCTACCCAAGTAAGAGTATATAAGGCTGGCCCCATCCGTATAACTTTCTCAGTGTGAGAAGTTATACAGGTAGAGCCTACCTTCGAACTAAATTCACTGAGCAGCTTTTATATTTTGAGGGTTTAATCATTTGGTTAAACATGTCCGTATAAATAAAATATTAATTACTGAAATACAAAGTTCAAATTCCTCGTGTTTATCAAAAGAACATTTAACAACCGTGACCACTCATTGTCCGTCCATATACATGCGTTTGTCTACAGTCCAAACCAATATAGGCTGAACCAAAAGTATTTGTGTCTGTTCAGCGTCCGTACGGATGCGTCCGGTTACATTTTGGTCCCGCGAGCCGGATAAACACTTCATAGGACTTTGTTATTTTGTCTTCTGTATTTCATTGAGCCTTCTCACTATGGCAGAAGGGTTTAGTAGAGACTTAAAACCTGATATAAGGGAATTAAATTATCAGCATGGTAGAATACCCTACCATGAGGACAATTTGATTGACTTGGACAGTAAAGTGTCATATGCAGACGATGGCATTGCATCTTTTGAGGGCTATCCTAAAAATCCACAGTCTGAATTTCGACACTCTGATACACATTCCCAAAATGTTAGTGGAAATGTTGGTGGCGATTTTCAATACCATGTACAGGATGATACTACAAGTATGGCAACATATTCACATGTACAGGCACAAACCAAAAGTAATGGGTCATATCCACACATACAGACTGATCATATGCACAGTAATTGCCAGATACAGGGTGCAAGTAAATGTTTTCGTTCTGATGACATGGTACAGGGTGGTTCAAAAGTAAATCCTAATTTGAGAATGCATGGTTCAGGGTTCGACACTAAGGGGAGTCCGCGAGTCTGAGACTCCCTAAAAATTGGCAGGACTCCTTGAAGTTTGACCCTTGGAGTCTGTCAGACTCCTAAGAAATCATGCCGGAAAAAATAATGCAAAATGATAAACTGGGGCCTAAACTCTAAATTACAGGATCATGTGTCCTGTATCACTCCTTTAGTACTCCATAAAGTCTGTTAAGATGAGAATGACAATGACTACCATTTAACCCTTTCACAAACGACAATTTTTGGGGGTTGTCCTATTCGAAAACTGCTGGAAATGACAAAATGGCTGTTGATAAAGATTGGATTTGTGTACAAAATAACACATAAAATACTTAGGCAAAATGAGAAACTGCTGGTAATCAACAATTTCTTCTTCTTTCTCAATATTTTCCCAAGCCTTTTCTTTTAGGGACGTCAAAACCAGGTCTTGTTTGGGAAAGGGTTAACAGGTGCCATACAATGTAACAAGAATTTATTACTTTTTATTCGGACTCCTTAATTTTTCACTAGACTCCCAAGGTTCTCAGGATGGGAGTCCGGCAGACTCCTTGACTAGGAAAGTTAGTGTCTAACCCTGTGGTTTAGGAAAGTGTGGACAATATGACGCTCCTACAAGGTGTAGCACTTATGCTCGCACACAACCACCAACTAAACACAATGATAATCATTACGTGGTACAGGGTAGTTCCAAAAGTTTTGCTGATAGATCTCAAATGCAGGATGTACATATCAATTGATGACCAGTCTTATGCTTTAGCTCAATGCAATGGCAATCAGCCATCTACATCTATTTCTTACCATGAATTACCAGTACGTAGAAACTGTAAAGAACCAAACACATTTGATGGTAAATCATGTGACATGAGGGATTATATTATTCATTTTGAGCATGTAGCTTCTTGGAATGGTTGGAATGAATATGAGAAATTACAACAACTTGTTATGAGTTCAAGGGGTCAGGCTCAGAATGTTTTAAGCGAGTTAAGCATAGATCATTTCAGAAGTTATGAACAATTAAAAGATTTCATAGGTAGGAGATTTAATCCAGTAGAACGCGAGACTGCCTATAGACAGGGTAGCCACGCGTCAGGGAAAAGTCAGGGAAATTTAATTTTTTTCAAGGTCAGGGAATTGTCAGGGAATTTTGTGAACTGTCAGGGAAATTTGAAAATATTGGCAAATGTCAGGGAATTGTCAGGGAATTTTGAAAAGAATTAGATGCAGCGCCATAAAATTAATGCTTTCAACATCGCCTTTCAAAATTGTCTCGAAACATCGTGAGTTACCGCGAAATTGCCGCGATGAAACATGTCAGGGAATTTTCCAATTTTGTCAGGGAAATGTCAGGGAATTGTCAGGGAATTTTATTTCCTCTGACCAGTGGCAACCCTGATAGATGTCAATTCCGCAATCGTAAACAGCAAAGGCAGGAATCTGATTCTGACTTCGGGTATTCACTTCAAAGGCTTTGCCTACAGGCTTTTCCAAACGTAAACACTGAAGCGAGAGAAATTTATTTGATTGATCAATTCATTTATGGGCTTGCTCGTCCTGAACTTCGCAGCCATGTTCAGTATCGTCATCCTTCCTCTATTGATGCAGCAATTTCTTTGGCAATAGAGTATGAGGCTTTCGAAGGCTCACATGGCATACTTAGGAAACCCCACTTTGAACAGGAAGGACCAGTTAATACAATTAAAACTTCTGACAATACTCATTCGCAAGAGCGTTCAAGTAGGGCTGACTCTGTTACTTTACATGACATTGCCAAACTATTACAGGATTTAATGATAACAATTAAGAGATCAGATAGAAGAACTAGTAACTCCTCATGTTCTAGATCAAATAGTGCTGATAGTGTAATAAACCGGAGAATACCGAATGTTATCGTTGTCATAAGAAGGGTCATATAGCTGCTAATTGTCCGTCAAAACAGGAAAACTAGGAAAGGCTGATCTTAAGCCCGAAGCTTCAGCCTTCAAGATATCTTCAAATAATGGGCAGAATCATGGTAGTAAAGGAAATAAAAGCAGAGCATGCCAGTACACTAAAGTTGTCATAAATGACTTAAAAAGCAGTGCATTAGTAGACTCGGGTTCTGTTAGGTCTATCATTTCAAGAAAGGCTTTTCTACGCCTACATTTGAACAAAGATGAAATGCAAAAGAGTGATCTAAAACTTACTGCTGCAAATGGAAGTGAAGTCTCTGTTGATGGGAAAATCATGCTGAACTTTGAGATAGACAATGAAATGTTTCGGTATGTTTCGGTATGATTTCTTGATTGCAGAATTAGATGACTTAGATTGTGTACTAGGTAATGATTTTCTTGAAGACTTTGATGTTTCAATAAAATTTGGGAACGGTCTTATGAGCATAGGGAAACATAAAATTAAGTTAGAGCAGTATAATTTAGACAAGGTGTGTAGAATAAGAGTAACAGAAACTGTGACTGTTCCACCTAATAAGGAGATGTTTATAAAGGGATCAATAGATAATCACCTTGACAAAGGCACATGTCTGATTGAACCTTTTCAAAACTTATCCAAAAAGGGACTGATCATGTCAAGGTCTATTGTAAACTCACATCAAACTTCAGTGCCATTATCTTTTATAAACTTCACTGATAGGAAGGTAAAGGTTAGAAAGGGTACTTCCGTAGCTAGTCTTCAAGCTGCTAGTGTTGTATCAACTCTGATTAACAAAACTGGAAGTGATAACCCAAACTTATTGCCAGATAATTTGAAGCCTATGTTAGACGAAGCTTCGGAAAACTTAAATGATTCACAGAAGGATAAAGTCAAAGACTTATTGCTTGATTTTAATGATATCTTTACTGATGGTTCTGGGAAAATAGGCCAAACTAAGTTAGCTGAACATACTATAGATGTGGGAAGTGCTAAACCAATAAAAAATCCACCTCGTAGGGTTCCCATTGCACAAAAAGACATGATTAAGGAAGAAATTTCTAAGATGTTAGAGTAAGATATAATTGAACCAAGTAATAGCCCATGGGCCTCTCCAGTTGTTTTTGTCAAAAAGGCTGATAACTCAATTCGCTTTTGTATAGATTATAGGAAATTAAATTCAGTTACAGAGCTCCAGATAATTTTTTGATGCAAGGGGTATTTACCCCTCAGAATTTTTTCCAATGCGTATTTCCAGATAATTTTTTGAGGCTGTGCGTATTTACCTTCTTGTTCGGGAAGGACTAAAATAAACAGGAACACCCGACCGGAACGACCCACTTTCATTTTCGGGTTCGAGGACATCTAACCGCGGTATGTTTCCGTCCATCGAGTTTTTTTCTGAACAAGACTACCATCATGTGCTATCTTTGCCTGTAGGGCTATACCATCATGTACTATCTTTGCCTGTAGGGCCACTTCAGAGAGAATATCGGCAAAAATTGCCTAAAGTTACGATCTGCTCAGAAGTGGATTTACTCGTTTGCCGGTTTGAAAAGAAAACAAACACCTTCGAGTTGTCATTTCCGATTTACGGATTGATGCAATGGTCTGTTAAATCGGGTAACGATTTGCTTTCACGGAGATAAACGATTGATTGAAATTCAAACAAATGCAACACTCGGCATCATTCGGTAGATCTACGGAATAGCCGATTGTCGCTCGGCTGGTCACAGTGGTGACGTAATTGATATTCCCCAATTATTCAAGGCTGTGATTGGCTGATTAAAGTCGTAATAGATATCGGATAGCTGACTGCCATAACCTATTTTTACAGACAAAAAGTTTGTGTTAATTGTTGGAATTTCCTAGTGTATGTTTTTTTCTCGACATTTTCCGATCTTGATACGCTAACTGGCAATTATCAAATGCGTTTTCATTATTTTGAATGCGTATTTGTACGCATTTGTATAAAAGTTAATGCGTATTCAGACCAAATCAATGCGTATTTTACGCAAATACGCATCCTATCCGAAGCTCTGAGTTACCAGAAAGGATGCATATCCTCTTCCTAAAATCAGTGAATCTCTGGATACACTGTCGTCTTCAAAATATTTTTGCACTTTAGATTTAGCTTCTGGATATTGGCAGAAGCACATAAGCAATACACAGCTTTTAGCACCCATCTTGGGCTTCATCAATTTAAAGTTATGCCATTTGATTTAACAAACGCCCCTGCAACTTTTGAAAGGCTTAAAAAAAGAGTTTTGCATGGATTACAGTGGGGAAAATGTCTGTGTTACCTTGATGATATTATCATTTTTGGGAAAACCTTTGAAGAAACCTTTCATAATCTCAAAATAGTATTTGCCAGGTTTAGAGATGCTAATTTAACATTGAAACCTAAGAAATGCCATCTTTTCAAGAAATCTGTTCAGTATTTAGGTCATACCGTCTCTGAGAACGGCATTCATTGTTCCGAAGATAAAGTAAATTGGCCTGTTCCTATAAATGTTACAGAGTTAAGAAGCTTTCTCGGTTTGATAAATTATTACAGGAGATATATCAAAGATCTTGCATCAATAGCACTCTGATCAAGGCCGAGAGTTCGAATCTCAATTATTCACTGAAATGAACAAACTTTTAGGTATAAACAAAACTAGGACAACACCTTACAATCCAAAGTCAGATGGGATGATTGAGCGTTTGAATAGAACAGTTCTTCAGATGTTGTCAATGTTCGTTAATGAAAATAGGAACGATTGGGATGACCACATTCTGTTCGTTATGATGCCTTACCGTGCCACATGCCATGACAGCACAGGATTTAGTCCAAACGAGCTTATGTTTGGTAGGGAAATTCATTTTCCCATTGATGTTATGTTTAACAGTTGTCAAGGGCAGGTGGAACGCGTTTGCCAATCACAATATGTGGAATGGTTAAAATCATCTCTAGAGCTCTCTTTTGATGCTGCATTTGAAAATCTCAAGAAGTCCGCGTCAAAGCAAAAGAAGGCATATGATGTTGGTCTTAAACCTAGAAAATATAATGCAGACGACATAGTCTGGCGATGGTATCCTCCTCTGGGTAATCAAAAATTAGCTATGGGTTGGATAGGACCTTATAAAATCATTGAAAAGTTGACCGACGTCACATACAAAATAGAACATGTTGAGAATAAAAAGCAATTGGTTGTTCATGTTGACCACATAAAACCTTATAGAGGGGATAGCTATTTTGACCAAGATACCACTACCGATCAAAATAGTGAATCTTTTAGTAATCAATTAACTTCAGATGAGACTGAAACTTCTTTTGTGCCGGATAATGTCGAGAGTACTCCTGACGAGGCTCAAGGATATTTCACTAGGGCCGGTAGGCGTGTAAAACCAAAGGATATATTTTCTCCTTAGAAACGCCAACTACATCCAGTGAAATATTGTAGGATAAACAGTGTTCAGTAAATGTATATAATTTAATATGTCTTTTCAACAAATAATTTGTTTCACTGTAGGAAACAGTATTAGAATAGGACGGGATTCTCTCTATACTTCTCTCTATCCCACTCTTTCTTTCTAAAATTAGATAAATTAATTAAAAAAGTATGGTAGACTATTTTTTCAAGAAATTTGGGCAAGGTCAATACCTTTATTAAGACTTGACACAAGAGTTAAAAGGAATGTACAACCTTCCTCTTATGTATGTCATGATCTAATTTATAAGCTTAGGAATGGATTTTCCTACTATAGGGTTCATCTCAGGAATCGTAATGACCAGTCTGAGAAGTCTAATATCTTCTAAATATCTATCTTGCTTTTCTTTACCTTTCTTCTTTTCCACGATAGATGGCTAACTACATTCCCGACGTCTTAGATGGTATTCGGCAAGAGCTAGACGAGTTCAACAGGAACGAAAGGCCTTTCTGGCCTGGTGGAACCGTCCAGTGTCCAGTTATCGGGTGCTCCCACTCATATTCATCTTTCTCGACGTTTGAGAGGCACTGGGCCCATAACCATGTGAGGGACGTTCGCAATTTCCATTGTCCATGCTGTCTGGAGAAATCGCAACGGAAGGACAACATCCGTCAACACATGCGTGTTAAACACCAGATCAACAGTACCCAGGAGCTACAAGTCACGGTTGATGAGAATCGACACTTTGTCGACCCAGGGGACGTGCTCCCATATCAACGGCCAAAGAGGGACGTCATGGCAGCCAGGAGGCGCGCTCTTGTGCCGGTGGCACATGACCTAGTACGTGGTGGACAGGTGTGTCGCGACCAAGAATTCCAGTTTGACGATCCAAACGGAGGAAAAGGATGAGTCGTATACAAACGATCGAAGAGACAATAGACGTCATCGAATTTCTATTTTTGTGTTTTAGTGTTATAATTCCTTATTTATGTTGTTTCGGACGTCAATAGTCATCTGCTCTACAAATCGTATGACCATCACTCCTCTGTCGATGCAGTTAAAGTTAAGATCTGGTTTGTCTTTGCAAGTGATGTTGTTTTCCACCAGCTTGTCATACGAGTGATTATTCATTATGAAGTCGTTTCCTATTTCTTTTGACCAATTTCGTTTTACAGAAATTGGATCTTAAGGAGGAGGGAATGTAACGGATACGACTTACGATGTTTTCAAATGCTCTCGAAATCGGCGTCAGAACAATTATTTTTCATCTACACCCTTTTTTTGGCGCCTCGTATAAATCCCATTTTTTCCTGACTCGTACTCAAAATTTATATGTTTTCGTTTATTACACGACTTATTTAACCTGGCAATATGTACATGCATCTTGTTTCCAAACATTGCAGAATTCTACCTTTTTAACCGCTTTTAAAGAGTTAATTTCAGTGTGCAGACATGTCCGTTTATTTATATTTTACTTCCTTTCTGCAATGGTAGTGTTTTTCCAAACAGAATCTTGATTATCACTCACTCGTCACTAACGCTCTATTGATTGCCAGGTTAAATGTATGTCACAGTAAATTAAAACATTCTACACACTGCACATGCGTCCTACCCAAGTAAGAGTATATAAGGCTGGCCCCATCCGTATAACTTTCTCAGTGTGAGAAGTTATACAGGTATACTCTGTAAATATTGACTTGAACCCGATGAATATGTAATTAGTAATTGTGACACGGAATTATCAATACACATCAGCAGTCCTTACCGTCTAGCAGAGTCGATAGTTTCCATATGCATTATGACTTTGTATTCTGCACATGCTTCTCGTGTCAACATATGCTGGAGAGTGATTATTTCGCATTACAATTACTCATTACATATTCAATAGGTTCAGGTCATTGTTTACGGAGTATAGAGCCTACCTTCGAACTAAATACACTGAGCAGCTTTTTATTCCTTTCTTGCAATCTTTCTTTCGTCCCCCATCCTATTCTGTTTATATTTTGAGGGTTTAATCATTTGGTTAAACATGTCCGTATAAATAAAATATTAATTACTGAAATACGAAGTTCAAATTCCTTGTGTTTATCAAAAGAACATTTAACAACCGTGACCACTCATTGTCCGTCCGTATACATGCGTTTGTCTACAGTCCAAACCAATATAGGCTGAACCAAAAGTATTTGTGTCTGTTCAGCGTCCGTACGGATGCGTCCGGTTACATATCGTTTAAAATGGTAATTAAAGACGTGTATTTTTCATGACAAGTGATAGTTGCGCACCGGTTTAATTGATAAACAAAAAGCTGTCAAAGAGAGATTATCCAGCGATATGTGTGAAAACAAACAATAGAAGCCAGGTAGATTTATTTGAAAACCCTTTGTTCGACTTTATGTGGTGAATTATATATTAAATCAACGCACGGGACCGGAAAATGTGTTCGAAAGTTCAATCCTGGGGTGTGCGAGTTATCCGCGCTTGAAAATAAGGAATAAAGAACAAATTTTGTCGGGACCAAGATTCTATTTCGAATTTTCTGCGGTGTTCGAAGAGGCCCGTGCCCGAGAGAACGAGGTTTGACTGTATTTACAATTCATAAACCAATGCTAAACAAATAAAACGAAACCTAGGATAGACCTTCCAGTCTAATTCCAGTGCAGGTCCAGTCTATTTATGATGTCACTTCCTCTTTTGAAAATTGGAGGGAAATTTACTTGTCTGACATTTTTCAAAGAAATGTTTATGAGCAGTATTTCCACAATCACATTGATGAATTGTGATGACATTAAAAGACTTACTAAATGGTAAAACCAAGTAGAGATCTAAGGCAACTTTGGTGAGTGTTTTTCTGACTAAATTTAACAAATCTAAAAGTTCTTTTCTCTATACCATTCCCCATTGTGTAGTGAAGATCTCCATCTGTGCGGAAAACATCTCTGCATCTATGCGGAGAACATCTCCGCATCTATGCAGAGTTGTTTTCCGCAGCAGTGTGCAGAAACGTTCCGCATGAAATGCGGAAAAATATTTGGTATTGCATGCGAAATTGTCTGAATACTCCGATTTCAACAAAAATTCCATTTCCATAAAAAATCTGCATGTTGAATGCGGACTTCCGCGTCTGAATATTCCGTATTTCTTCCACATTTATTGCGGAAATATTTTGTGGAGAAAATGTGGAATTCTGCCTTATTTGCTGAAATCTGGGCTAGGGGCAATCTGAACTGTTGTCCACAACAATTTGTCTAATTTTAGCACAAAAATATATATTTCTCGTAAACGGCTCAGTATTTTGACTTTAAGCAGTTGCTGTGTCATGTCACAATGTGATTCCCCACCATAATTTAGCATGCCAGACCCAGTGTTTTGGCCAGACCGCGCCATTGCGGGATTGACGCTGCATTTTCTCATATGGCGCACCCAAATCTGCAGTAATGAGTCATATTGGCGCATCAAAATTTGAGAAAAAAATGATCGTTTTTTTTAGTTGAACCATTATTGGTTAACTGACGATCTTCTTTGTTTACATTGGTGATTTCCCAAACGCTTGCCATAAAACAAAAAAGCGTTTCGGTAATTTTAGACTGGAAAAGAATTTTTCGTAGACTGGTAATATCAATTTTTATTATCAGACACTTTATTTTGTATTCAAAGATCTTTATGAAAGGGACCGGGTAATATTCTACCTCAATCTTAAAAATATATAATCATGACATCGTCTGAGCAAAAATGAAAGTAAAGCCTGACATTCTTTGGTGGTTTAGTCAGCGAATCAAAGGTGAAAAGGGGAAAGACCGATAACCAACTTCTACGCGGAAAGCTTTGAAAAAATGTTGATATTAATAATATCATATGCAGTAGTTTTCTAGATCTAGTGTTTTGCAAATTTGCACCCTCCGTATTCACGAACAAGAGGCCCAGAGGGCCTTATCGGTCACCTGAATCAAATGGGCAGAAACAGTTAAGGAAAATGTTAAAGTTAACTAAAAGCGCAACCCCCCAGCACAACCATTTCTTGAGAGTCTTTTTTTCTCTTGTACAAACTTATTTAAAGACTCAAATACCAAATGTGAATTCAATCCAACAATATAACATTTCTTAATATGTACCCTATTTACCCCCTTTTGGCCTTTTTTGGGGTCCCAAGGGGAGATAACTCCATGATTTGTAAAAATCTGAAGCGGCTTCCTATTGGGATGCGAATTCTGCCAAGTCTGGTAGAAATCTGTCCAATGGTTCTCAAAAAGAAGTAGTTAAGTAATAACGCGAACCCCTCCCATCCCCCATCCGCAGCACGGCCATTTATTGACGGATTTTTTTCTCTTGTACAAACTTTGTAGTCCTTGCCCTAAATACTTTAACTTCCAAATGTGTATCCAATGCAATAGCCGGTTCATGAGTAGAAGATGTACCCAATTTATCCCCTTTTTGACCCTTTATGGGACCCCAAAGGGAGATAACTCTATGATTTGTACAAAATCTGAAGCGGCTTCCTCTAAGGATGCTTCCTGCCAAGTTTGGTTGAAATCCGTCCAATGGTTCTTAATAAGAAGTGGAAGATATTAAGTTAACTAATAACGCGACCCCCCTCCCATTTTCCATCCCCAGCACGGCCATTTCTGGACGGATTTTTTTCTCTTGTACAAACTTTGTTGTCCTTGCCCTAAAGACTCTAAATACCAAATGTGAATCAAATCCAACAGCCGGTTCATGAGAAGAAGATTTTTTAAGATGTACCCTTTTAGGCCCCTTATGGGGCCCCAGAGGGAGATAACTCCATGATTCATACAAATCTGAAGCGGCTTTCCATGGGGATGCTCCCTGCCAAGTTTGGTTGTAATCTGTCCAATGGTTCTCAAGAAGAAGTCGAAAATGTTAAAAGTTAATGCACGACGGACGACGAACGACGCACGACGACGGACGAAATACGGTCGCAATAGGTCACCATGACCTTTGGTCAGGTGACCTAAAAAAGTGAATTACTTTACTCCCTTTACGGACAATTTTCGGGCTTGTATGATCCCATGGCAGATATAATCAAAGTGCTGAGAGCACTGTAATTGGACGTCTCTGATTGATTGAGCATTTTCTACAAGGCAGTCTTCGCGAAATTGAGAAAAAAGTGCCTGACATCCGGACAGCCAATTTGAAATTTTGGCCGGACCGAAACCATTTTGGCTGGACCGGGCATATGGGGGTAAAATGGAAAATAAACATGAAATGACAGTCTAATAAATAAATAGATAAAGCATTGGAGAGAAATAGGAAATGCTTAAAACCTAAATTTCTCCTTTGATCACATTTGTTGTTATGCTATATATATTACATTTGTATATTTTGGAGCATTGATCTTCTATTATGCTTCTGCTTTGAATTTGGAAATTTGATTTGGATCTGAAACAAAGCATATGGAAAAGGTTTAAATGGTAAGCAGAAGTGTGTTTAATTATAAGGGAAAGTTTCTTATTCAAATATTTGGAGGAAAGGAGAATAATAACCAAAAATTTAATTGTCTTTTATCATCAACCAAATTTTTGTCTGTAATATCTGTGGGGAAAGGGATAAACATTGGCTACGTTTTTATAAAGTGTTATACTTATGCTAAGTGAAGTTACTCATGCATGTAAATTATTGATTTTTCTGGTAGAGTCTGTACTACTCTCTTAAGGACAGAGCACATTATCTCTTCATTCCATTTCGATAGAATGAGCTCTGTTCTGGGGGGTCATTTCACGTCTAATGTCGGGGCCTTGGCGGGATTTCGGTATCCAATCGTTGCCAATAAACTACAAAACAATTTAAATTTCTGATACAAGTTTTCATTGGCTGACGCTTCAAATTACCGGCTTCAGCCAAAAATAGAAGCGACACAATGTATACGTAATCAAACAAGATAAAACTGAATGATTTTGATTCGATAATTCAAATGTTACCGGCTTCAGCCAAAAATAGAAGCGACGTAATATATATACATTATGATCATGCAAAATAAAACTGACTGATTTTGATTCGATAATTCAAATGATGTGCTATAATTAGATTATGACGACCAAATAGGCTGTTGGAGTATCAAAAATGGCAGAGGTCATATTTGATGTTTAATCAATAGATCTCAGCTTTGGAGAGTAAGTCTGTACACAACTTTGGTCATATTCTTGGCTTCAATTAGTTACAGTTTGTACTTCAGGATAGCGATCTTTAATTAGTGATATGAAATTATTTGGACTAGAAAAAAGGTATTTAGACTTTTATCATAAGATTCTTCAGAATAAATATATCGGACATTTGGACAGGTCAACTCTAAATTTTGCCGGACCCCCTTCAATTTGCCGGTCATTGACCGGCGGTCCGGCGCTTTCGCGAAGACTGCAAGGGACATCAGAACCATGTCTTGTTTGGGAAAGGGTTAACTGGATGTCAGAGCACTTGATAAAAAAGTTATTGATGACCAAACAAAATTGTTGTGCCAAATGATTCCCTGCCATGGACATAACTAATGAGTAATGACACAGTGCTTACTTGGTGTCAACCATCGTATTTCAGATTCATGGAACCTAAGTATAAGATAATATTGAGGGAACGGGAAAAATAAAGAGTTCTGGCCCCGGTTTCTCGAAAAAACTTAAGTACGTTTTCATGCTCAAATCTGAGCACCATGCTCAAATTGCACGGAATCCATGTGAACTTCAATCGAATACCCTTTAACGTTGGAGAGTATCCCTTTGAAGTTGAGCATGTTCTCATGAGAATATACTTAAGTTTTTTCGAGAAACTGGGGCCTGATAACAAGGGGCTGTATTTTCACTGATCTTACATCCAATCCTACATCCAAGTTAAACGGGAAATTAATCACAATGATGAATTTGTTGTATGATTGTACTGGGGACTTTCTTTTTTTCCATATTTTCTTAGATTGTGTTTTTTTTAGAAACAAGATCTCTGTGTTTGTGGAACACCATTGCCTCCGAATTGGCCATTTTTCTAAAATGTTAAGTTTTGGTGTAAAGGGTTGATAAGGGTTAAAAGATGACCTTGAGGAAAGTCAAATTGCATGGAACAGATAGAAATCATTAAAAGAAAGTTGCATACCAAATTTGAGCTTTGTATGTCAAATACTTTTGGAAAAAAGGCAAATGTTAAGTTTTCAGACAGACAGAAAGACGGACAGATGGACAGACAGATGGACACAAGTAAAACAATATATGCCCCTGATTTTTCGATATGGGGGCATAGAAATCACAAAATTCAAACAACAATAACTACAATTGCAGAAAATCTTCAATGATTCTGTGAAATCAAGACCGATTTGAATTTAGTTTGTGACAGAAAAAGTGTTAAACATTCACATATTTGTTCAGACAAGTTGAATCTTTTCACCTGAAAAAATGTTATTGATGACCAAACAAAGTTTGTTTGGTCACCAATAACTTTTTAGTCAGGTGCTATTTTAAAGATCCATCACATCCAACAAACCCCTGGCGTTTTTCTGCCTTCAAACCCCAAACACAAAACTCAAAAAGTATCTCAAACCTTTTTTTTCAGTCATCTATCAAGCAGAAGTACCTAAAAATTATCAAAAATGTTTATACATGTATATCGTCGTTGTAAATGCAAAACCTCGTATCTCGTTTTTGAAAAATTTTAAAGGGGAGGGAAAAAAGTGTAATAACTTTTCCCAAACTGAAATGTTTTACTTGAAATTTGGACATATTGTTCATAAATAATGTATCATTGATACTGATCGGTAAAAATATCTCAAAACCTGCAAGAATATTATTGTCTAAACTGGACACACAAGTTTGTACTTTGAAAATCGCAAGGATCGACATACGAGGTTTTGCATTTACACCGACGATATCTATCATATTATGATTCTCCAGCGTAAAAATAATACACATACAAGGGCGGACCCAGGATTTTTTTCCAGTGGGGGGATCCAAGCCCAAATGATGGCTTAACCCTTTCCCAAACAAGACCTGGTTTTGACGTCCCATATGGAAAATGCTTGGGAAAACATTGAGACAAAAGAAGAAACTGCTGATAACCAGCAGTTTCTCCTTTTGTCTCAATATTTTCTCTGCCATATTTTACATATAATTTGTCCTCTGCAACTACTTTCACATTGGACCATCTTGTCGTTTGGGAAAGGGTTAAAGTGTAATAAGATAGTTGCTTTTCAAGAAAACCTCGTAAATGCAGCTTGTTTTAACCCTTTAACAAACAAGACCTGGTTTTGACGTCCCTTAACCCTTTCCTGAATGACACATTTTTGGGTGTTCCTATTCAAAAGCTGCTGAAGACAGCAAAAGTGATGTTGATAATGATAAAATTTATCATGATATAGCATAGAAAAAAATTGAGACAAAAGGAGAAACTGCTAGTTATCAGCAGTTTCTTCTTTTGTTTCGATGTTTTCCAAAGCTTTTTCTATCAGGGACGTCAAAACCAGGTCTTGTTTGGGAAAGCAGCGTTTTTTTTTTCCTTCTTTGAACGGGTCCGTAAAACGGACCCGTTCCCAATGCCAAAAAGTGACCATTTTTCCCAAAGTCCGGAAAAAAATTCCCAATACGATCGAGGATCCCAATCGTGGATCTATATTACCATCGGCAATGAATAAAATTCAATAACTCCTAATCCGAGTCAAGGAAACAGAATAAAATTATCTGTGTTACTCATATGCGATGATTTGTGTGAGATCAAAAAACGCCGCAAACACAATCATTTGATGACGTAGTCATTCCAGATTCAATATAATCACGTGATTTTCCCAATCCAAATAAGGTTACGTTTTACTATGATTTGTTTATAAAAATTGCGCGTGCCAAGCAAGCGCGGGAAAAGTGATGAAGCGATGAAAACAATACGCTATCTACCAAGTAAATACATTGACGTTAGATGGTTTTAACACCGACGCCTTTTCTCTTTCTGTCATGCCACCTCGCGATTTCACAAAGGAAGTAGGTTACAGTCAGTTGCACATTTTAAACTTGTGTGCTTACTCGACCGTTTAGACAGCCAATCTATCCTTTGAATTAAACAAAATGTAAGTGTTGACAGTCATTTTAATTGGCGATTGATTTAAGGTAAAAAGATGGAGTCAAGTTGAGCCACATTCGATCTTTTGACCCACTTTATTTTTTAATTAGGGTCTATGGCTCTTGAAGTGTCGATCACCAGCCCAGCCCTGTCAATCATTTATACCGAAGAATCAAAACAAAATGCATTTCTTTGTGCATTTTAATACGTTTACGGAAACTACCGAAGATTCCCGGAAAACCAATATCGTCGGCGAAGCATATCTGAATAGTCGATGATACCGCTACCCACTACGACCTACGATATTTCCAGTAAGTTAATAAATTAGACTTATTCGTGCTTTTCTATCGGGAGAAAACAGCTCACATTAAATGCCTAGGAAGTCAACAAAAGTTAATTTCACGATAGGCTGCCGTAATCAAAATTTAATCAGGAAGCAGGATAATCATTTTTTCTCCTTTCCCAAACTTGTTAGATGTAGATCTTTATAATTGGTAAAATACGATTTTTCCGGGGGTGGGGGGGGGGGGGGTATAACAACAAATCAATAACAGAAAATTCTATGTGTCAATAGATCTTAAAGATTGATTTTTGAAACAAATATTAGAAAATAAATAGATCTATCTATCTTGATCTACAGTAGATCTATTCATGTTTTTCCCTTAATGTTTTTTCAAACCTTTTACGAACAGCAACATTAAGACTATTCTGAAGCTGTATCAGAAGACAAAATGGGTGTTAAGTTTTGATGGGGATAGATACACTTTATTGTAGATCTACATCCATCCCATTGTATCTAACATCACTTTGGTCAAATATAGCATTCAAATTGGAACAGTCTTAATTTTTTTCTGTTTGTTAATAGATTCTAATATTGTCCAGGAAGTACAGGAACCTTGATTAAGATAGGTAATGGTAGAGAAGACTTAATTCTATGTCTGAAACAATTATTTTAATGATTTTCCCAATTTTGAGAAAACGACGCGTTTTTCCCAATTTTTGAGAAAATAGTCCAGTCAAATTAGCCGATTTTTTTGCCCAACCTCAAACAAATTCCAACAGAAATGAAATTGTTTCCAGCATCAAGTATGAACCTTGGGCCATCCCAGAAAAAAGTCCCAAAAAATCCGATGATCGGAAATTGGTAAAATCGACCGATGAACTAAGGCCCTGTTGAAAAAAGGTTTCGGCAAAACTATCGAAGTAATATGTAGAGATCACATATTTTAATGAACAAAATGCATCGTATCCCCTGTATATCACAAGCAATGATGATAAATATACTTTTGTTATCTTAATTACAGATATTTCAAACATAAAAATCCCAACAAGAGTATTTGTTATCTACAAATCATAGCTATTTACCCCACCCACTTTTTATATACATGAATATTTAATATTTTCAAATTTCGATTTTGCCTTTAAATGATTTCGGCACTGAGTTTTAAGGTAACGTATTCTAGACTTGTCACAGTATATATTCGAGACATATTTGCCATATCATGCAAAAAGGAGCCATCTAAAATTGCAGAAAATGCCGACCACCGTAAGAATATGCGGTTTTCAAAACCGATCGCGTCATCACGCAACACAATAGCCGATTTTTGCACCCAACCTCAAACAAATTCCAACAGAATATTGAATAAAAAATTGTTACCAGCATTATGTATGACCATTGGGCCATTCCAAAAAAAAAAAAAAAAAAAAAAAAAAGTTCCAAAATATCCAAAGAGGGAAAAATTGTTTAATCGGCCGATGAATTTAGGCCCTGTTGAAATAAAATTTTAGCCAAAAAAGGGTAACCTCATGTAAAGAGATGATATATAAATTTTTAAAAAAGCGAAATACATTTACAGCCCATAAGAATTATTGAAATAAATGATTTTGCTGTCTTCTGAATGAAAATTAAATCCCCCAAAATATGGAAATCATTAAAGAAATTGAGACTTACCCCACCCACCTTTCATAGTTATACCGGTGTAGATCTATAAAATCATATTATTTTCAATGTTCCTTTTTGATAAAAACCTTAAGTTTATTTTATTATATTATCATATGTTGTCATACAATGTATTCTAGACCTTTAACTACCGAAATTTTGAAAAAAAATGTTTTGTCACGAAAAAAGGAGCCATTGAAAATTGCAAAAAAGTACCGAGTGTGGTGATGGTCCGTTTGACGCTACTCTATGTCCTAAATGACAACCTTGCAATGTTGAGTACAATGTAGTTTTATGTTGTCTATGCATTGTAAAGATGCTGTAGAGCAGATCTAGCTTTGTTGCCAAAACCTAGGACAACGTCCACAATCCGTAAACATTTAAGATGGCCACCAAATGCTACTGGAGAAATCAACTTTTTTATCAAACTGTCCTAACTTTTTTATCAAACTGTCCTAAATTTCGTGAAAAATGTCTATCTATGGGTTCTTTGGAATGCTGAATCAGAATCTGATACTAAATGCAGTATACGATTATCGGAAAATACCAAAAATAGAGATGGCTGCCGGAAACCATCTTGAAAATCACAATTTTATATATTCTGGGTGATGTTTTGTCACTAAGTATTGTTTGCTTATGATCAGCCAAAAGCATTATCTTATATATAAATAATGTGTCTTATCCATAAATCGATATTGTCACAAACATAATTTGTATGTATACCACCGGGTTTTCCCTAAACGTCTGTGCTTTATCTAATGGGAGTGTATGTTACAGAGGCACGATTCCGTTTACAGCCACATGGAACCGTCTTCAAAAAAACTCCAGGACAATGGTGTATTCAATTGCTACACATTTATTTGATAATTTTTCTCCGCACCATTCAAACTAAGTTGAGTTTCTTTATCCGGTTTAAACCTGATGAATAATATGTTGTCGTGTTAGAGGAAGTTCTGCTATGCATGTTATTGTTTATGTCGTAAATACAATATAAATGTTACTTGCATTTAAAAGGTAACAAGAGTAACTGTTGTCGGAGAACAGATTTATAAGAGCGAAAAATTCGAACTCCAAAAAGGTTAAAATTTCACTAAATTAAATGCCAGACTAATTGATGTTTGCTAAAAAGCTGATACTATGTATGCAAAGTTTGAAAGTAAAAGCTGTACAGAAAACAATAACACAGATATATGAAAGCTGCACGTACAAACTTAACCAAGAATTTCTAAGTCCGAAAAGTGTAAAATTCCATTAAATTGATTGCCAGAGTAACATGTCCTTGTCTAGGGCTGATATTATGGTCTCAGATGTATGTGCAAAGTCTGAAAGTAATAGCTGTACAGAAAATAATAACACAGACCACACAGATATATGAAAGCTGCACATAAAAACTTGATCAAGAATTTCTAAGTCCGAAAAGGGTATAAAGATCAATTAAATTTAATATCAGAGTAACAAGCCCTTGCCTAGAGACTGATAGTATGGTCACAGACCGTGAGACGCATGTGCAAAGTTTAATGCAAAAGCCGAACTTACAGAAAAAGTTATCACAGATATATGAAAGTTGCGCGTAAAAACTTAACCAAGAATTTCTATGTCCAAAGGGGTAAAACAAATCAACTGAATTGCATGTTAGAGTAATGCATCTTTGTATAGAGACTGGTATTCCGATTACAGAGGCATGTGTAAAGATTCAGAGCAATAGCATTAATAAAACAGAGATTTAACAAACTTTTGGGTAGAAACTTAACCAAAGCATTACGCCTGGGCGGCTAGAATATCCAACCCCTATTCTTCTAATAGTCGCGCTAAAAAGGTAAGAAAATATATTATGAGCTAGTCAATGTTCACAGGTATTCTGCACTAATATATACATGTATGTTAGGGGTGTTTTTAAAATCTTTATAACATGAATCATTTAGTCTGGATACCCAGTTGTTGCCCGCGGAATCCACCATAAAATTTTCAGTGAAGTGTAACCATGCAACCAAATGAAAATTTTGTGTTGCACCTTTTGTCGAAATATTTTATAAAATTGTATAAATTAGAATTTGTTTAAATTAATTTGGAAAAGGAAATAGCTTAAATTTGGTATTAACTTAAAACCCATTGTTTAATCAAAATTATGAAAACATTGTATATAATCTCATGTCTGGAAGCAAATGGCTTCAAGCTTAAAATTTTACAACAATGATTGTTTCCTGTGATTACAAAGAATTTTTGATTGGTCTTGAGAAAGTGCCAAACTTTTCCACATACCATTGTGATAATAATTCTATATTGTTAATACTGATCTAGATTGATAATCATGTTCTTATGTTCTCAATCAGATTTCCAATATTTGAATGTTAATTTTCATTGGCTAAAATATTATCTTTGTAATCTTGAATTCTATTGGTTAATTATGATTGTTAAGTTCTAGGTATAAAAGATATGAACATTTTAGGTTTGGACAGACAGAACACATTAGAAGTCAGTAGTTGAAATTTAGTTTGAAATTAAGTCAGTGAACTTAGAAATTGAACTTTAGAATATAAAATTGTCAGTGCTTGTCTTACTGTAATAATATTGTGATAATTATAATAATAATTAGTGTCCACCAAAATAAAAGAAGATATGAAATTGAACATTGAACTTGTGTTTTATTAATGCGAACTCCACTGCCAAGCGAGATAAACTGAATAGTACCACTGTGGCAAATTGGACTATCCCCGACCAATAGCTGCAGTGGGCAATGTGAAGCGGATCGAGGAAACAACCCTCGGTCACAGCTTTTTGTGGTGACAGAATCCGGTGTAATTGACTCGGAACATTGTGAAAATTTGTGAAAATATAAAGTGCATAATATAAAGTGAAATGAATAAAATGGATAATAAAGGACAACAGTGAAACACATAAAGTTATCAAGTAAGTCTTGGAGAAATTAAAAGCCTGTTTATAAAATATCAGACTGAACATAAAAATCAACAAATGAATAAGAAATTGTGACCAGAAACATTGTTTAAACTAAAAGTGGAAATTGTGACCAGAAACATTGTTTAAACTAAAAGTGACATTGAATCAGAAAATTGACTTACATAGCATACAAATATAGATAATTCCAAACGAGACCAGATGAAACCATTCTTAGTGCCAAATACGTAGGTGTGTAGACAAACCGAAAATCTAACCAACCCAACCTCTCGAAGTGAACCAAAACCATCCAGACGAAACCGAAACAACCGTTGTGAGCCCAAAACCATTACCCAGGAGCCAACCAAAGCCGTAACCAGAAGCTGACCAAAACCAAGAACCAACTTCGATCGTGGAAGATGACATTTCTGTGAATTAAATCTTGAACTTTTAATCATCATATTTATTTCATGAGTTTTATTGTGCTGTTTGATGACCTGAACTAGGGTAAGTGAAATTTCAACATTTTAGTGCTACATTGTTTCTTTGTTTTTATTGGAACAGTTGTTATATTTATTTCCTTGTTGTTCTTTTATACAGAGCATTATAGCTATTTTTCCCACTTCCATCTTTTATACAAATTTTGACAACTAAATTTTGTCAAACAAATCAAACAAAACCCAGTTAATTGCAACACACATTTTCCCTAGTTAAAGCTAATTGTTGTTATTCACTTACCAAACAAAATCTACATTTTTACATTTTACACTTGTTATCATTTACATCAAATTCACATTAATTAGCAATGGCTTCCTGGCAATGCTCCAAGCAAAATTGTGCCAAAAATGGTCAAACACCTAACATTAAACCTTCAGTGTCATTAGTCACACAAATGGACAAAAGTTGCAGAGCATATATTCAATTAGAGTCAAAACAAGTCTCCACCCTCTTTGACTCTGGAGCAACTATCTCATGCATAAGCAAACGCATCATAGAAAAACTAAACAGAACTCCACAATATGAAAGTGCTAAAATAACCCATGTGTCTGGTGTATGTGGTGAGATCCATCCTGTACTAGGAACTGTAACTCTATCTTTTCTTCTCGACGGCTATCCTTTCGAGCACACCTTTCATGTCTTTACTAACTTGCATGAACCAGTCATCTTAGGTCGTGATTTCATGACAAAAGAAGGACTGCAGCTCAACTTTAGAACTAATACTATCTCTCTGTCTAAACCTTATTCTGACCCTATTCACATCTCTCTAATCTCTCAAGAAAACTCTAAAACTGACTTTGGTAAAACTTTCACCTCTCATGTAATACCTCCTCACTCTGAATACATTCTTTCTCTGAAAACTAACAAGTTTATGGATGGTGATGTAGTGCTATGTGAACCGCCACAATCTATTGTCAAGGAAGAGCTAGTTGGAGGCAAATGTCTTGCTAGAGTTGTGGATGGTACAGTACATTACCGTCTCATGAATCCTACTGCTCTACCTATCTTTCTAAAATCTAAAACTAGAGTCTCTGTACTAACTGAAGCTAACAGATCTGACATAACCCAAATCTCTGATCTTGATAACCTTCTGCATGAAAACTCTGAAACTATAAACTCTATGGATGCTAACTCACTATCTGATGATGACTTTATCACCATGGCTGAGGATCTTGGTATTAACCTAAGTGACTCTGATCTCACCAGTACCCAGAAAAGAAACTTACTAATTTTCATAGGCAAAAACAGACAGACATTCGCAAAAGATTTCTCTGAATTAGGTCTCACAAACTTATTCTCACACAGAATTGAAACAGGCAATGCAAAACCTATTAAGAAAGCACCTTACAGGCAAAATCCTGAGATGCGTCGGGAAACCGAGCGTCAGGTTAAGGAAATGCTAGAGAATGGCTTTATCACTGAATCTGACTCGCCCTGGAACAGTCCTATTGTACTTGTTAAAAAGAAATCAGGCGAATGGCGATTTGCAGTTGATTACAGAGAACTGAATAAGGTTACTGAACCCATGTCCTTCCCAATACCCCATATTGCAGATGTTTTTGACACAATTGCCGATGCAAAGGCAGAAGTCTTCTCAGTTCTCGACTTAAAATCTGGCTTTTGGCAAGTGCCACTAGACCCTGAAACTGCTCATAAAGCTGCATTTGTTACTCATCAGTCTGTATACTCTTGGTCAAGGCTTCCATTTGGTCTCATGAACTCGCCAATTACCTTCCAAAATCTGATGAGTAAAGTGCTTAAAAATCTCAATTGGAAAGTTGCTCTTGTGTATATTGATGACATATTGGTTTTTAGCAGAAACTTTGATGATCATCTTGATCATTTGTCTCAGGTCTTCGCAAATTTGAGAGCAGCTAACCTGACCCTTCAACCCTCCAAATGCAAATTCGCCACCAAAGAGATTGAATATTTGGGCCATATCATATCCAAACAAGGCATCAAGGTCAACCCCGCCAAAACCAAGGCAATTGATGATTACCCACAGCCCAAAACAGCCAAACAAGTAAAGTCATTTCTCGGCATGACCTCATACTACAGAAAATTTATCAAATCATATGCTAAAATTGCAAACCCATTAAATGCACTATTAAAGAAAGACACTAAATTTAAATGGACACCAGAATGTGAAGATGCTTTTAAAACTTTAAAGAAAGCACTAGCTTCTCCCCCCATACTAGCCTTCCCAGACTTTGATCGTCCTTTTATCTTGGCAACAGATAGTTCTGATCATTCGATGGGCTATGTTTTGTCACAATGTGATGAAAAAGGCTTAGAGCATCCTATTGCTTATGGAGGAAGAACTTTGCATGGCCATGAAATAAAATGGCATATTACAGATAAGGAGGGATTAGCACTGGTAGAGGCGGTTAATCACTTTAGACCCTACCTTGCTAATAACTTCTTTACAGTGTTTACAGACAACGTTTCTGTAAAGTGGTTAAAGCACATTAAGAATTGTCAAGGACGTCTCGGACGATGGGCCCTAACCTTACAAGGTTACAATTTCGAGATTGTCCATAAGGCATCTAGTGCTAATGGTAATGCAGATGGTCTCTCACGACGCGTCTATCCCCAGATAGACAGTGAGAAAAGTGATCTAGGTACCAGTGATCACACTGTACCAGTCTGTCAGATCTCAGACAACAGGTCTAAGCAACTGACAGCTGTGACTTTAGTATATCGTCACGAACAAGATCACTGCCCATCTGTTGCTCCAGCCACTACCAGCACTGAGACAGCACTGACACAAAACAATGACAATACTGATGACAATCAAAATGAAAACATAAACAATGATGAAAATGCAAACATCCCTGTGAAACCTGACATGGACTTAATATTTCTGCAACGAGATGATGAATTTTACAAAGACATAATAAAATACAAATTACAAAGGGAATTGCCTGATGACCCTAAACAATCAAAATTAGTTGTTGCAGAAGCAGAGCAATATGAGTTATCCGAAAATGGAGTACTCTTACACATTTACACACCACGCACAAAAGGCATCCCCAAAGAACAGAAAATTATCACCCAAATTTGTGTTCCTTCTATACTGCGTGATGATGTTCTAAAATCATATCATGACAGTTTAGCCGGTGGCATGCATCAAGGCTTTGAGCGTACCTACGCAGCTCTTCGACAAAAATATTACTGGCCATCCATGTTTCGAGATTGCGAAGCATATGTTCAATCATGTGACCAGTGTCAAAGAGTTAAGCGCAATGTGCATGGTAAGCCACCACCACTCCAACCACTGCCAGTCGTTGATGTTTTTCAAAGATGGCACATTGACATTCTCGGAGGACTACCGACAACCAAAGACAAATACAAATATGTCCTGCTTGTTGTAGACAGCTACTCCAAATGGTGTGAAGCTTTCCCGCTTCGCACCCAAGAAGCTACAGAAGTAGCAGCTGTCTTGTTCAAAGAGATAATCTGTAGATACGGTGCACCTAATGTACTTGTATCTGACAGAGGTCAAAATTTCCTCTCGCAGCTAGTTAAAGCTCTTTGTGAACTGTTTCAGATAACACGGTTCTATACAAGTTCATATCGTCCGTTACTGAATGGCGCTGTGGAACGTATGAACAGTGTTATTCTTCAATCTTTGCGTCTGTACTGTAAAGGACAGCAGGATGATTGGCCAGAGCTTCTTCCTTCTATCATGATGGCTTATCGCATGACTCCTGCTACTCAGTCAACACTGCACTCTCCTTTCTTCTTACTCTTCGGACGTGAAATGAGACTGCCGATCGACACTTCTCTGACACCTAAATCTACTCTATCTGCTAACTTTAGAACACATCTTTCTAATGTCCTTCAAAATCTTGAAATGGCAAGAAAGATAGCTGCTGAGAATATCCAAAATGCCCAAGACAAATACAAAGAACAGTATGACAAACGGACACAAAACCCGGACTATAGACCAGCAGACCGTGTGTGGTTATACTGCACAAAAGTCCCTGTAGGAATGGCCCCCAAACTGCACAGAAAATGGGTAGGACCATACTACATTGTCTCTCTAGGACCCCACAACACATACAAATTGAGACGATGTGGTGACAACAAAGAGGTCAAAGTTCTTGTCAATGCGACTAGGTTAAAACCCTACTATGATCCCAATGACAGACCGACAAACATACCACCTGGGTATGAACACTTGACGCAACCCCTTAACGCAGAGCACATCCCAGACAATGACGGTCCATCTGAACGTACACAAAATGACCAGCCTGCACCCACGCAAAATACTCAACAAAATGATCAACAACCTCCACAAAATAGAAACAAACAGACTGCACAAAATAAAGGTAAAGGTCCCAAAAATCCCAAGCACAAAGGTAAGGTCAAGAAAACAAAACCTCAGCAACAACAACAAAATAATCAAGAAAACGATCAAGTTGACACACAAACAAATGACACGCAAACACACCATAATAAAGCTTCAACTTCGCATGACACACACACTGAACAAAACACAACACAAAATTCCCAACCATCAGCACCTGCACAACAAAAATTTCAAGTAGATGAGATTGACAAAATAATTCAATCTAAAAGAAGCAATAACACACTATACTATAGAATTAAATGGAAAGACAGTAAAAAGCAGAGCACTTGGGAATATGCAAGCACAATACCAGATGTATTCATTCGCGAATACCATGTTCACAAAACAATGGCTGGTAGAAGACGCAAACGGCCATTGTTGAAAAAGAATAGGTTCTTCGAAGATTTGCCAGTCACAGGAGAACTAAATCTCAACCCACCACCACAACATATTGTTGGATACCTAGAGACTTATGATCTATCCAATCAAAGGTTATATTATCACAATCCAACTTCAAGAAGCTCAGGATTAATGTCAGTTCCTTTCCGTATATCTGAAAGAAAGAAAGAAATGCAGCCATATTTAAACACACTTTTTGACTGTATGCAAAACATTGACCACAACCTCTACCACAACACAACAGCCATATGTGATGATGGTACTCCTGTAGAAGCCAAAATGGTTAGAGCTGTGTTCACAAATAACATGAATGACCCTTTTGAAACTACATATTTCAAGGTCTTCTTGACAAATTCTCGTGAGCCAGTATGGTTACCGTTCAATCAAGCCCCAATTAAATATGTAAGGCAATTGATGTACAGGATCAGAACTAAAATTCAGCAACAGGGTAAAATTTTCAAATCAAACGGTAACAAAATAGTATAGATATGCAAGCACAAGGTATCAATATGAATACCTTTCCAAATACATAGAAAATTGCTAATATGCTCTGATAGAAGAACAACATAGGTCTTTGCAGTGAATCATGATATTGTTACATTACAAATTTAATTTAATCATCTGTTTCAATATGAATGAAGAAGGAATGTGTTAAAATGATGGAATTTCACTTACAAAAATAGTAAGTAAGTAATAAACATTTTACCCAATAAAATGGTGTACAAAGCAAGGGAATCATAGAAAATGCTATCTAACAATTGCTAAAAGAAGCAAGAAAATTAAACATATGAATAATTGCTCAAAAGAGCACAAAAACAAATATTGTCAAAATATGCTCAAAGAAGCACAATGAAAATTGATTAGAAAATTTGCATAGCTGATAATGTTATTCTAAACTATATTGAAATCAGTTATCAAAGAAAATGAATGCCATAGAGCAAATTATACGCCAAAGAGCGAAAAATGTTCATATTATAGTGGTAGACTATTATAAAGTATCATCTAATCATTATATTGAAAGTCTATGCACAATCGAAAGTCAAAAAGACAAAATGAAATTATATATATTGAATATTATGAATTTATATTATAGTGATGGGTTATTTACAAGTTTAAAGTATATTGACAATCTATTCACAGACAGTCACAAAGGTGACCAGTTGCATATGCATTGAATATTATCGTGGTAGATTATTTTACAGTCTAAAATATATTACCAATCTATCCACAACAAACGTCTGTATGTTATGAATATAGAAGACGAAATTGCGAACGCAGTAGTTACCAAATTGTAACAAAATAACTGATGAGTAAAATATCTCATCAGTTGGCTTTTCAGAAAACAATTCAAATGGATAGATACTGAAGAAAATGCCAAAAATCTCTTCAAGGAAGAAAGACAAATCTATGTATGTGAGGATATCAATTCATTCAAATTGTAATTGCATTTTACTTTCTTATTGTTGCATTATATTGTTGTATATTCATACAACTGCAATGTTCTTATATTTATTGTACAAATTATCTTACAGATATATGTCATTTTATAAGAATTTGAAAGTCGATGCTTTGCCTCATATGCATACCAAATCACCAATCTAAAATTATGTCATGACATTTTGTTAAAATTTTAATTGTATTGACATTGTATGTATCATGATGAATGTAAATGTGTATGATTCAAACCCAGCTGGTAGTGTGAAAGTAATGAATGAATGTATTTCTGTCAATTGTTGAATATTGATATCATGTATTGTTATTTATATTTTCTTTTATTAATAATGGAGATTGAGGACAATCTTTTTCCAAGAAGGTGGAAAGTGTAACCATGCAACCAAATGAAAATTTTGTGTTGCACCTTTTGTCGAAATATTTTATAAAATTGTATAAATTAGAATTTGTTTAAATTAATTTGGAAAAGGAAATAGCTTAAATTTGGTATTAACTTAAAACCCATTGTTTAATCAAAATTATGAAAACATTGTATATAATCTCATGTCTGGAAGCAAATGGCTTCAAGCTTAAAATTTTACAACAATGATTGTTTCCTGTGATTACAAAGAATTTTTGATTGGTCTTGAGAAAGTGCCAAACTTTTCCACATACCATTGTGATAATAATTCTATATTGTTAATACTGATCTAGATTGATAATCATGTTCTTATGTTCTCAATCAGATTTCCAATATTTGAATGTTAATTTTCATTGGCTAAAATATTATCTTTGTAATCTTGAATTCTATTGGTTAATTATGATTGTTAAGTTCTAGGTATAAAAGATATGAACATTTTAGGTTTGGACAGACAGAACACATTAGAAGTCAGTAGTTGAAATTTAGTTTGAAATTAAGTCAGTGAACTTAGAAATTGAACTTTAGAATATAAAATTGTCAGTGCTTGTCTTACTGTAATAATATTGTGATAATTATAATAATAATTAGTGTCCACCAAAATAAAAGAAGATATGAAATTGAACATTGAACTTGTGTTTTATTAATGCGAACTCCACTGCCAAGCGAGATAAACTGAATAGTACCACTGTGGCAAATTGGACTATCCCCGACCAATAGCTGCAGTGGGCAATGTGAAGCGGATCGAGGAAACAACCCTCGGTCACAGAAGCCACAGATCTGGTTTACTCACTCAGATAGGCGAGATAATGTCGAACAAATTACGTTGACATTAGATATTTCACATGGTAATCAAAAGCAATATTGACCGGGAGTAGGAAATCTCTTGTGGCATGCATTTCATACAATGTGGGGACTAATTGGGTATGTATTCTTGTAAGCTTTAATGCATCAATGTTTAAAAGTCAATGCCACTTCAATATTTTCAAAGTAGAACTTTTGTCAATCTTCCAGCAACCTTACAGTACATTAGATTCGCTCTGCGAAAAGCAACTAACGACAGCAGCTGAATTAAGTGCGTTGTCGACACCTTTTAGGTAAAACATGAATTCCTTTAACGTCTTATCACCGTTGAGGAGATTTACAAGTGCGCCTTATTATGAACTGGAAAATGAATCACAAAGTCGCCAGTGGATAGTGTCCAGGTCTCAAAAACGAAAGGTTAAGTCATAATCATTTTCAGTGATAGTAACGCTATTTTGGGACGCTAATGGTATTTTGTAAGATCTTTCCCCAAAGAAAATTACAATAACCTGACAGGAGCTTACTAATTCGTCCCCTTACAGCATAAAGGTGCTATGTGCATTTTTCAAGTTTTCGAGAAAAACGGTTTTAAAGTTCTTTAGGCCAGATATCTAGAATATTTAAACAATTAACACTTATACAATGTGTATTGATGAATGCTTAAATAAATTACATCTTTCACACATTAAAATGTCAAGGCATTAAGCAGTTATCTACCCATTTGCCACATAGCACCTTCATGCATGCACAAAATTTAAAATTATTTCGTACATAAAGGTGCTATGTGGCAAATAGCACCTTTATGCATAAGTTTTTCCAGGGATATCAAGACGATTTTTTAAAGCATAAAAGTGCTATTTGCCACATAGCACCTTTATGCATAAATGATTTTCGCGATTGTCATGAAACGATGGTCACATAGATCATTTTTGCGTTCAAGAAATAATAAATTCTAGTTACCTGCTTTTCGTTTCTTTCATATTTATTCCCTTATAATTCGACAAACCAATGATTTTGAACGTAAATAAAAGTGAAAGTACACTAGGAAGGAAACTTTTGTGTATCTTTCGAATTTTCTACACAACTTAGAAATTCAGAAACATTTTTCACAATTATTATTATGACAATGTTTTCATATTCGTTGGTCCATATTAGTCCTTATCAGACTCGGTTTCATATCAAGTGTCTGAAAAACCTTGGCCTGGCACTTCCTCTAGATTTTAACAGTTTCTTTGTATATAGTGTCCCCTCCTTTTCTACCATGCTTGCTATTTTTTTTTCAATAGAAATCTGAAATCAGATAATCTGACGAATCCTTGTCCCGTTGAGACGCCTTGATTTTATTTTAGCATCTAGAAGTCGTCTACGGCTTCGTCTTAAGACATTTCCGCGATTTTTTCCTCTTGATTGTTTTATCAAAACTGCAATTGGTTCATCTTCACAATCTTTTTCTGCGTTTAATGAAAGGAATTGGGATCCTGCTGCTAGCATTTGTTTAGTAAATCATGAGTACCATCTGACAAGTCAGGCATCCCTTCGTGATTAAATGCAAAGAAAACGATATAAAAAAATAGGCTTTGAATCTGTATCAGAATTCTTTTTTTGACACGTATGACTTAACGGAGTTATGTTACTTTGTCATAATAATTATATTTCATATCATAATACTTTTTTACTTTTCAAAATTATATAGTGAAACATGAGCATATATATTGCAATATAATGCAAAAATCATATTATTCAGGCCCGTGGGAACAGGGAGGGCTAGTTCCTCTCCAAAAATAGTCCCCCCCCCAAAAAAAAAAAAAAAAAAGTTGGCCAAAAATTGCAAAATTTTCTTTATTTTACACTGAAAAATCAGTGAAAATCCAATTTAGCCCCCAATATTCAACCAGTCCACTGGGGCTTTAGCCCACATAATATTGAATTGCTTCCTATGGTCCTGTTATGTAAACACTTGCCTTTGCCCATGCGATTCATTTTATTTGCATGGTTTTTACTGCAATGAAAGGAAAGGAAGACTGATATTGATTACAAGGTAGTAATGTTAAGTACTTACATTTAAATATTTCATATGTTTCTGTTGAAATCATTTATGAAATAAGCCACAGTCGCTCTTCATTACGATAAACTGCTTAATTGTTTGTACATTTAATCAAGAAATGCTAAAATGCGGCATTTTTTCCACACAGTAGGCGTATTTCGACCTATTATGTGTTTATTTATCTAACTAGGGTGCTATGTGAAAGAAGATACTAATGGTTATCTACAAGAATAGGCCATTATTGTATCGCGCCTATGGCGCGATACATATTGTGGTATACATATTCTAATTTTAGAAATTACGTCATGAGGGATAATTATTTGTACTTGAAAGTCGTATATATAACCTACACATAAACTGTTTACACGGTATAATTTTTCAAGCAGTACTATAAGTATACATTGAAGTTCGTTTAATCTCAGACCACGCTGAAAATTCGTGTAAACGAAATTCTAGTATAGTTTTATACTTTGCATAGCAATGGAAAGTCCCTACTTCCGGTTTGCCCATGGTGGACATGTATTTTTCCTATCCGTTTAAATGCAACGCATTTATGCATACCATTTCGGGTTGGACTAAAACACGCAATGGACCTGTTTTTGGCGCAAAGGACGCAAAGGACATGAAGGTGACGCAAATGAGATTTATATCAGTCCAAAATCCTTAATCATGATTTTTTTTTATCGCATTAAATTGTTATATTCGTGTATTTTACGATTAAATCTAGTCAGTAATCTTTGTTTTGGGACATAAAGTGTCTGATTTTTGTGTTGAATCCGATTTAATAGGCTACTCACGGACGAAAAGGAGCTGGCTGCGGCGCAAAGGAGATTCATATAAGCCCAAACTCCTTTATCATTATTTCTTATCGCATTTAAATTGTAATTTTCACGTATTTTAAGATCATATCTAATCCATAATGTTTATTTTTTGACAAAAGGTGTCTGTTTTCTGTATAAATTCCGATTTTCATATGCTAATCACAGGCGAGAAGGAGCTGGGTGGCGCAAAGGAGATTTGTATCTGTATTAACTTTTTAATCATAGATTTTCGTCACAATTGATCGTAATATTTATGTATTATTAGACCATAGCTATTCAATAATAATTATGTATTCTTTAGAAAAAAGTGTCTGTTTGTTTTATTAATTCCGATTTTCATAGGCTATACTCACGGGCGAAAAGGAGCTTGTGGTGGCGCAAAGGAGATTCAAATCAGCATAAACTCCTAAATCATGAATTTTTATTGCATTAAATTGCTATATTCATGTATTGTAAGATCATATCTAATCAATAATGTTTATGTTAGAACATAAAGTGTCTGGTTTTTGTATTAATTCCGATTTTCATAGGCTATACTCACGTGCGAAAATGAGCTTGCGGTGGCGCAAAGGAGATTCATATCAGCCCAAACTTCTTAATTTTGAATTTTCATCGCATCAAATTTTTTTAGCCCAACCGTACCATTTCGAATCGCAATAAGAAATCAAAGAACGAGAAGTACCTTACTATTGAATGACCACTACATGTTGAATTTGGACTGGTCAACTTGCATTGTTACAAGGGATCGTATTATCTGACTAGATATGAGCCAATATTTTATTTCGTGGAAATCGCTGTCCTGGCTCATTTTCTCAGAAATGGCTTTTCATAAACATGTTATTTCAGGTACATCGTGTGGCGACCATCAATACTAACAATAGAGACAGTTTACTTGGTCTGTCAGATGGAATGTGTCTGAAAATATTGCACTTTTATACCGAAAAATGACCATTTTCTCTTGTCCCTGGATTAAATTTTCAATTTCTAACATGATTTTCTACATTAAATAATCGGTACAAATAGGATTTTTCTTCATTTCATTAATGTTTTATATCTTACATTATTGATAGTGACAGTCCTTTTTGAGAGAATATAAATACGACGAAGATTTTTGGCCATATAGGTCTGTCCCTGGATTTTTTACACGAAATGTCCTCGCAATAACTTACATGTGCGTAATCAAATTCTTCTTGGTTAATTTTTCTTTGAATACAACCCAAACGGAGGTACAAACATTCATCAAAGCCATGACGTTTAAATGAAGACAAAGCAATACTTGGTTTCGAAGTTTCGAGGCAAATTAGGTAGGCCGTTGGCTGCGTAGATTTATTTTTTCAATTTCTATGCAACGCGATCAACCACACTATATTGCTGAGATCTTAAAATCGTATAGCTTTAGTTATTCAGATGTAGAAGCATGTAGTTTCCAGCATGCAACCTATTTTCTCCCTGGTTATTCTTGTGTGCAATTTGGATATAATGGTCGCGGAATTCCTCGCAATAACTGTCCTCGCAATAACGACAGTTTTGTTACTGGGAGTACGAAAATCGTTATCGCAAGGACAAAATTATTTTTCTTGTGTAATATGAACATGTCACCAAAGAGCCAAAGGTCTTGACGAATAATCGCCTTAAAATATAATCGGAAAGCGAAGTATTTCAGCTGAAAAATAAAATTACTGATGCCAAACATGTGAACTGGTCAGTTGTTACGGAGCGGACTTTGAATCGTTATTGCAAGGATTCCTTACACATTTATGGATTCTTGGTGCCACAAATGAACAAATTTCATTACCAATCTAATTGAAATATTTCGCCAATCACCTTGTAATGTTGTATGAAGGATATGATTCTAGATTGATTGACAAGATCAATTCTAAATGATCGTTACTTAAATGACATTTCCTCAATATTGGAAAGACATTATACACTATCTTGCAAAAACAACAACAACAACAACACCAACAAATCATATGCGTATTGCAAAAAGGATCGAACTCAATCAGTATGCAAGACTATGCAGTCAGACTCTGATTGAGGGCTTTCCCTCCTAAAAGATTTGGTATACATTGAATGATTTTCTACTTGAATTTTCACGTGTTATTATTTTCTCAATGTGATATTTTATGGTTTGCCAAAAAGGTTTAAGACTTTCATATTTTATCCTTCTTTCGTCATATTTGTAATTGCTTAACTTTCTTCATGTCTTTGCATTTTTTCTCAAAGAAGGTTTTGACTTCCTAATTTAAAAATGTCTTGGAATAACACTAAGGTAAGAAAAGTTAATGCTGACTACGTTTACCTTGGTATTCATTCATCTATATTGTTCACGCGTTAAATTTTCATATAGTTCATTTTTGTAGTCTCCAACAGCTTTCAAGTTGTATAATCTTTATGCTAGGTTCCCACTGCCGATCAAATCAACTCGAACAAGCCGAATCAAGCGATCGAGTACAGATCGAGCTCGATCGCCATTTGTGATCGGGAATGGTCGTGGTAATCGAATTATATCCGCGCTACTTTGGCATCTTTCTCGATTTGTCTAAATGTCAGAAAATATTTGTGTAAAATTTGGTAGAAAGTTGATCGAAAAGTGATCGTGTATTGATCGGGTAGGCAAGCGACCAGATCAGGAATCAATCAAGTCTGGAGATCGAGTGTGATCGGATTAACATCTTTATATCGACTTTTGCTCAAGTGGCTCCAACCAAATCTCGATCGACTCGATCAGTGCTGTATTTGTTCACTCGATCGAATAGAATGTAGAAATCGGGTTGATCGAGTAGAGATCGAGAAAAACTCATTAAGTCGGTAATAATGGGCGAATTTGAGCAGTCAATGCGATCGATTTGACTTGATCAGCAGCTGTAACCTAGCATAAAATTTTGCCGTTTTTGAAAGGGTTTAACAAAGTTACTTTTACATTTGAATGTATATATATATTTTTACATTTGTATTGATTTTCATGTTTAATGACCATATTTAGGTCCATACAATGTAAGAAATGGAAATATATTTAAATATAAGTCTTCGCAGTAATGGTAAATTTCATTCCAATAACAAAGACTTATTTTATAACAAACTGCGTAATAATTCAATAAAAATGATGTGTTTTGATGCTAAAATTGGTATGTTTTTAAACCTAATTATTTGAAGTTTGAATAAAAGGATGAAATTAATTTCTTTCTGATTATTTCCTAAAATAGCGCACATTGTCCTTGCGATAACTAATATGTCCTCGATGTAACGATACATTTTAAGCAAATTATTTCACAAAAAGGTGTTTTGCTAACTTTATTGTGCCTGAAATATAAAGAGAATAACATTTTCTAGTGTCTAAAGGACATGTGCATTTATTTTTTCTTTGATCGAACCTTTATTACATTTGAAACAGACAGAATTATCAATTGAATTACGAAAATACAATACAAAATTGAAAAAAAAAAGCCAAACAAATCATTTTTGAAAATCGACTTGAGCATAAGTACTCCAGTTTGTCTTCTAATTCTTAAAAAACATACATTGAAATAATCTTAAATCTCAAATCGAATTTCTGAAAGAAAATGTGCTTGTTACAGCGATGACATTTTATTGAGACAATAGATTAATGACAGACGATCTCGAGTATTTCCATGCGCATCGAAATGTTCCTGTTAACGTTACTAATTACTTTAAATGTAGTACTTTCATCCTAAACCAAAAATTCACAGAATAAATCGAAAATAAAAATTGAACATTTTTTGTCAGATTTCCACGAAAATAAATATTGGCTCATATGTATATTGCTAGTAGAACAAATGGGTTTTCTCAAGCGTTTTTCAAAATTGCATTACAATGTGAATTCCTACTTTCGGTTTGCCCATGGCCTATCCGATTCACTGCATCGCTTCCTAAGAAATCAAAGCACGAAAAAGACTTACCCGGTAAGTATTGAATGAACACTGCATGTACAATTATGGATGATTCGATTCCATAATTTCAAGGGATCGTCTGAACTAAATAGGCATGTGTATAACTAGTAGAACAAATAGGTTTTCTCAATTTTTTTCTAAAAATTACAAACTGTTAGGGGTTTTCACATAAAAGAACAACCCAATTTTAATGTCTCAACAGTTTTTGACTGGATGGATTTCAAAACCGTTCAAAAGAATACTTTATGCGCAATCAATTCGCCTCCACAATCAAAACTTTAGTCCTGTACTTTTTGTTACACTCTAGTAAATCTCCTCGTATGTGTCGCTCGTTCTTTGTGTTTTTTGTGTGTGATAAGTACAAATATAGGTCCCGATTTATGACCTGGCAGAGATGATCTGCCGGGTGAATTATTGAGACATATTCATGGTATTGCTTGTATTGTGTTACAGCTTAAATCCTAAACATTAGCGGCTGGTAGTTGTCACTTTATATGGCATTTCTGTATTTATCTTTTTTACATTTAATTTATTGCAAAAGTAATAAGGATCATATCCGTGGCATTGTGGCTGCTGTGCGTTCGTTCATCTATGTCTGTTATCATAAACGTTTCCTATTCCTGCTGTTATCAAAGCATTTTTAGATTCCATAGACTAAGATTAGCGTGCACTCTGATCTATTCAACACAGTCTGTTCTCTATTGAATGATTATACGAAGAACAAATAAGCTATAGTGGTCAAAATGTTCCGGTTTGGAAAATTTACTTGATACGATTTTTATATTCAGAAGGCTAATGGATAAACAAGTACTTTTTTTCTATTCAATTAAAGTATTTTACCTATTCTGACCAAAGGCTAGCGGGGCTTATGCCACGGTCCTGTTTCCGGCGTGCGTTCATGTGAAAACTTCTCCAAAATTACTAGGCCAGTTTCAATCAAGATTCAAACAGGAATCTTCTAACATAGGAATCTAACAGGAATCTTCCTTGCATGGAGCCTTTCGAATTGTTTTTGTTTTCTTTTCTTTTCTTTTTTTTCGAAAAATATTTTCATAGTGAACTGTGGTTACTATGGTGCACTTTCAATTTATTTGTGTGTGTCTTTTTTTCCTTCTTATTTTTCCAACGAATAATTTCACGGAGAAACGATTCAGGACCATCTTGGTCCTAATTCCTTGCTGAAATATTCGGTTTCTTTTCTTGTTTAAGTTAATTGTAATCCCCATTTATTCAACTGCAACATTTAACACTTTTGTATTTGCTTACTTCCCCTCCTATGTTGTTTGATTAATGTATAATCTGGCTGAACACACAAAAATAGACTAGATCTAGCACCAGCATATGGCCAAGTGCAAATAAGATGTGACAAAATGTCAAAAAATGAACTTTTGTTTTTGTATGTTTCAGTTGTTTTTTATGGTAGCATATATGTTCAACTTTGCAAAAAAGTTATGTTTTCGAGGAAATTAAGTCAGAAGTAAAAATTATTTGGGCTTTATTTATAATATTTGGGGCATATTTTTCATTTTTTATTGGTTTTTTAAGGAACAAAAACAGTATTTTTTCTCAGAGGACTGTCAATTATATTTTGTTGCATAGAAAGCCAATGCCATATACAAACTTTTTACCCATTTTTTGTCCATTTCATTTGATTTTTTGAGAAAAATATTAAGATAAATGCTTTGAAAAGTAATGAGTTGTGAAAACATACTTGTACTTATTTTTATTCAGTGAAGATAAAACATAATATGTCAAATAAAACCATTTCAAAATAAAAAGACATCATAACTCAATAATAAAAAACAAGAATTACTTCAATAGTTCGTGTTGTTACATTGTAATATGCGATTTAAAAATGAACGGATTTGCCGTTACTGTTGGGACACCATTAGTTTCCATGTATTTAGAGCCTTATAACATTTTGAAAGGGCTACTAATCAATGGGATTTGTCATCTTGGTGTTTAGATAGGATAACTAAGCATTGATTTCACAGGAAGATAAAAAATTCTGGTTTACATGTATTTCATCATCATGTGAGTGCTCAAAGCCAAATAGTCAACTCTCTGATGGTGTAGCTACCTTAAAAATGGTTAATTGTATAAGAAACACATTGAAACAGGTAAAGAAGGGCTTAGTTTCATTTAAAGAAAATATACTGGATTCCAGGCAATTTTCCACAGTATAACTTCAAGCTAAAGTAGGTCCCAACAGTAACGGTTTTCTCCCAGCCAAAATATTTAAATCAATGGTTATAATTAAATACATCTTCCAACTCACTGCATTAACCCTGTTTTCAATAGGAGAGGTCAAAATCATTGTATACTATGTATTAAATTGACATGTGCTATTCATTCTAACAGATCTGCTAATGCCAGACAACATTTGTTCTCACAATGACAAGAAAATAACGGACTGCACTGGTTGACCAATTATTCATGACTTGAAAGTTACTGCAGTATTTTCAGTATATACTTGTAAAGTAAAATCAAACTGAAAATGTTAAAACAATCCACTACATGTAAATTGATTGAATAAATATATGCATATACATTAATTCAAATTGAACTTCACCTATGAAATTTTTGTTCTTGGTGTATTATCTGTATATTCTGTAAGACAGTATCTGATTAAAACTCTTGCAGGGCTGATAAATTGTGTATGGTAGTACTAAATATTTATGTATTATTATATAGTCATTAGTGGCTAAGTGAATGTATATTAAGGTAAAACAAAATTGTTTAATTAAATGATTATCTCATGACTTTTTGCCATTTTCGACAACTTCAGAGAGTAAGATTTAAAATACATGTGCAAACTAATTTTTGTCTATATAATGGATAGTTTGTATCTTATACATATATCAAATTATATATGGCGGTATGAGCTTTATAACTCACCTTCAAACATGTACAAGTATATTGTATTCTTTCTTAGGATACATGCATGGCATTTTATTTCAACCCCTTTTAAATGCTGTGTTTGGGTTCCAAAGATACAAAGTTTCAGTGGTTAAATAACTTAACCCTTTCCCAAACAAGACCTGGTTTTGACGTCCCTAATAGAAACGGCTTGGGAAAACATTGAGACAAAAGAAGAAACTGCTGATAACCAGCAGTTTCTCCTTTTTGTCTCAATATTTTCTTTGTCATATTTTGCACAAAGCATCTCTTTAATAACATCAATTTTGTCATTTGTGGCATTTTTTGAAGTGGATCACCCTAAAATCTTGTCGTTTGGGAAAGGGTTAATAAAAGCATCAGTTTTGACTTGGGCAAATCTGCATCTAGTTGAGGTCTATACAATAAGAAGTGGAAGAAGTTCCTATCTTATCTATCAAATTTAGATTATATCAATTGCTACATGTATATGAGACATATCTTGTTAATGAGATCAAGAATACATGTGCATCATAAATTGTAAAATTGCTTGCCATTCAGCATTCTGTAGGTCTAATAGAATTATATCAGTGTTTAATTTTTTCAGTAATTTTCATACAATTTGAGTCTTTTAATGCACTTTGTAGCTTGAGAAAGGTTTCCTGGCTTGCCAAGTCTTCTTGAAAGTTAATGAAACCATTTTTTCACCAAGTAGCTCCTTGAATTAAATTGTCTAGAAATCTGTCCCAACAGTAACGGCAGCCATTTAATCAATTTAGGCATGCATTTATTACAGTAAGGTTTATACAGTCATTCTTAGTCACTTGTTTTTTGTTCTCAGAGTCTTACAGATTAAATTTAATAAGTTTAATGCATACTGTCATTTAAAAAGAATCAATTTATAGCTTGGACAATAGACTTTCAGAAGCCATTCCATTAAGGCCTGACTTTGAACCCCTGAAACGTGTGGCTTATTTGATATTTAACTCGTAATGCTAGTATCAACTTAACATGGATGTCTTGAAGTTTCACAGGACAGCTAATAAACATCTTATATAGTCTATTAGACAAGAGCAGCTTATCAAGAATGTAACCGTTACTGTTGGGACATTTTCCGTTACTGTTGGGACATTGTTTCTCTTTGATGTGCTTGCTGTAAATACATAGATACAACAAAGTATTAAAATGGAAAGTGTTTGACAACCATTTGGGTCAAATTAGGGCTATGAATTAGGCCGGAAATTATCTGTATAATGATAATAGCTATCAAAAAACAACGGCAGGGTGGCAACCGTTACTGTTGGGACAAATTTTTGTTAAAAGTAAAAGACTACCAAAATTTTGACATGAAATCAAAAAGAAAAAAGTGATGTAAATCAGAAACTACATCCTTTCCACCATGCATGTGTGTTATAATATCTCATGAACCACTTTCTTTGTGGTTGTGGCATCCACCCAAAGTGAAATACCCAGATTTTGGATTTTTGGCCCATTTTGGGCGTTTTTTAAAAATTTCACAAAAACAAAGAATTTCTTAATTTTTGTAAAATTGTGTTTGTTTTCTCTTCAGAAACTGGCTCTAGATGAGAAATTTAAAGACCAACATCCTATTTATTGCTTAATGAAAAAAATATTTAAAAAACAAAAATGCATTTTTGATCAATGTCACACAAAAAAGCTGTTTTTTCGGCCTTTTTCCGATATTCAATCTTTTATATCTTTTGAACGACTCGACCGATTTGTCTGAAATTTTCAGCAAAATTAAAAAATGCATCCTTATTTCAGAAAACTAACCTATTTTGATGATACTTGTACAGATGTTTTCAAAAAAATTTGCTGTTTCCTGGAACATAGTTTTTGAATGCTTATTTGCACTTGGCCATATGCAGACATGCAATCCTGTTTCGGTTTTCACTGCATGTTGACTTAACCAGACACTTGTACCATTCAGTACTTTGGTATAATTTTTTAAGCGCGATACAATTCATTTTGCTGTACATTACAGCAATTTTTTACTTGTTTAGTAATGCATAAAGGTGCTATTTGCCAAATAGCCTCTTTATGCAGAAAATGAATGCACATAGCACCTTTATGCACGAAACTTTTGGGCTATACGCACATAGCACTCAAATGATCTGAGTATTTCATATATTTATTGATAAACTACAGTTCCCAAAATTTTTTCACAGTAAGATATGATGTTAAAGATTCGATTTATGCAAAAAAGTGAAAATTGACCAAAAGTGCACATAGCACCTTTATGCTGTAAGGGGTCGCTATGTATTCTAAATTGCTACATCAACTGAAACAGATCATCAACCATGAAATTTCTATGTTTTCCCCACAACAACACATTTGCAATCGATGTTGTCTACCGAAATGGATAGAAATTACTAATCAAAGAACCTGAATTATAACACCTTCTTCACGTTTGCAAAATGCGGACGAGGACATGCGTGGTCACAATTTCAAGCACGACCAAGACGTCGTTAGAGCGTTCTTATGATCTCAATATGATCTCTGCATCGCCCTTGCACTTAATTGTTAATTTACAATACAAAGAGCACACATTGCTTAAGTCTTCTTTCTTTGAATCATTATTCATTGCATGGAAGATATTGTCAACCCCAATCTTTCACGATAGCGTTGAATATGTGACCAAAACTACAACACAATAAGAATATTCTGTGTAATTACCCTAAGTTTACATATTTTTACGTTTTAGGTCACTAATAGGCTTCCGTAGTTTAAAAATCCACAGAAAATGAACAGACCGAAGATTCTTCAATTCTATGTAATGCTGATTTTCCTGGGCAAATAAAATGTATCGCGTTGCATTATGAAACAAAAGAAGTCTATTTGAGACGATTTGATAGAAAAATTCTTTTAAAAATTACATTTTGTGTGAACAGAGCCACAAACACAGAGATCATGTGTTATTATTTCGAATAATTTCTTTATAACCCTTATGTTATCGGGAAATATAGTGGATACCTGCCATGTTCAGAATAGCTACAAAATACAACAAATGCTTACATGTAAGTTGAGGCTAAAATTTCCAACGTTTTAACACGGCAATTTCGCCATCCGTAGTTGAAACTATCCGAATACTATGATACTTTTTGACATTTGTGACGTCATCATTATCTGTCATTACAAAATATCTAAGTACGGTGAGCAGAAAGGCCATCTTCAATTTATCGAAATTATGAAATTTAAATTTCCATTTATGACCATTTGGCAAGGTATTTCCTTCGGGACTTTTTATGTGTTCATCAGGAGGTTACTTACTATGTAAATATCGCAAAAACGTTTCTGTTGGAATTAGTTTGACCTTTCATGCTATTTTGACTGGACTAAAACGACGCATTTTTTCCCAATCTGTCCGGTACCGGACCCGTTCCCAAAAGTGAGAGAAAAAACGCTGGAAAGGATTAATAGAAATAGCTTAGGAAAACCAGCAGTTTCTCCTTTTGTCTCAACATTTTCCATGTTATATTGCACACCAATCCAATTTTCATCAACATGTCTTTTGTCATCTGCAGCAGCTTTCAAATTGGAACACCCTCAAACTTTGTCATTTGTGAAAGGGTTAAGCTGAAAAGCAGCGATATGTAAGATTCCAGAGCAACAGATTAGAGGAGGATCTTACCAAGGCAGATGAAGATGAATGGCTCCATAAAACAGAACTGGTCCCGAAGCCAAAAAAGGAAATGGGCCAGGATCTGGAAAAACGTCCCTTAAGGCTTTTGAGCCCAACATAGATCCAGATCAGCCTGTGCATACGCACAGTCTGACCAGGATCAATGTTGTTCTCTAATAGCTTCTTCGTGACCTGTAGTAACTTAAAGAGAGCAGCCTGGATGCATACTGGACTGCACTTGACAACACGCTGATATATTCACTGATATATTCAAACTCAATTTTTAAAAGTGCTATAAGGGACATTTTTCTAGATTCCGGCTCAAATATTTTTGCAAGGACCTGGTTTTCAATGAAAAGTTAACATACGAGTTAGGATCTAGGATCTAGATCTAGATTAAATGTTCAAAGCCGTTTTAAATTCCTGTCATAACTCAGTCTTTCCGAAAGTTGCAGAATGTTTACTGGACATTCGGTCTGGTAAGAAAAAAATATTTACCAGACCAAATTTTTTTACCAGACCGAAAATTTTCACAAATTTACAAAATTAACATCTGATCTTGAAGCAAAATGAGAACTTTTTTGACGATTATACATGGAATTTTTAACTATCTTCCCAATCTAATTGTTCTCAGCCAGGCCTTAATTCAAGTGTTTGAAAACGCAGATAACATGTTGTAATTAAAACTCACATTTTGCAAAATTTTACCAACTTTCAATCACTGCCTTATAATATTTTACCGGACAATCGGTCCTGTGAACTACAAATCCATACTAGACTGAGTCAGTTTTTACATGTCCGTCGGTCTGACGAGTTTCGGAAAGGCTGCATAACTTTTTGTTCAATAGGGAACTAGATCTAAGCCAAGATACTCAAAATCCCTTTTAATAGAATCTACCCTAACCTGCTTTATATCTGATCTTGATTCAATTGTTAAAATTACGTCTAGCAGGGCTAGAATTTCCCCCGAAAAATGACTCGCAATATTTTGCTAGAGGCTTTTGAAACCACTAGCAAAAAAGCAAATTCACTCGCAATTTGGTTTTCATTTAAAAGAAAAAGAAGTTTAATATGATGCATACAGTTGTTCTTTTAAAGCACACTCCAAAACTAGTACAGTTAGTCAATATTGGAATTTGTTATGTAAGCCTTTTCAGGCTGCATTGATATAAAACTTGTGGGTGGGATTTTTTTCCACTGGCCAAAAAAATCTAGTGTCATATAAAATCACTAGCAATTTGTAATTCTAACGCTCTAGCAAATTGCCAGTATGCTAGTGGAAATTCGAGCCCTGTCTAGAAAGTGATGCTAACTCAGGCCCGTAGGAACAGGGGGGGCTAGGGGAGGGGGGGTGGGGGGGGGTGGGGGGGAGGGGGGCTAAGCCCCCCCCCCCCCAAAGGCTAACCCCCCCCCCCCCAAAGTTGGCCAAAAATGCTGACATACACTAATCTTGTCTAGCAACCAATTAGTGGAGATGAAACCAGTTTTTTGTGATTTAGATCCCTACAACCCTCATCAAGAAAATTCCAATGACTATGAGTACCCATAACATAGTGTTTGATGAACAATTAATCATAAATAGAGGATCTATTGCATTTTGAGAAGCCATAACTCCCTCCTTGCTCCTTTTACAGCTCTAGACACCTTACAAAATAGGCTAAATAAAAAACATGAAAAAATAGCATATAGAGTAAAGAGGGGTAATTTCGACACCTTAAGACGAAATGAGCAAAAAAAAGTTGTGGCAAAATATTCCGGAGAATAAACATTTATCAAAACGGAAGTTGGCTTGATTTTTTTCATTTGCAAAAAACGCCGCCCGAATACGATATTGTCGTTGTCGTCTTTTTTCCCGTTAAATCATGGGACCCATCGTAGTATAAATTCGACACCTTGCGGGTAAATTCGACACCCCAAGAATTTGTGTATGAAAATAATCAGAAAACGATGTTAATATCTCTTATAAACTACAAATCATGTGAATATATTGATTACGACGATGCACTTGATTTTTCTTCATTGAGATTTTCATTCTTACCAACGATTCGGAGACAGAGAGATCAATTTGCGAAATGTGATTTTTTTAAATGTTCATCCGCGCAAAGTCATTTCCTAAACCACAAATATTCCCTTAAAGCATCTACGTAATATTCCTTCTTCATTTAAAACACCGCGGTCGCCAAACAGCAATATTTTGTTTAGGAAGTTAATTGTCTCCTCGAATGAAATGCAAAAGTAATACCTTGTCGCTGAAATATTCCAATTAATGGTTCAATTAATCCACGACCAAATTAATCTTAACGTAACATGCGCAGCCCGAAATTTCAACAACTGTTCCCTTTTAAGTACTGTATGGGAATGAGTCTATTTCTATTTTCGGAAACTGTTCAATAACAGGTGTTCCACGCGCGGCTGCGCGGCTTTGTTTGATGTTTTAAACTCTCCCTCAGACGGTTATAGTCCTTGGGCCAGATATAGTTGGAGTTACCACTAAAATGGACAAAGGGACACCTATATATCTTGAAAGACCTATCCAAAGGAAGAACAAAAACGCAATGATATCCACTCTGCAGAGTAGCTATACCTCAGAATGTGCATTTGAAATTTGATAGGGTTGGATAGTTGAAATTCAGTGCAAGGTTTTGAAATGTTTAAAATAATGTGGCTTTACTGCTTTCTATACTAAGCATACACTGCATATATAAAGCGGATGCATAGAAATACAATTCATGTTGAATAATTTGTCCTACACAGCATGTAAATGGGAAAAAATCACAAGTATATCCATAAAGGGAGGTAATAAGCCAAGCAAATTACATGCTTTTAAATATGGAGTATGGCATTATTATGTCATAAGCCATAAATGAAAACCCTCTGTATTTTCTTGATCCTGTTAATGAATTCTGACTGTTGTTCCATTTCAAAGTGCCGGATAAGCAAAATTTAACAACCTTCTTGTTTCCATGGCAACTGTCTTCTTATAAAAGTTTCAGCATTGGCTTCAACTAATCGTAATAAACATTTTAAAACCATTATAGTAATAAAACACACATTTTAGTTTTGAAATGTTATTTTGTTAAGACATCTCTTACACAAAACTAAATAGTATGCTTATGAATATTAATAAAAACTTTAATAACAAGATCGTGAAACACAAATTCCCAAGGAATGGCAATGTTAAGTTTTTATGCTAAGTTTTCGAGTTAAGGATTGATAAGGGTTAATGAATGACCTTGAGGAAGGTCATATTGATATTACACAAACAGATAAATATCATTGTTCAAAAGAAGGTTATATACAAAATTATAGCTTTGTATGTCAAATGCTTTTTTGGAGAAAAGGCCAGTGTTTTCATACAGACAGATGGACGGACAGACAGACAGACAAGAGTAAAACAATATGCCCCTGGGTGTTTAAATTGCTGAAATGAGACATTTCTAGTTACAATGTAAATATGATGTGTGTGTTATACCGTAATTCAAAAGGTAAAATAACACAAATAAATTAATTATTACTTCATTGGCAAATTATGGACAATTGTAGGTAAACTGCATGTAGATCTAAAAGGAGACAAGAAAGAGACGGGGGACTCAGTATACAGTGTTTTTGACAGCATTTGGGGTAAAGGATGAATTCCTGTTGTAAGCCCTTTAAAGTTTAAGTTTACTTTAAAAGTAGGTCAAACTCAAAGGTCAGGGCAACTAGGTCAAAGGTTATGGTCCCAAATAAATGGGCGTGGTGGGAGTCCTTATCCGGTAGGTTTCAAATCAAGGCCAAAGAAGTTCAAGACTTAACCATCTGCATGCAAAGTCGCATAAATATCACCCTTCCACTTCTGTTTGTTTCTTGCCCCTCTCAATACCATGCTGAATGACACTGGACATGGATATGACATCCAAGGCAAGAAGATCAGCCATCTTTTCTACATGGATGACCTAAAGACCTTTGCCAAGAACGATCACCAGCAAAAACAACTGCTCGAGACAGTAAAGGTCTTTAGTGATGACATATGTATGCAATTTTGGACAAGTGTCCAAAAGCCACCTTCAAAAAAGGAAAACTGACATCAGCATCTGACATACAGCTAGAAAGAGACACCATCATCAAGAAACCAGACGAAGACGCTAAATACAAATACCTTGTGTTAATGAAGGTGACGGAATTCAACATGCAACAATGAAGGAAAAGATCAGAAAAGAGTATAACAGAAAAGTTAATTGCCATCAAGAGTGAGCTAAAAGCTGCAGATAAAATTGAAGCCATAAACACCCTGGCAGTCCCAGTTGTCACATACAATTTCAATATCATAAACTGGCAAATGCAAGAAAAAAGGAAAACTTGACACAAAGACCAGACAGTTAATAACAACAGACAGAATGCACCACCCAAAAGTTGACGTTGAAAAATTGTACCTACCACGAAAGATCGGTGGCAGGGGCCTCTCATAGATTGAGATGGTATAAACACGCATTTGGAGACAACACGAGACAATCTGCTACATCTGATCCGGGAACATGAAGGTAACAAGAAACTTTACTCAATCTCAGAGCAAGCCAGATATTCATTCAAGAACTGAACATTGCACAAATGACAAGAAATGGAGAAGAATCCGTCACAGAGTTTGCCAAAGGAACAAGACGGACAAAGGCAAATGCCCAAAAGAGGATGACACGACTATGGAAAGCCAAACCAATGCATGGGCAATACCCTAAAAGGTTTGACAAACCAGATGTTGACCAAGATCAGACACATAAGTGGCTCTCTAGTGCAGGTCTCATGCAGAAACAGAGGGAATGGTGATAGCAGCACAAGATCAGAGTTTGGCTACAAGAGCATATCACAACAAGATCATCAAAGATGGTACAGATCCAAAGTGCAGAATATGCAACCAATATGATGAAATTGTCTCAGACTGTCCAACATTAGTGCCAACATAGTACATTTAAAGACATGACAGGGCAGCAGGGTACATTCATTGGAAAATCTGCAAGCAATTTGGACTCCCAGCAAACAAAAAATTTTATGAACATCAACCAAAAACTGTCGCAGAGGGACATGTCAGTGAATACTGGTACAGAGATCAAGGCTAACAGACCAGACATCATCATCAAGAACAAATTGGACAAGACGTTCATCATGATTGACATGACGGTTCCATCTGAAAGAAATGTCTCCGTCAAGGCACTTGAGAAACTATCAAAATACGAAGACCTTGAGATAGAAGTAGCCAGAATGTGGGGTATGGAGACGACAAGTGTACAAGTCGTTGTAGGTGCACTTGGTGGCATTAAGAAGGGACTTGACAAAATATTCAAACAAATCCCTGGGCACTAGTTATCGAGGAACTGCAGAAGATCATACTCCTCGGAAGTACATGAAACCTAATGGTGCCGTAAAATTATGTGTTGATTCCGGCATTTCAGTGTAAAAAATACCTTTGTACAAAACCGAACTAGACAATAATAATAATAATAATAATAATAATAATACATGTAATAATAATAATAATAATGATAATAATAATAATAATAATAATAATAATAATAATAATAATAATAATAATAATGAAAACACTATAATTGCAAAATTTATACCTTCTGTGATAGACCTAGCTATCCCCTAAATAAGCTGCTTTACATACATACGACCTACAACCTTAATTTCAAATGATGTCAATATTTTCAATATATTGCAGTTGCCCTTTTTGTTAATTCATGTGTTTTTATTCTACTTTGAATTCTAAAAGTATCAAACAAGATCATTTGAACCATTTAATCAGTTCTGTTCATCATCATAATCATTCAGTCATTAGTGTAAATTGTGCAAAGAAAGTGTTAAAATATTTAACAAATGTTTATAATAGTGTATTCAGTTTACTGGATCAGTGTTTTCCTAAACTTTAGGGACATTATTTTCTATTTGATATTGGATTTAGGGTGTATTATTTTACGTTCAAAAGGGTTGTTTAGCCCTTATATTTAAGCAGATTTACAATAAGATGCAAAATTACGGATACTAACAAATGATTGAATATTGCATGAAAATGAGTGAATATGCCAAACGAATGAACATTAACTGTTACTGGATAACATAACAGATGCTGATCTTAGAAGCAAGAGCAAATGCCAAGTTTGAAAGCAATAGTTATGACAGAAACAAACTTATTTGTGACAGATATTTTAAAAATGCTCATTAAAGTTTGATGAAGAATTTCTAGGCCACAAAAGGGTAAAAATTGCTCGACATTAAACGCTAGAGCAATAGATATCTGTCTTGAGGTTGGTATCATGGACAAAGAGGGATGTGCAAAGATTTAGAGTAATGGCGTTTGTAAAACAGAGATATGACACTTTTACCAAACAAAAACCTAATTCGCAAAAAGGGTCACAGTTTTAAGTAGTGTCATTAATATTCGCGAATATGCAAATAAGGTAATTTGCATAAAATTTATGCTAAATTATTGAGCAAGTCATAAACTTTCATTTGATACCATTCTTACATCTGTTGGTCAATATTCAACCAAGACATGACCAAAAACGTTTGTAATGACTGAACAATTTTATAGGGTTAAGGGTTTAGATAAGGTTTATGACCCAAAGCCCCTACGGCCAAATTAAGTGCAAACATCGCTCAAAATGTTTGATACATTATTTTCTTTAGGATTTAATGTTTACGTAATTCCCCTGCACAAAAATGCCTCGTTTTGGAAAGTATTTACCAAATTTCCGTCGAAAATCGCAATTTTAGGAAAATTCATGAATATGCAAATGAGCTAATTTGCATAACACAAATAAAATGAACGAATGGGTCATAAGCTTTCATTTGATATCATTCTGACAACTGTGTGCAAATATTCAATGAAGATATGGCAGAATTCATTTTCAAAATTTACATAAGTAATTTGATGGGCTAAGGGTTTAGATAAGGGTTACGGCAAAAAGCCCCAACCGCCAGAGTGTAAACAAGGCTCAAAATGTTTTTAGTAATATGTTCTTTAAGAAAAATCATGTTTTCAAAATTCCCCCTGAAAAGAAACGCCTTGTTTTGGAAAGTATTTATAAAAATTTTCGCCAAAAAATGGAATTTTTAAGGGAAATCATTAATATTCATGAATATGCAAATGAGATAATTTGCATAAACTAACTACAAACAAAAGAGCGAGTCGTAAGCTTTCATTTGATACCATTTTGACACATATAGGTCAATATTCAATAGAAATATGACCAAATAAGTGTTATAAATTTGAATGCAAAAAAATGATAGGGTTAAGGGTTTTAGATAAGGGTTACAACCAAAAGCCCCGACGGCCAGAGTGCAAACAACGCTCAAAATGTTTCTAAGATAATGTTCTTTATGAAAAACCATGTCCTCTTGCATTAGAAATAAATGATAATTATAGAAAAATACTTTTTCGAATATTTCGGCCAATTCTTATACTTGATTGCACATAAAGCATATTTTGAAGAGGAGTAATGACGTCATAATAATTACATAATTAAAAAAATCATGATTCATAAGTGAAATACATGCTAATACGTATGGATTCAAATAAATAGATTTATACATTCATTTAATATTTTTTATTAATTTTTCCCTTTCCCTTACCCCAATCCAGATTGTCATTCACGTCGTGAAGGGTACCTAAATAAAGGTAAGGGTAAAATATATTTAGCTACTCTTCATGTCGGATATCATCACTGAAAAACATCCGCCAGATGTATATCTACAAATATATATAGGTGTCCTTTTGTCCTTTTTTCTGGTAATACTTACCCCATTTTCCTGGTCCTGGCCCAAGGACTATTAGTGGTATGACGATTGTATGACGTCATTTTGTTCCGACAAAGGAATGAGAAATCAGCACGTGAATATCCCTGTCAATCAAGCATATTTAAATGATCGAATGGGTGGAGACTGACAAACTGTTCCGACCAATCAATTAAACACAGTTTGCTCAGTAGATTTACAAGGCGGTGCCACGTGAATTAAAAGAACCGCATTCGGTTGTTTTGATAGTCGCTAAATAAGGAATTTGTGCACCTTCAAACAAAGGTCAAATTTTTAAGTGATATTTAATTTTCATGCGTTGGATTGTTAACTTTTGTGGTGGAATTAATAAGGATGTTTCTTACAAAGTAAGACTCGCTTTATTTAATATATTCATCTACTACAGTCGAGAACTTTGACTGACCTCAGAATATGAATCTTATGGAAAAATTTACCGCGTGAAACGTTTCAGATGCAAATTGATGTGGGATTTGTTAATAATATGTATATTTAGATCAAAATTGTTTGTTGGTTGATGAAAAAGGCATCAACGCCATTTCTACTGTTCAAAATAAGCGCAACAACCAAACTGTTGTCTGTTTCTGTCGATGTAGGAACATTCAAATTCAAACAATTAATCACGTTTTACGGCATGTCGAATTTATACGCTCTTGAAATATTTTGTTGTATAAATTCGACACCCTTTCTCAAGTTGAAAATAAAACGGAGAGATGCTTTTTATCAAATAATTTATGAAAATATATACATTTCCGGCATAGTATTGAAACATTTATCATATAAAACTGATTTTCATAATTTTTCATATGTCTTTGTTTAGATCCACTTTCTTACGATAATCTGTAACGGTCATTTTTGCTCATCAGAAAATTCGACGACCTTTTTCTTCCGCGATTTTTTCGGGTAAAGGGTGGGTGTTTGCACAGGGAATTTTAGCGATTTTTATGTAGACTCTTTCTATTAAAGACAAGGGGACCAAGTTTTCATGTACAGAAAATAGTACCCATTCTCGCAAAACACCTGTTACAACGCCAATTTTGAAGATAATTACACGGGATCTTCTTTAATAAGCTACTTACATATTTATTTAGCGAAAAATCCGGTGGTCTGTACAGGTAACGATCAGTATTTTTCGTGACAGAGGCCGTTTCTCGACAAAAGGTTCGAAATTGCCATGTACGACACAAGCGTGATGTCAGCGCGTTCGGTTGTATACTCTGGTGAGTGTTTATGTCACAATGTTCCATTTGACTTTCGAACGAAACAGAACGGTTCATTATTCAATTTCACCATAATTGTCCAAAGCAATGCTTTAATTCTATTTTTTTCAAGTTTAATTTAGCATAACTGTCGATGATTTTTTTTAGTTTTCACAATAAAAAGAATTACTTGAGTGAGTGTGCTCAACAGCGAGATGAACTCGCCCTCCATCAGTCATACGTTCATTATTACTCGAGTAATTCTTTTTCTTGTTAAAAAAATAAAATTTGTGTTCAATGAGCGTAAAAAGATACGAATTAAAGCATTGCTTTGGACAATTTTGTTGAAATTTGAAACTGAACCGTTCTGTTTCGTTCGAAAGTCAAGGGGAACATTGTGATAAAAACACTCACCAGAGTGTCCCAAGCGAACGCGCCTAAAATTGCCGAAATCTAAAATCTGTTGAGTCGGCAAAACATTCAACAAATTAAAGCTGAATTCTTTCTGATATTATTCAACAAGGAAGGTTGGTGAAAGATTTTAATTTATTTTATCGTTTTAATGCATGTTTTGGCCACGATCATGCACAAACTAGCAGATTTAGTCCTACAAGCTGGGGTCACACGGTCACGTCGTTCATGGCGTTTTCGAACCTTTCGTCGAGAAACCGGCCTCTGTCACGAAAAACTCTGATCGTTACGCGTACAGACCACCGGATTTTTCGCTAAATAAATATATATGGAGTTAATTAGTGAAGATCTCGTGTAATTATCTTCAAAATTGGCGTCGTAATGGGTGTTTTGCGAGAATGGGTACTATTTTCTATACATGAAGACTTGGTCCCCTTGTCTTTAATAGAAAGAGTCTACATAAAAATCGCTAAAATTCCCTGTGGGTGTTTGGAGGACATGAAATATTTTTATACGTCAGTTATTGCCCCGACATAAGGTTTTCAATATTAGAATGCTATTATCACGATTTTTGTGTCATGTATTGTAAAAATTATAAAAGGGTGTCGAATTTTGATGACTGTCGAATTTACCCGACTTTACTCTAGTCTAGATCTAACAGGCAATTCCTTTATTTCAAACAATGTCTTCTACAGAGAAAGACAAAAATTGTAGAATTTCAGTCACTTGAAATTGTCGTCTGCAGCAACTTTGAATTTAGACCAGTCTAAAAAATTTGTCTTCTGACCAGTATAAAGGTCCAGATCTAGATTCCAGGCCCGTAGGAACAGGGGGGCTGGGGGGGGGGGGGGATTCAGCCCCCCCCCCCAAAGTTGGCTAAAAATGCCAAATTTTCCTAATTTCACACTGAAAATTTTGGGAAAATTCAATTTAAGATCTAGCCCCCCCCCCCCCCCCCCAATATTCAGACAATGAGGTTTTAGCCCCCCCCCCATATGAAATTGCTTCCTACGTGCCTGGATTCCATGGACCAATAAAAACTTAAGATCTAGACTTACCTGCATTTTGACGAGTCTGGTCATAAACAGGTTCATGGGGAACGGTTCCCGATCATAGATTTCTAGTTCACTCTATCTAGGGTGTTTTACATCTTTTTATCACAAAGATCAGAGAAAACTGTGAGGAAATTCAGCGCTACACTTCCTTTCTGGACAAAAGAGAAAATATACGTCAGACGTTATCTTGCAGACGATAAATGAGTCAAGAGAAATTTTTGGACTGGAAAATTTATGCTAATTTCTTTCGTATTTTCCCGCCACGTGTAGTTTGATTGGTTTTCAGCTGTTCATTAAAAGCCGGTAACCAATCAATGCGTGGACCAATCAAAATCCTTCATTTGTATGCGTGTTAGAAAAGTGGATTGTGGGAAATTTGCCAAGTACTTCCTGTTTATGAAAGCCGGTGTTTTGCTGTCGAACACAAAATAAGCTGCAAAGATGGGAATGCGACGACCAAGGAGCAACAAAAGTCCACCAGTATTCAGCCATGAATTTCTCATTCAAAATCACGCGGACATTGTCTCATGCGTTGCGATGGTTTTCGTCATAGGGCTGATGTTTCAGGTAAAAACTCTGCATTCTGATTTTGACATTTGACACATGCTTTGATGTAAACATATGTTTCACGCATTTTTGCTGAATCCAAACATCTGTTTTGATAATTGCATCTTTACTTCTTCAAGTATCTTTGATTGATACAGTAATGCATTAATGAAATAAGTTTCCATACGAACAGAAAAATGAAAATTGACATTTCGTTTTGTTCATTTTTCCATATGGATAATCAACATAGGAAACTTTGCAAAAAATAATAGGAAATAAAACGAATGTCATCTAAGCAACCACAAGCTTTGTTGAAGTGTGACCTCTTTAACTTGAAGGTAAACTTTTGCAAAATATGTTGCTCTATATAAGATAAATTTGTGAATGCTTCTCTTGATATATTTTCAGGCCACATCACCAGTAGCTTCACTGTTTGTCGCACTGCAGAATAATGTCACTGTTAACAGTAAGTCCAGGGGCTGTAGTCACCAACACTTCTATACTCTTTCCAAAACAACAAAATTTTAGACTGCTCCAATTTGAAAGTAGCTGCAGATGACAAAATGGATGCTAATAAAGAATGGATGTATCTGCGAACAGTGCAATGTAGCTTAGAAAATATTGAGATTATCAGCATTTTTTTCTTTTGCCTCAATGTTTTCCAAAAGCTTTTCTAACAGGTATGTCAAAGCCAGGTCTTGTTTGGGAGAGGGTTGACCAACATTTCTTAATTATTGATTGTCAAAAGTAAAATTACATAACATGATAACAAGCATGCTGTTTGATGATTAAGTCTGTGATTTTAGACTGGTTGGTGAATACTGTCCCTAAAACACTTTTCAACACTCCCCCCCCCCCCACAGGTCTGCCATTCCCTTCAAATAAGATGTTAAACAACTAATCTCTATCCTCCTCCTTCAACAAAATCCACTTTCAGTTTAAGAAAGTCAACCCCAATGAGATTCATCTGACAGTCACATTGGAATTGACCAAACGCCAATCGACAGATCGCTCCGCCCAACATAGAATTTAGAATAGGGAACGATTTTATCCAGTTAATCTTGACGTAAATTCAGACAAACGAAATAGTATTTCGCAGGTGTTGTTATAAAATCTCGTAACTACGGCTTAAATCAAGCCGTAGTTACGAGATTTTATAACAACACCTAGGGTTTATCAAAACATAACAGTAAACCTAGTCTATTGTTAGCGCAAAATTCTTTGCCATTGGCATGTCGATTGTTTTGATTGTCAGTCGATAAATCAATACAATAACACATGCAACGAAGAACAAATGGGGCATGGCATTTTTCTGATCGTCCATTGGCTAATCGATGTTTTTGATAGATAGTCTGCGTTTGGTCAATTATTTGGGTGACATAAATGTTCGGTGATGGAATATCCAATGTTTTTCATTGACCTTTAGTCAAATGTTAACAACATTGCCAAATAGTTTCGACGAATGTTAACATTATACAAAAATTTCACCTGTCTTGCGACTCTCATTGGGGATGGATTACCTTTATCTTAGTTTTAGTCTAACCTGGCTGTTTACTTCACTTCGTTCAAGAATTCTAAAGACTGATTGCACATTGATCACAGATTTAGGTCAGCTTGCCAATATATTGGGATAATTGTGTACTATAATTTTACAGGTACTGAAGGCCAGGAACCACTTACATTTTACACGTGCGGCATCAAAGACATGTTTACTGTGTTCTTCTACTTTCTCATCTGTATTGTTATCCATGCTGTGATTCAAGAATATGTCCTTGATGTAAGTATTGTTGTTGTTATGATGTTTAATTGTCTGTCTGTCTGTTACATTTTACACATGTCATGATGTGGCATCAAAGACATGTTTTCAGGGCTACAGATAGTGGGGTAGAAGACATTCTAACTTTGTTATTTCAATTCCAAATCCTATGTTGTGGGTATTCATTTGATTCGTCTGGATGAGACGATAAAAATGAATACCCACAACATAGGGTTTGATGAACAATAACGAAATTATTGCAGTTTAAAAAGTCATCACCCCCTCTTATCTGGAGCTCTGTTAGCGTTATCTATGCTGTGATTCAAAAATATGTTCTAGATGTAAGTAATCAGCTTTTTCTTTTGCTTCAATGTGTTACCAAGCTCTTTCTATTAAGGATGAGGAAGACAAAACCAGGTCTGGCAAAGGGTAAAAGTTTATATTTACAGGGTTCAACAATAACTTTTTTTGCTACAAGACCGCCGGGCTTGCTGCTGCCAGATGCTATGAGCCCGGACCAGATGTGCACTAGCCCTGACCAAAAGTTTCCATTTCGGGAGAAATGGTGGTGAAACGTTACGATATGTCGACTTAAATGACTGTATTGCGATATTTTACCTTACTATAGCGATAGGTTGATAGAACTTAAAAAAAAAAGTCGGTAAATATCACTGACAGTTCTTTCGACTATCGGTTGTTTTCAAAACGAAAGTAGAACCAAAATCAACAACAACAGAGTCAAGTAAATGCTTGATTTTCAGTAAACATGCACTTAAAAAAGCGTTTCAAAGATCATGAGTAAATTACATTTGCCCTAGAGGGATACTCTAAATGAAGTTAATTGATCAATTACTCGAGCAGTAATTTTTAAATCTGACAGGTGCGTGGAAGAGTCTATTTTGAAACAAGTCAAATCGGGTTAGAAAAATGGTCAATGAATGCATTTTGCACACAGGAATAAATATAAAACGTATTCTGTTTTTGTAGGAAATTGGTTTAACTTTCAGAAAATAACTGAATTTGAAGCGTATTGGATCATTTTCTGCGCAATCATAAGTTTCGGAATTCTCTTCTCTGATTAATTTGCCCGATCACCTACTCAAGACGTCAGGTGATAATAAGGTCCGCCCATTTATGCAAATTTCTCATGTCTCTTCCTTACTCATGCGCATCGTTAGCGGATATTGCAAAAAAGTAAACAAACCAGAAAGGAAACCTATAAATAAGCGAAAAAAAGTAAAGTTGAAAAATCTCAAATGAATGTATCCTCCGTTTCAATTACGGTGAAAGTGAATTTTAGATTTGAAGTAAGGACTACCGGTCGGGCTAGCATCTTGCGGATCTTACTAGCCCGGACAAAGCAACAGGCAGTGAATGTCTGTCGGACATGCCTTAGTGTTGAACCCTGATTTAAGGTCTCAGTCATTTTCTTTAAATCAAAACTTAAATAATTTGTCATAATTGAATCGTATGCAAACTATGTTATGCAGATATGTAAATGTATTCTGTCTTCTTCCATGTAATAGCCTGAAAAGAAGTTGTTTTTTCCTTTGTGTCAAAGATTTATACCCCAGGATCAATTTTCTGGGTAGAACTAGTTTTTACCTTGTTAGTCTTTACCTTCGTGTATATGTGACCATACTTATGTCTTGTTTTTGTTTTCAGAAATTAAACAGAAAGATGCACCTATCAAAGGTTAAACACAGTAAATTCAACGAGTCTGGACAGTTGATGGCTTTTTATTTTGGATCAGCAGTTTGGGGAGCTGACACATATCTAAGAGTAAGTAATTGACCATTTTCAAGCTTGAAAATGTCACAGAAACAATTGAAATTTAGAAATGAATAAAATTGAAAATGTGGTAGAATTTTCGAGGGCATTGTTTTTGTTTCTCATGCATTTTCATTATATTCTTTTACTTGTGTCCGTCTGTCTGAAAACTTACCATTGACTGTTTCTCCAAAAGTGTGCCATTTTGGATGCATTGGTGTTTCACAAAACATCTTGCTTTGACTTGGCTTTCAGTCGGAGTCCCATTGGTTATGAGATTTTCAAATTTTCTCCCGTACAGTCAATCTTGTATTAAGAGACCACCCTGGGGGAATTCCAAAAGCGGTCGCTTAACAAAACGGTCTCTGAATACAATGTCTAACTTTTCATGCGAGTTCTTCCTTGCACACAATGTTTATCCAACATTTCTATTAATACTTCTGGAAAAGAGGGCTATTGAATAACGACCAAGGGTATGAAAGATCAATTTATTGTTAAGTTAAAGGAAATATATCTCTGATTTAGGGAAGAATCGTTGATTTAGCCAACTTGTGAAAAGAAATGAAAGAATTAATGATATACAAGATATTATTTCACCATCTCTGGGTGATTAATTTCAGTTTCATTTTCCCGATTTTTGGTAAACATTACAGTTATTTCCCTTTGTTTATTTATTTATTTCAAAGGTGGCTTGATTTATTTTGTTCTTAAATTTAATCGAACAAAAATTATTTTCACTTTAGATCTTCCTCTTTATATGGTTAAATAACGCATACTCGATAGGCCAGACTTTATTATTACCAATAAGACATGATCTCCCCGGGTTTTGCCATCCAATATTATTCTTAAATTCTGATCAAAGTATAAACAGATTATATGGGGAACATTATTCCAAATTAATTACGGTAATCCAGATTGCATAACAAACAAAACGCAATCTGTCATTTCATTAAACAGTTTTGATTAACTTCACAGGTGACTAAATTGCTGTTAATTAGGGCAATTTCACAGCTTTCATATCGATTACATACGTTTGACACCTTTCCTAAATGATCAGTAATGTGGGACGGTCACTTAAAATAACATTCCATTGTTTGAGGGCCCCAAAAATGCCGGTCGCTGGTCGCGTTAGGGGAAAAACGCTTAATGAAACAATTTAAAGAAGTAATTTCATCGGGAGGACCTGAGAGTGGTCGCTTCAAACAAAAAGCTTACTTAATGCACGTGGTCGCTTGAGCAAGATTGACTGTACTACAATCAATTGTAGAAAATCTTTTGATAAATTAACAGTAATATTTTCTTAATTATTAAACGGATGCATTTTTAGCTTGACTTTTCGAAGAAAATGGGAGCTTATACTGTCACCCGGGCGTCGGCATTGGCATTGGCGTTGGCGTTGCAACAAAGGTTAAAGTTTTTTCAAACATCAATAACTTCCATACTATCAAACGGATTCAACCCAAACTTGGAATACTTATTCACCATCTCACCCTCTACCTTACTACCAGGGCCCATGACCCTGGCTCTACTATATTTGGAGTTATGCCCCCTTTATAAACTGACACGATTTAAAAACGCAAAAAAGTACTTTTACAAATGATATCTCCTACATCTTACAAAACTGATGTATAGCCATGTAAAATTGTAAATGTTATAATTGTTAACATACCAGGACAGAAAATCACCTTTAAAGCCACGAATGATGCCTGAATGGACGTCAGATTATGCCAAAATGCACGTTGAGTCAAGAGCCTGGCATCGAACAGGACGACGACAGCGAACCCCGTGTTTTCACAGGCAAATTATCACCATGTCGCGATGTATAGGCCGCCTGCGATTACCAACCACAGACTTTGCTGTAGACTGAGCCGTCACAAATCTGTTGCATTAGTGACGTTAACGTATACAATTATGTTGACGTACAGTTGTTACACACAGCTGACCGGAAAGGCGGCGGTCTGTAAATCTTCCTGTGTCGTCTATACGTCTTATAAACCTTGGAACCGTCAATTCGACTACATTAAAGTGTCTAGCTACCTTCATTTGGGAAACACCGCAAACCAAAAGCCAAAAACTCGGTTCCTTTTTCGCAAAGTAAGCCTCAGCATTTTGTACACAATTTTCTTTCGTTGTTCTCGTATGTTTTCAATAAGTAAATCGAAGTGGCAGTGTGTACACAAACAATCTTATTGATTTAACACGCGGTCTGAATGCACAACACCCACGAGCATTTAGTGATGGGCAGTTCAGTTGTCCGGATAGTATACAGAAAACACGACAAAATCGTTGTGGCGTGAAGCGTATACATTTTCTCGTACATGTCCCCAAAAAATGGTGCCGATCAAGGTAATATGAAAGGATTGGTTAATGTAAACGTGTTTTGCGTTTTTAAATCGTGTCAGTTTACTAAGCAACTTAGAAAGTCGAGCGAGCTGTCTTCGGACAGCTCTTGTTACAGATACATGCTCATTTGATTATTTGCTGTTTTTTTTTTCCAGGAAAATTTGATGAATTTTACGCAGTTATGGGAAGGCTACCCGCACAGTAATATGCCATTTATGTTGAAGTTTTATTTCATCATACAAATTGCCTACTGGATTCACTGTTTCCCAGAGCTCTACTTTCAAAAAGTTAAAAAGGTAAGTGAGATGTTTTTGACTTAAAAGTGTTTTGAATACCAAATTATGATAAAGTCCAGACCATTATTTTATCGGTTTTCCGGAGCTCTGAAAGGCTAATCAAAATTGAAAACTATTGCAGATAAAAGCTACTAAAATATCCATGAAGGAAAAGGACAACATTAATGCTGGTGGTCATCTTCTTTTTCTTCAAGTGTATAGTTAGACATGTGGACATCAAAATCTCGGCTCTGTGTGGAAACGTTAAAAAGTCATCAATTTTAACGGAAAAGATCATGAAGAAAAATGTCACTCATAGTCAAATGTACTCAACACTATTTTATATTGTGAAATAATCAACAAATTGTAATTAGAGGCTAGAGCTACATATATGAAGGGATAAGAACCCCATGTTGTGTGAGCTCATTTGAATCATCTACTTGAGATGATATAAATGAGTACATATATGAGATGATATAAATGAGTACATATATGAGATGATATAAATGAGTACATATATGAGATGATATAAATGAGTACATATTATATTATAGGGCATGGATTTGTCATAACGCATTTAAGAAAAAGAAATACTGATAAAATCAATAGTTATGAGGTATTTTTGGGAAGAATGTTCAATATGTTGTTTTGGAAAAAGGCATTGGAAAACTTTGTGCAAAATGAAGAAATAACTTGTTTGACACACAATTTCTTCATTTCCCATACCAACCCCCCATCCAGCATCACTCCCCACCCAAAATGTCAAGTTTTATTTGCTTGAAATTGTATAAAAAAATTGTGTCTGGTGTTGAGTTAAATAAATGTTGAACAATTTCACATTTGAGAATGAAAAACAAATATTTGTTTGATTTGCAGGATGAGATTCAAGGCAGAATTCAGTACGCGTCCCTGTATCTAGTATTTATATCTGCAGCATATGCTTTAAAGTAAGTATAAAGTCTGTTTCTTGTTTTAGTTTTCTGTTGAATCTTTATACCCCACCTTTGCCTCAGAAAGAAAGTTTAGTCAGTTTATAGGAATCAATCTGTTTGTACAAAATTCGCTTAAAAGCATTTTTTCCCAAATTGCAGGACGAGTTTTGATGCAAATTAACATGAACAATGAAAATGACATGCACATTCATTTGCATAAAGCAATTTCTTTGCTGTTTGAGGTCACCCAAGGGAGATAACTTGACTTCAAATTTGTCGTCCTTGCTAGTAGGGGGTGGGGTGTAGGGGAGTACAAGTTCACTCTGTGACAGTTCTTGTTTGGTCATGTGACATTAGCAGTATTTGTCTTTTCAGTAAATCATCAATATTCTAATTGAAGAGTGATTGCAATTCTCTTACTAACTTTTCCAGTATATTGCATTTTCAGGCACAAATATCAACATGGAATTTAATTTAATTCACCAATGCATAAATTGATAGCGTTTATTCTCTACATGTTTGATAGCAATGTACATTTGTTAGACTAAATGTGTTTGAAGAAAACACTAAAATCAACCTTAGGGTTCAAATCTCTCCGGAATCATCTATAGTCTATCGGCTATAAGTGTAGACTTGTATACAAACACTAAAAACAAATACACAGTTTTAACATTTATCAAACCATTTGTCATTAGCTGTACAGGCGAATTAATGTCCTAACTCATTTATTCTCGAAAAAGAAAGTGTTTGTGTTGGGTCATTTTCAACAACAAGCGGTATAGTGTTTGTAAACAAGTCTACAGTTATAAACGACGAGTTATACTTCATGGATAGATAGGGGTTAGTCTACCATTGCTTCAACATATACAAATATTTTTCAGTTTGACGAGAGTAGCATTAGTAATGCTCGTCCTACATTACACGGTAGAGTTCTTTTACCATCTGGCACGCCTCATCTACTTTGCGGATAGACAGGAGCTGGCCTACCATTTCTTCAACATTTTCAATGTGCTGTTTGTGGGATTTAGACTTGTAACCATCACTCTTGCTGTCCTTACTTTCTGGTATGTTATCTTTTCTTGTTTGTGTAAAAGCTTTTTCAATTGCCAATGTACTAGGATGGTCTAATTTAAAAACTGATGTAGAAGACAAAAGGAACATAGATATTAATGAGATTTGTGTATATCATATAATTAAGAAAATATCGAGGCAAAAGGAGAAAAGACTGATCAACAGCATTTTTCTTCTTTGTCAATGTTTTCCAAAACTTTACCATAGAGGCATTTCATTACTCTAGCTGTTCACACCATTTGGTGAGTTGATTCTTTCCCAAACATCAATATTCTAGGCCTGTCAAAATCCTTGATTGGGGAGTTACTGATGACAAAAATAAATGCTTTCTTGTGTAGTGAATTAATGCATAGAAAACCCCTAAGGAAAATTTTCGTTTGCGTATTGGATTTTCTATATATTTACCATAGAAAATAGATAAGTGAGTGTTTATCAAGATATAATAGTCTGACCAACTTTTGTATAAACAAGTGCATGTCGGATTGCGATGCGATACAGGAGTCCCCCACCGGATAACAAAAAATCCTTTCTTATAATATATCTCCTACTTACTAGATCTATAACTGTATACAAAATTTGAAGTTGCTAGATCTATAACTGTATACAAAATTTGAAGTTGCTAGCACATTAGGTTTTGGACAAAATGTCCCAAACAAAAATACAAGAGGCCCAGGAGGGCCTGAATCGCTCCACTGGCTAAAGTGGAGGAATTATTCCATGATTTCTTGTAAGCCTTACACAGCCAAATCTTGAAATTTGTGAATAAATTTTGAAGGGAGACTCATTTTTCAACAAATATAAAAAAATTTGAACACATTTTAAAAAGAATGACTCAAGGCCGTTCCTTCAATGTTTGGTTCAATTGGGCACACTGGTTGATTTTTAAAGAATTTTCTTATGATTTCTCTAAGTCTGATAAGCCCCTTCCTCCCTGCCACTAGGGATGAGCACCGGTACTTGAGAACCGGTTACTCCCTGTTCCACGATGTCCCGGATACTCGGAATCGATTCATTTTGAAGGAACCGGTTCCTGGCATCCGATTCCTGACTGATTTAATTTTGTTTGTTTTGCTTAAAAATCAGCGTAGCCGTGAACTGCACTTTTTCCTCTTTGGGAAAACATTTGATGGATTAGTTACGCTCATTTTTTTACCAAAACCATTTGGAGACAGACCTTGGGTTAGTCAGCAGTTAACAACAACGATACTCGATAGGATCCAAAAATCATCAAGCAATACCTGCACACTTCACGCACATCAAGAATGGAAAATTACTAAACAAAGAATCATTCCGAATTTGTTTTTAAAAATTCTATCACTTTTAAAATCCATTGTTTATAACAAAATATCAGTCCAGTATTCACCCATTCTAATAATTCTTCGCGTATCACAACTGATAGAAATTGCACTACATTATTCTCCTTTTTTCTAACACATAAATTTCCTTGTAACATTTTCCCTTATACTGGTAACACATTCAGCCCAAATTTTAAAGAAATAAAAAATCTTATACCAAACAAAGGAATATGCTTCAGATCTAAATTCTCGAATTTCCATTGATGCAGAAACTCACACTTTTCATTTTGTCTTTTTCTTCTGCTTTGAAAATTAAGAGAAATAAAAACGTAATTCCAATTTACCAACTTCTATTGGGTAAAGGTTGAAAATACTTCGCTATTTATAGCACTGTAACTGGGGCTTAATCAGCTGTTTACATGGCAAATAGTGTGACGTCACTGCTAGTGTGTGACATCACTGATTATGTCACACACTGAGGTCTGTTTTCGCTAAGATCAAAGGGAACCTTTTTTCTCTTTTCACATCAACAAAATTATAGTAGTGAGTGTGCACAATATTGGATCTTTCTTTGATGTGATTAACTGGATTTTGTTTCTGATGGGTTGGGTTTGGTCTTCAAAGAAGGTATATTTGTTTAACACATGTTTTTCTTTCTTATAATTATGCAGATTGCATTTTAAATCAAATATTTGAACAGATCACCTTTTTATTTCCAAAGTTGTTTTTCTAAACATTTGCCAAACTACACAATTTTGGACCGGATCTAGTCCAATGAAAGCTCAAATTTTTATCTAAAATCTTCTGTTTGGGTAATATCTGATCACCCGATGTACCCTCTGTTGAAGCGCTTGGTCTTTTACCCTTTCCCAAAGACGAAAATAAAGATTCGTCTAGTCCTAATTGAATGAAAAAAGCGGATAACGTAATTAAAACCCAGCACAATCAGCCATTTTTAATAAAATTGAATGGAAAAAAGAACATTATTGCAATGGATATTTTCTTAATTACTCTTTGTTTTCTAAAGCAATGATTGATATTGATATCAGAATCAAGTCTTGTTTAGGAAAGGGTATGACAAGTGAATTTTGGCATACTTGCATAAGCACGTGGTCACTTGTCCGCTGCTTTGACAAACAGCCAGATTCGGTATTAAATACAATTTTAAAAGTTTTTTTCTTCTTATTTTCTATATGTCTGTGATTAAATCACTCGCATATTTAACAATACAATACAATATTTTATTGACTCAGTGACAATTAGTGGCTTGGGCCCAATCAAGTACAACAGAATAATTACATATTTTTTTTCATACATGTGCATATCTAAAATATCCATAATCTGAATCATGTATAGAATAAGTTTGCAATGTGAATGACTATCTTAGTATCCATCAGATGATCACCAAATCAATACAATTTGCACTAAGCTTTAGATTCAGCAACATGAGAATAATACCCATCTTATTTTAACCCCTTGAAAGTTTTCCTGGTAAGATTTAGGATTTTTTCCCATCCAAATAAAATGTTTTCCTTTAACCCATTACTGCACAGTGACGCATTTTGACTCCCTCACTAAAAAGGCTTGGGAAAACATTGTGGAAAATGAAGAAATCGCTTGTGACAAGCAATTTCTTCATTTCCCACAATGTTTTCTACCCTATTAGACAACAATATTTTAAATTTCATTCACTTGAAATTGTCGTCTGCATCATCTTTGAATTTGGACCAGCCTAATATTAAGCCATTTGGTAATGGGTTAAACAAATAATCTGTTATGTTTACATAGTAAAATTATATTAACATGCTATTCAATTGCAGAAACTTAGCTTGGGATATGTGTATGTTTAAATAAGGACCATAATGTTTTAAAATATTTAATAAACAGGTAATGATACTCTAACAATAATCCTTAACGAATAGTAATCAGAATCGTTAGGAATCGGATTCGATTAAAAAGAATCGAGTAGGAATCGGAATCGGTTAAATTCTAACGGTGCTCATCCCTACCTGCCACGCCCACATTTTTTGACAAATGTAAAAATTTGTGAAAAAAATTTGAAAAGAGAGACTCAAAGAACATTCCTGCAAAGACTGATTCAAATTGGCCCTGTGGTTGATTTTTAAAGAATTTTCTTATGATTTCTTTAAGTCTGATAAACCCCTTTCTCCCCGCCACGGCCACATTTTTTGACAAATGTAAAAATTTGTGAACAAATTTTGAAAAGAATGACTCAAGGCACATTCGTGCCAGGTTTGGTTCAAATTGGCCCTATGGTTGATTTTTAAAGAATTTTCTTATGATTTCTCTAAGTCTGATAAGCCCCGCCCTGCCACGCCCACATTTTTTGACGAATCAAAAATTCGTGAACAAGTTTTGAAAAGGGTCACTCAAGGAACATTCTTGCCAAGTTTGGTCGAAATTGGCCAACTGGTATAAGAGGAGAAGATGTTTAAAGAAAAAGTTAACGCACGGACACACGCACGGACGCACGACAGACACAACGCCATGACAATAGCTCGCTGGCCTTTGGCCAGTGGAGCTAATAAGGGTAAAAACAACCAAGGGCAATAACTCCAAAAGTGGGCAGAGAAGAATGATTCTTGTACATGCCACTTGTCCTCAATGAGATCTATAAGTGTACCAAGTTTGAAGTTGCTAGCATTGATGGCTCAGAAGATATGGTCCGGACAAAAATGTAAGGATAAAAAACAACAACGGACAATAACTAAAAAAGTGGATGTGGTAGAGTAACAGTTCTTGTGCATTACACTTCTTCTCAATGAGATCTATAAGTGTAGCAAGTTTGAAGTTGCTAGCACTTATGGTTTAGAAGATATGTTCCGAACAAAAATGTAAAGGTAAAAACAACAAAGGGCAATAACTCAAAAAGTGGGTGTGGCAGAGTAACAGTTCTTGTACATGACACTTGTCCTCAATGAGATCTATAAGTGTAAAGTTTGAAGTTGCTAACACTTTTAGTTTAGGAGATATGATCCGGACAAGAATGTAATACTTAAAACAACAAAGGGCAATAACTCAAAAAGTGGACATGGCAGAGTACCAGTTCTTGTACATGACACTTGTCCTCGATAAGATCTATCAGTGTACAAAGTTTGAAGTTGCTAGCACTTATGATTTAGGAGATATATTCCGGACAAAAATGCAAGGGTAAAAACAACAAAGGGCAATAACTCAAAAAGTGGGCGTGGCAGAATAACAGTTCTTGAACATGACACTTGTCCTCAATAAGATCTATAAGTGTACCAAGTTTGAAGTTGCTAGCACTTATAGTTTAAGAGATATGATCCGGACAAGAATGTAAGGCTAAAAACAACAAAGGGCAATAACTCAAAAAGTGGGTGTGGCAGAGTTATGGTTCTTGAACATGACACTTATCCTCAATGAGATCTATAAGTGTACAGAGTTTGAAGTTGCTAGCACACATAGTTTAGGAGATATGGTCCGGACAAGAATGTAAGGGTAAACACAACAAAGGGCAATAACTCAAAAAGTGGGCGTGGCAGAGTAACAGTTCTTGAACATGACACTTATCCTCAATGAGATCTATAAGTGTACAAAGTTTGAAGTTGCTAGCACTTATAATTTAGGAGATATGATCTGGACAAGAATGTAAGGCTAAAAACAACAAAGGGCAATAACTCAAAAAGTGGGCGTGGCAGAGTTATGGTTCTTGAACATGACACTTCTCCTCAATGAGATCTATAAGTGTACAAAGCTTGAAGTTGCTAGCACACATAGTTTAGGAGATACGTTCCGGACAAGAATGCGAGGGTAAAAACAACAAAGGGCAATAACTCAAAAAGTGGGCGTGGCAGAGTTATGGTTCTTGAACATGACACTTATCCTCAATGAGATCTATAAGTGTACCAAGTTTGAAGTTGTTAGCACATATGGTTTAGAAGATATAGCCCGGACAAAAGTGTGACAGACGGACAGACAGACGGAATCAAGCAAACCTATAGTCCCCCAACCGGTAACCGGTGGGGGACTAATAAATCATTGTTAACTAACACAGGGCAACAAAAAAAGAGTGTGTAAAGGCATTCTTACTCTGTTATTTCAAGTCCAAACTTAATGTTGTGTGTACACATTTGAATTATCTCAAGGAGACAATTCCAATGAGTACACACAACATAGGTTTTGTAAGACTAAGAAAGAAACCATCCTTTTATAAATAAATTTTACATTTTAAATAGCTTTTGCTCCTTCTTATCACACAATTTCTTTGTTTGGTTTATCTGTAGGTATGGCCTACAACAATCTAGTCAAAACACGATAGATTTTGCTGCTGGAAACTACAATACTATTCTAGTTAGGTAAGTTGCATGTTACAGTTTACATATTTCACCTATCATTAGATATTTTCTCCAAAATGACTATCCCTTTCCCAGACAGCAAAATATTAGGGTGATCCACTTCAAAAACTGCTACAAATGACAAAATGGATGTTTTTAAAGATGAGATTTGTGTAAAATATGGCAGGGTTTTCAATAAGATTTGAAGTAGGAGGCTGAAGAGGAACTGCAGGAGGCTGGGGGCCCTTGCCTAAGCAGGGGTCAAAGGGGCAGCACTGCTTGTCAAACGATTCTAGGCTGCAGAAATTTGATATTAGGCGGTCAATTTGGCCGCCTGCCGCCTCTTAAGGAAAACCCTGTATGGGATAGAAAATATTGAGACAAAAGGAGAAACTGCTGGTTATCAGCAGTTTCTCTTTTGTTTCAATGTTTTCGCAAGCCTGTCTATTAAGGACATGAAAACCAGGTCTTGTTTGGGAAAGGGATAGCTATAGCAATTGAGTAGGGTGTTAAACTCTGTTCAACCAGAACCAATACATACAATGTGAAACACATTTGATAAATTTCAAGTTGCCTGAGTGTTCCAAGTGTCAGGAAATTGTCGCAGAGTTGTTTAATTTCCTCTGTCATGTGGCAACCTTGTTTTAATTTTCGCAATTAGATGGAATATCCACTTTCTCATTCAACCCATCACAAAACAAAGACACTTTTCGATGCCCAAAACAGTGTGAAAAGCAATTTCTTTAAACATGGTTCGCACAGGTCTTGAAAACCCTTGAATTTGATCTTGGCCTTATTAAACCCTTGAAAATGGATGTGAGCCTTGTAAAACCCTTAAAATGCAAGTCTGAGCCCTTAAAAAACCCTTGAATTTTATTTCTCTATTGTTTTGACTTGGGTAAAATGGGTGAGTACCAAATATGTTCAATGCTTATCTGTCGCAAAGATTTTGACTTTACCAATTTCTGTGGTGTTGCATCAAATTCAAAAACAGACAATGAAATTGGTAATGTTTACACCGATTAAATGATAATTGCCCAACCAGGTAAGACTTAGTTTTTTGCAATATGATTGTTTCATAGTAACTTAGGTATAAAGTGTGAAAACCGATATACCAACCATGTTTGTGCTTACATTATTTATGAAATAATAACAGGTTTAGAGGTCTTTATTTGCCAAATAAAACCCGATGTGCGACGGACTACATGTGTAGGTAAAAACAAAGGCGCTCCGCGCCGAGGTATTTGCCTTAACATGTAGTTCAGAGCACAGAGGTTTTTATTTGGCAAATAAAGACCTCTAAACATGTTATTATCTCCATTATAACACTCTAAATAACAAAACGCACATTTTAAATGTGTTATTTTATGGAAATTCTGTCATGATCTAGTTTGCGGCGTAGGAAACGCATTGCCGATTAAGTGACGTCATTGATGACGTCATTTGACGTTACCTTGACGCTACGTGACGTTTTGGCGCATACACAAAGCATAATTACATAGAGTCTTTATTGGTCAAATAAAACCCGCTGCAATTCTTCTTTCGCTATATATGGATTTTACGGTGGAGTGTTATAATGAATGTTAGTAGCCCTTGAATTTTAATGTTAAGACCTTAAAAAACCCTTAAAAAGTCCTTGAATTTTTTCATCAAAACTTTGTATGAACCATGTTAAACTTGTCAACATGTTTGTTGCAAGCATAGATGATGTATGTGTTTATCATGTCCCATTGAAAGATTGGGGGCATATTGTTTTACTGTTCCCTGTCTGTCAGTTCGAAACAAAACATGAAAACTTTACATTGGCCTTCCCTCCAAAAAAAGCCATTTTGGGGGTATTGATCTTTAACATCTTGTTTTTCAGAGTGTGACAAGCAATTTCTTCAAATTTTTCTCGCATATACAGGGGTTTCAATAACTTTTTGGTCACCTGGGTCAGAAGCTAAAGTAGGTGGGGGATTTTCTTTGTATTCCCTATTAACCTCATACAAAATTTTCAAAAGTAGCAGGGGAATTGTACTCAAATTCAGTCAATTAGGAGGGGGAAACCCCCGCCCCTCGCCTCTTAATGAAACCCCTGATATATCGTCAATGTTTTGCAATAATACTGATCAAATGTTGTATTTTCAGATTTATATGTTTGATGTCGTCATATTTTTCAGATTTATATGTTTGACGTCGACATGTTTGTTACAAGCGTGGATGATGTGGGTGTTTATTACGTCCCAACTGAAGAGGATGAGGGAGAAAAATACTCTGGCTCGCTCCAAAACTAAATCTCCTTTAAAAAAGAGACGAGGTAAGGCTTGCTATACTTTTGTTTAAAGTGTGACTATTCATAGAATAGGGGGCTATTCCAGACACTGGGAGGTCGGCGTAATGCCTTGGTTAAGTTTCCTTGTGTAAGTTTCTCAAATCTCTGTTTCTACTGATGCTATTGCTCTGAAATTTTGCACATGCCTCTGTGGCCATAATATCAGCCTCTAGGCAAAGATTTGTTACTCTGACCTTTAATTTGATAGAATTTATACTCTTATGGACTTAAAAGTTCTTGGTTAAGTTTTTGCGTGCAACTTTCATAATATTATATCTGAGATAACCTTTTTTCTGTTACAGCTATTGCTTTTAAACTTAGCACACGCTTCTGTGATCACATTATCAGCCTCTAGGCAAGGATTTGTTACTCTGACATTCAATTTAATGGAATCTTTACCCTTTTCGGACTTGGAATTTTTCAATATTGAGCACTTGATATTCACACTTTGCTGTCCTGAGGTGGACCAGAACATGGCACAGAACCGCACATAACACAGAAAGAGCAAGAAATAAACATGACATGACAATCAATTAAAACTTGAGGGGGCATTTATGTTTTACAAAACATCTCTTGTTTATTTTTACAGCTAACGACGAAGATATATCAGCCTTACCTGAGGTGGACCAAAACACGGCACAGAACGGCACGTACCGAAGAAAGGGCAAGAAATAGACATGACACGGCAATCAATCAAAATTGACAGGTGGAGGGACAGCTGATTTTTATGTTAACTATTGTGTCGTAAACATCATGGTGGATAATCACGTGATACAATATTTTCAGAAAATCTTCAATAATTTTGTAAATACTTGACCGATTTGAATTCGGTTTGAAGCAGAGAATGTGGACAGACGTCACGCTTTAGATGGACGTGGTTGATTTTTAGCTCACCTGAGCACAAAGTGCTCAAGGTGAGCTATTGTGGTCGCTTTTTGTCCGTCGTTCGTCCGTCCGTCAGTCCGTCCATCTGTCCGTCCGTTCACAATTTCTTTCAACATCTTCTCCTCCTAAACCATTGGACCAATTTTGACCAAACTTGGCAGGAATGTTCCTTGTGTGACACTTTCCAAAACTTGTTCGTGAATTTTTGATTTGTCAAAAAATGTGGGCGTGGCCAGACGGGGCTTTATCAGACTTAGAGAAATCATAAAAAAAATTCTTTAAAAATCCACCATTGGGCCAATTTGAACCAAACTCGGCAGGAATGTTCCTTGAGTCACTCTTTTCAAAATTTGTTCACAAATTTTTTCATTTGTCAAAAAATGTGGGTGTGGCAGGGAGAAAGGGGCTTATCGGACTTAGAGAAATCATAAGAAAATTCTTTAAAAATCAACCATTGGGCCCAATTGAACCAAACTCGACAGGAATGTTCCTTGAGTCACTCTTTTCAAAATTTGTTCACAATTTTTTTCATTTGTCAAAAAAAGTGGGCATGGCATGGAAAAAGGGGCTAATCGGACTTAGAGAAATCATAAGAAAATTCTTTAAAAATCAACCATTGGGCCCAATTGAACCAAACTCGGTAGGAAAGTTCCTTGATTCACCCTTCTTAAAATTTGTTCACAAATTTTTACATTTGTCAAAAAATGTGGGTGTGGCAGGGAGAAAGGGGCTTATCAGACTTAGAGAAATCATAAGAAAATTCTTTAAAAATCAACCATTGGGCCCAATTGAACCAGACTTTGGGGGAATGTTCCTTTAATCACTCTTTTCAAAATTTACTCACAAATTTTTACATTTGTCAAAGAATTTGGGCGTGGCAGGGAGAAAGGGGCTTATCAGACTTAGAGAAATCATAAGAAAATTCTTTAAAAATCTACCATTGGGCCCAATTAAAGCAGACTTTGTAGGAATATTCCTTGAGTCACTCTTTTCAATATTTGCTCACAAATTTTTCATTTGTTAAAAAATGTGGGCGTGGCAGGGAGGAAGGGGCTTTTCAGACCTAGAGAAATCTTAAGAAAATTCTTTAAAAATCAACCGTTTGGCCAATTTAAATCAAACTAGCAGGAAAATTCCTTGAGTGACTCATTTCAAAATTGTATCTTGAATTTTTGATTTTATAAAATGTATATGGGTGTGGCAGGGTTTGGGGAATTTTGTGCATTGAAAATAATACTTTACTGCGGGTTGTCACAGAGATACTTAGTTTTCTTCTTAACTGTTTGGCCTAGAACCTTGAAACTTTGTGTAAGGCCTCATGTCATGAATGGCTTTCAGAATACAAGAAATCATCACTATACATGGAAACTAAGCCCTATATTGTTGGTTCTACATTTACAAGCCAATTTTGAACCATTTACTTTGGGAATCATACAAGCTGCAGATAAGAGGAGATGATAGCTTTTCAAAAATCAACATTTTATTTCAATATTCATCAAACCCTATGTAATAGGTGATCATTTCAATCATCTGATTGAAAAGATTAATACATTCTACATAGTGTTTGGATATGAATAATAAATTTAGAGTGCTATTTCTATTTCTCTTATCTATTTCTCTTATCTGTTGCTCTGGCTGTCCCTATGTTTATCTTATGTAAACAAATAAGAAGGGATTAGCTTAGCTTATCAGATGTTGATCTTTCGCTGTATCTTTTTGAATAACAGACCAAATCTTGTAAATTGTGCTTAAAATTTGTTATGATGATATATCATAAATGATCAATCTCTAACAGATCAGTATGCTTTGAAAATTAGCCCTATGTTGTATATTGCGAAATCAAAAAATAACCTCAACCATTGCTAATTCATACCCAACTTTACAGGATCAATTCGAACAAAATTATTCCCTATTTCCAAACAGAAAGCCCTTAGTTTGATGCCTTTGAATTTGACCTAATTGCCATTTTCACTCTTGTCATCTTGATTCAGGTGAGCGATTTAGGACCATCATGGTCCTCTTGTTGAAAAATGAACTGATTAAAAAGTTATTGAAGATAAACCAAAATTTTGGTTATCTTCAATAACTTTTTTATCAGTTGATTTTTCAAGATTCAAACACATCCAGCTTATTCCTTGCATTTTCCCACCTTCTCTGCTTCAAATCAAATTCAAATTGGTCATGTATTAAAAAAGATATTGAAGATTATCTGAAATTCTGAGTCACATGATTATACACGGTGAACATGTACCTATCAAAATGAATATAGATTTCTAAATTAAGAGAATGTGTTGCATGTCTTGATTGAAGAATTAAAGAAATAAAATTTAACTAAGGAAAAATTGTCACAAGTCGGTTTATTTGATATCCTCTTTTTTTCTTTCGACATGTCACAACTCTCAGATCTTGAAAGATTGATAAATACATTTTTCTTTGCCACTACAGTTCTATGTTTTATAATGAGAAGCGTTACTTGCCAATATTACATTTTGCTTACCAATACAATTGTGTTTTTTATCAATTTTAAATTGGACCAAAATGGTGGTGATTCAAATTAATACCCACAATATAGGGTTTGGATTTGAAATAAAAAAATTAAAATGATTCTTATCTGTAGTACTCCAAGTCCCTTATTTCGCAATCTCAGAATTTAGAATTCTCTATTCAAATTGATTGATTCTTTGTATACATGTCAAGATTAAAGATTTATGGCCAGTCAAGCCGAAAAGGACCAGGTGGAAATTCTGTCTTATTAACTCTTTCCAAAACGGCAAAATTTTAAAGTGATCTACTTCAAAAACTGCTACAAATGACAAAATGAAAGATATTAAAGATAGGATTTGTGTAAAATATGGCACAGAAAATATTGAGACAAAAGGAGAAACTGCTGGTTATTAGCAGTTTCTTCTTTTGTTTCAATGTTTTCCCAAGCCTTTTCTATTAGGGATGTCAAAACCAGGTCTTGTTTGGGAAAGGGTTAAATTACCTTAGCGTGAAATATTTGGATCCTGACGACAGACTGGTGTCGATATTTTTCACACTGCACAGAAGGTCCCTTTTAATGTGACAGGTCACATAAAAATTCATAGATATTTTGATAGTTTCAATTTCAATATTTTTCACATACTGTATTTTCTGGGAAATCGACATGTAAGGAAAAGTTTTAAACATGTGGCCAGTTAAAACCGTTGTTCATCAGAAAAAAAAATGAACTATTGGATTTGAAAATCATATGGAACTCCAAAAGTTTCACACCAATCCTAAGCTATGACAAAAAAAGGTTTTTGGTATGCATTAGAAAAAAATGAAGCCAGGTTAAAAACTAAATTGTCATGAATACTTTGCAATATTCGAAGATTGGTCATAACGAAGAAAGATGGTCCTTTTTGGCTGGATTTATTAAACATGTTTTAAACTGTTGATTTTAGCAAAACAACCGTTACCAAACAACCGTCACATTTCCTAGCCTAAATGAAATAAGAGAGTTCTTTAACCTATTTCTTCTCAATGATGCTTCTTAGGGTCCTCACAAGATAAAAACATAAGAAAACAATAATGAAAACAACACACAATTTGCTTCATTTTCCACAATGTATCAGCCCAGAAATACAAAAAATGTAATACTTTATTAACTTATGATTGTCGTCTTCAACAGCTTTAATTTTTGACCTGTCTTTTTCATCTATCATTTTATCTATTGGCAGACACCAGTGAATATTATATACCGCTGCTTTTCAACAAAAACTTTGTAACTGCAGCTTGTTTTACAAGGTTTTTGTTAAAATGTGAATATAAGCTATGACAGTATTTAGATAGATATATTTTCATGCATGTTCATTTTAATTTTTTTTCTCTGTATATAATATAATTGAGCCGGGATCTGGAAAAACGTCCCATATAGCATTTGAGAACAACATGGTTCCAGATCAGCCTGCGTATACACGCAGTCTGACCAGGCACCGTGTTGTTCTCCAATAGCTTCCACATGATCTGTAGCAACCATTTGATAGTAACATGGATGCTGGCTAGACTGCATATAGGTACAGACTGACCTTTGAAATCTAGTTATCTCAAATGCTATAAGGGACGTTTTTCCAGATCCTGGCTCATATGTAGTTGTTAGCTATGAAAGATAATGTGCCAATATTGTGTATGTGTGTATATTAATCTTTTTAACCCCAAACAAGACCTAAGTTATGATGTCCCCAATAGGAAATGCTTAGGACAAGAATGAGGCAAAAGGAGAAAAAGCTGAAATGATGTCCTAAACACTAGAGGGAAAGATATGTTGATTAACAATTTCTCTTTTTCCCCACAGTGTTACCAGGGGTTGAAAAATTTCTTCAAATCTACTAGTCCTGTAGGACTAGTAGCTCTGAATTTCTACTCGCCCTTAAGGCAACCCAACTCGCCCTTAAAGATGAAGAAAATTTTAGACGGTTGGCTCTTATGGATGCATAATTATGCAAATAACATAGATCTAACTCTTTGACTCTACAAATAAAGTTTCTTCGGTATAAATGACAGACAGGGCTCGCGCTGGCGATCGCCACTTCAAAAGTCATAGGCGAATAAGGTAACAATTTTATTAAAAAAGATGGTCAATAAATCGAATGTGGCTCCTGAAGACTTGACTCCATCTTTTACCATAAATCAATCGCCGATTAAACATTAGATCTACTGTAAACACTTACTTTTTATTTAATTCGAAAGATAGATTAGATCTAGCTGTCGAAATGGTCGAGGAAGCACACGTGGTCAGTTTAATATGTACAACTACAATGTACCCGGTAAATGTGAAAGAATTTCTTGTGTAATCGCGAGGCGGCATAACAGAAAGAGACAACGCGTATGTGTTAAAGCCATTTAACGTCGGTGTATTTACTACGTAGATAGCGTTTTGTTTTCATTGCTTCATCCGATTTTCCCGCGCTTTTTTGGCACGCGCGACTTTTGTAAACAAATCATAGTAAAACGTAACCTTATTTGGTTGCGGAAACATCACGTGATTATATTGAAACTGGAATGACTACGTCATCAATTGACTGTGTTTGCGGCGTCTTTGATCTCGCTCAATTCATCGCATATGAGTAACACAGATTTACTCTAGTTTCCTTGTTTAGTTTTACTTTCGGGATTGATCGACATAAACAGGGAAAGGTCTTATTTTACAGCGAATATTATTGTTTCAGATATGAAATTTGAAATAAATACTTTCTTTTCGATCTTTTATTTTTTCCCCTCAATCAGCGTGATTCAAGTCCTAAATTTGCACTCGCCCCGTCGGACTAGTTCGTCCCCAAATCTACTCGTCCTACGGCATTTTCAACTCGCCAATGCGAGCGGGCGAGTGGATTTTTCAACCCCTGGTGTTTCCTGTACTAGATCTATAATATACACATTTTCTACTTTTGATATAATTTGTTTTGACGTCTGCAACTCTTCGAATTGATTTTGGGTCTCAAATTTTGCTGTTTGAAAAGGATTAATGATTGAAAAGAAAATGTGTATGTTTGTGTGTAAAATATCTCAAACTACATGTATGTATGTTATACTGTGTAAATGTTTATGAGGCAAGCTATTGTGTAAATACATATGTGTTGAATGTACATACATATGTGTTGAGTGTACTTACATATGTGTTGAAGCTAGGATCTGGATATGTGTTACTGATGCTTTAATAAACACATCTTGTTTATTTCATGTGTATATTCATTGTTAATGGATAAATGTTTTGTCATAATTGTGCCAATCTTGTATGTGTGGGTGAAAATCGATGCTTTTCAACAAAAACCTTGTAAATGCAGCTTGTACTAAGCTGCAGTTATGAGGTTTTTGTTGAAAAGCAACAAATTATACAGTAAACAAGATGGAATTTAAAGTTTCAATTAAAATGCTAGTCTGTATGTATTATTGATTTTATGTGTTTTAAAAAACTTTGTCATACTGTTGAAATACTTAATATCTCTTTTTATGCACCAGTGCCGAAAGGTCAGGGGCATATTGTTTTACTGTGGTTAGTCTGTCTGGATGTCCATCCGTCTTAACCTAATGTGAAAACTCAACATTGGTATTTTCTCTTCAAGTATTAATATTAGACATGAATAGCCCTTATTAATTATGTAACCTTTCCATAATATCTCTGCCTACTTGTTGCAGTGTCATCCTCTAACTTTTAACATTTACCAACCCTTAACATGCAGCTTAACATTAAAACTTAACATTGAAGTTATACAAAGTACCTATCATTGAACATATTTAAGTTCTAAGCTGTAGGTCAAGGTCAAATATGAAGGTCATAATTAAAAAAAAACAGTTTTTTCCTTTAATTATGTGTTAGTGTTTCGCAATCACTACTTTGTTTAAAAATGTATTCCATCCATCATCAGATACCAAACACGTCATGCAACTTCAAATGTCATCTGTGGCAAAAGAAATTGGTGAGATTATCCTCCACTATCCCTCGTCAATTTCTGTTGACACGAATGACACCCGCAAATTGACAAAGAGAACCCTTGTTTTAAAAGCTGGATACAATCATCAATTTTAGTTGCCATGGATGACACCCAAAGATGCACAAAGAGTTTGTTATCTTATTATGCATGGTATACCTTAAGCCATTCCCACACAGTGACGCCTTTCGACACCTTAGAAGAAAAATGCCTATGAAAACCTTGTGGAAAATGAAGAAATTGCTTGTAACAAGCAATTTCTTCATTTTCCACAAGATTTTCTAACCTAAAATTGAATGAATTTAAACATTTCATCATCTTGAAATTTTCGTATGCAACATCTTTCAAATAGGAACAATCCTAAATTTTGCTGTGTGGGAAAGGGTTAATGTAACTGGAAAGATATACTTTAACATGACATGAGATCATTGTATAAAGAAATGAAGCATAAATGTATCATTAGATCATACATTTATTTTATCTTCTTTCTTGTTTGAAATATGAAATTATGAATAAATATGTGTGTCTGGTATAAGTGATTGTTACGTGTTTTCAATCCTTGAAAAAATAACATCTATTTTGGATGCCGAGCATGGGTAGCTCAGTCGTAACATCAGAGTCTGTCGGTCCAAGGACTGTGCCTATAGCGCAGTTTGTAGCTCATCAGACTCTTACACATTAGGTTCCTGGTTCGTTCCCTGGCTGCTGCACTCATCCAACAATGTCTTACATTTGTCTCCCAATGGTTGAATAATAGCAAATCTATAAGAGTGAGCAGCTGGAGGCTCGGATAAGATGTGGTACAGTCGCCGCTATATAACCATAGCAGTTGAAAGAGGCGTTAAGCCCCATGAAATAAATATCAATCAAGGGCCAATATTCTTTTCGACATTAGACAAAAGTTAAATTGTCTTTTACCAATGAATGTGAATGATCTAAGCGATGGAGCAGCTGGAGGCTCGACTCTAACAATGTGATAACACTGGTGAGAGAAAGTTCTGGAATCCATGGGTAGGTGGTGCAGCCTCCGTGATATTACCAAACAGTTGAAAGTGGCGTTAAACAACATACAACACCTATTTTTGATGTTCGCTTGTGAAATACAAAAACGTACATTCCATATTCCCGCCAACTAAATTTTAACGCATGTAGGTACCGGTATATAAGTTTTGGAAAATATTTAGGAAAAAGGAAGAAAATGCTGATTTCCAGGATCCCTCTCCCTAAAAAAGTTTCCACTTTATCACAGAGCGATTTCGTTTTGTCAAATAAAGTTTGTTGTCTGCATGATCTAACCAGTCCAAATTTTGTCGCTATGAGAATGGATTAATCTGGAAGATTGTAAAGATTCCGAAAACTAGCATTTTCCCCGTTTGTCTAAATATATTTTTGTGTTATGTTGTACACAAATTCTATCTTTATCAACTACCATTCTGTCATCTACAGTAGCTTTCACATACGATCAACCTACGATTGTGTCGTTTTTGGAAAGGGTTAAACCGAGTGTTTTGACAAATGTGTGGGGAAAAGTGACGAGTACAAGATCAACCCCGTCATTTGGGCATCCAACCAGTAACCTTTTGATCGTGAAACCAACACTATCTCAGACACACCACTAATGGCTGCATTCAGTGTGACTAGATCTAGTCGTTTGTTGTCAGCATTGTCTAGTAGACTTTTTTCAGTCTCGAATTATGAAAAAAATTAAAGCCATATCCTTTCCATTAAAAGATTTGAACTTGATCTGAGTATAAAGTTCACAAGTCTTTTGTCTGCGTCTAAATTGTCAACGTTCCAGTTAGGCCATTCTAACCACCAATAATATCCTTTTCGCAGATGATCAAAGATGAAAGAAGAACGAATCCTGAAACTAATAGGCCTAGTATAACTGCACATTAATATGCACTGTTGCAATATCTTAACAATGGGTCACCACAGTGGCACGCACTGTCTGTGTTAATCCAATTAGTCCCTGGGCCAGAAACATGTTTGCTCCCCCCCAGGGGGAATTTTGTAGACATAGTTTTTCATAAAGTACAATATCTTAGAAACATTTTGAGCATTGTTTGCACTCTGGCCGTTGAGGCTTTTGGCTGTAACCCTTATCTAAAACCCTTAACCCTATCATTTTTTTCATTCAAATTTACAATACTTATTTGGTCATATTTTCATTGAATATTGTCCTACAGATGTCTAAATGGTATTAAATGAAAGCTTATGACTTGCTCTTTCATTTGTAGCTATTTATGCAAATTAGCTCATTTGCATATTTATGAATATTAATGATTTCCCTTAAAATTACAATTTTTTGGCGAAAATTTGATAAATACTTTCTTTAAAAAAGGCGTTTTTGTCCAGGGGGAATGTTGTAAACATGATTTATCAGTAAGAACATTTTATTAGAAACATTTTGAGCCTTGTTTGCACTCTGGCGGTTGGGGCTTTTCGGCGTGACCCTTATCTAAACCCTTAACCCTACCAAATTGTTCATTCAAATTTTGAAAATGAATTTGGTCATATCTTGATTGAATATTTACACACAGATGTCAGAATGGTATCAAATGAAAGCTTATGACTTGCTCTTTCATTTTAAGATATGTTATGCAAATTAGCTCATTTGCATATTCATGAATATTAATCATTTTTCCTAAAATTGCGATTTTCGACCAATATCTGGTAAATACTTTCCAAAACAAGACATTTTTGTGCAGGGGAATTGTGTAAACATAATTAATCTTAAAGAAAATCATACATGAAACGTTTTGAGAGATGTTTGCACTTTGGCTGTTGGGGCATTTAGCCAAAACCCTTACCTAAACCCTTAACCCTATAAAATTGTCCAGTAATTTCGAAACATTTTTGTCATATCTTGGTTGAATATTGACCTACAGATGTAAGAATGGTATCAAATGAAAGCTTATGGCTGTCCCAATAATTTGCCATAAATTTTATGCAAATTATCTCATTTGCATATTCATGAATATTAGTGACATTACTTAAAACTGTGACCTTTTTAGCGGGTATTTGGAAAATACTTTCAAAAACATTGTTTCTACTCAAGGGGAATCATGTAAACATAGTTTATCTTAAAGAACATTTTATAAGAAAATTTTTGAGCAATGTTTGCAATCTTGGCGGTTGGGGCTTTTGGCCCTGACCCTTATCTAAACCCTTAACCCCATCAATTTTTTCATTTGAATTTTCAAAACGTGTTTGGTCATAGTTTGATTGAATATTGACCTACAGATGTAAGAATGGTATCAAATGAAAGCTAATGACTTTTTCTTTAATTTGCAGTTATTTTATGCAAATTGGCTCATTTGCATATGCATGTATATTAATGATTTGTCTGCAATTTGTGATTGTTTTCAAGTTAAATACCTACCAAAAGGTGGAATTTTTTTCTTTCTCGTGAGTTTTTAAGCATCTGATATCCATGTTCACTCTTTTAACAACATCTAAGCCTTGTTTGAGATCTATTTGATGTTTTGTTTGGAAGTAACTGCAATTTTGAAGTGTGCAACCCATCATGTTTTGTTCCTATAAATCTTATTACATTCTGTATAAGCCCCATTTTTTGCCATTCACATTGAGAAACAGCATGATTTTGTTCCAATTGGAGAGCCCTTCCTTGTGTATTCCTCATAGCCAAGACAATTTGTTGGCCTTAAGTGTACTTGATATGTTGCTGACAGATCAGGGACACTGGTGTTACCATTCCTTTATGCTCTACTGAGGTATTTTAGATAATTTAAGCTTGGGATGCCATATGTAAAGCCTACGTATCAGATGCATAAATCAAGAAATGTACTTGCTGTATGTATGTAGCTAGAGTACAGACAATAAACGATTGCGATCAAAAGAGTATTGCAGTCATTTACAATGCATTTATTTGTCTGCATCAGATCATAACAGATGTGAACTGTGAACTGATCCATACTACCGACAGCCCATGCTGAATGTACATTAAAATTCTTCCGAACTTATAAATATGTCTTACATGTGCTTTCAGCATAGTATAACCTCACAAAGGATTGAAAATAGTTCCCTTGCGATACATATACAATATCTTTCAACATGGCATACGTTTTCAAGGATGGCATTCGATAGCCATAGATATTTTCAGTTCAATACTTTCCTGATATTTAAATGCTACAACCAAAACCTGGTTTAGAGTCAGCATATGAAATCCCATATTAAGACACTGTTTGCACTGTTCTAGGACAATTTGACCAAAAATGATTAACATCACACTTGGTGGCAATCTTGGAATTTTTTACACTCTGGGAGTTTGGGTAGGTTATCATAATGGAAACTGACATAGATCAACACTAGAATGTCTATATAATGCAAAGAATCATCAACATTTATTGTACTAAACATAACAGGGCTACTATGTACTTAACATTACATGGTTACTATATAACATATATGTTAGCACTGTAAAATGGAATACATTTTACGGATTTTCCACAATAAATGTGGTTTTATCCCAAACATTTAAAGAATCAATAATATTCATGAATAAGCAAATGAGCAAATTGCAAATATACAAGCAATTTACTAGATTTCATTTGATACCATTATGACGTTTGTATGTCAATCTTTTATCAAGATATGACCAAAACATATTGAAAATTTTAATGGACAATTTGATAGGGTTAAGGGTTTAGATAAGGGGTTTTGCCAAAAGCTCCTACTACCACAGTGCAAACATCGCTTATAATGTTATTTTTTATAATGTTCTTTAAGATAAATCATGTTTGCATAATTCCTCCTGAACAGAAACGCCTTGTTTCTGAAAGTATTTTCTGAAAGTATTTAACATGTTTTCGTTGAAAAATCACAATTTTAAGGGAAATCATTAATTCTTATGAATTTGCAAATGAACTAATTTGCATAAATAATAGCACAAGAAAGAGTCATCCATAAGCTTTCATTTGATACCATAGTGACATCTGTTAGTAACTGTTCAATCAGGATATGACTAAAAACGTTTTGAAAATTCAAATAAAAATTTGATGGGGTTAAGGGTTTAGATAAGGGTCACGGCCAAAAGCCCCAACCGCTAGATTGCAAACATTGCTCAAAAATTTTCTAATAAAATGTTCTTTAAGATAAACTATGTTTACATTATTCTCCTTGAGTAGAAACACAATGTTTTTGAAAGTATTTTCCAAATACCCGATAAAAAGGTCATAATTTTAAGTAATGTCATTAATATTCATGAATATGCAAATGAGATAATTTGCATAAAATTTATGGCAAATTATTGGGACAGCCATAAGCTTTCATTTGATACCATTCTTACATCTGTAGGTCAATATTCAACCAAGATATGATAAAAAACGTTTTGAAATGACTGAACAATTTTATAGGGTTAAGGGTTTAGGTAAGGGTTTTGGCCAAATACCCCAACAGCCGAAGTGAAAACATCTCTCAAAATGTTTCATATATGAATAACTTTAAGATTAATTATGTTTACACAATTCCCCTGCACAAAAGTGTCTTGTTTTGGAAAGTATTTACCAGATTTTGGTCGAAAATCGCAATTTTAGGAAAAATAATTAATATTCATGAATATGCAAATTAACATTGTCAAATACGAAATAGCGTTAAATATGCGCTATTTGTATCGGCTTTTTACTCCATAACCATTTTATGGCATTTTGAAATTCCCCCACTGCAGTGTTCAGACTTGCCCCGAGGTTGGGGCAAATTGGAACATATCCCTGGGTAAAAAGGAACACTTATTTTCATTGTAACGCAAAGCTACATTTGAAAAGACATTTCCTTTCTTTTAAAGATGATATAATTTCCTTACGCTGGACTCTCGCAAGCGTGTCCATGGATAAGACATGGCAGAAAATCAACTTAACACTGGTAGAATCCACGAAAAAATTATCTATTGGCAAAAAACTGATCGCCTTTCTGCAATATTTAAGTTTTTTGAGTGTGAATGTATCGAAATAGTGATGAGAAGCGTGGGTAATGGTTGTGGGCACGCCAGTATATAGCATGCCAGGTGTGCTGACTACCTTGAAATGACCTTAGAGCTTGTTAAAAGCCTGTTTAACCCTTTCCCGTACAGTGACACTTTTTGATGCCCCTGAAGAAAATGCATGGGAAAACATTGAGGAAAATGAAGAAAGCAATTTCTTCATTTTCCTCAATGTTTTCTAACCCAAAACAGACAGAATTTTAAAATTTTATCAACTTGAGATCGTCGTCTGCAACACCTTTCAAATTGGTACAGTCCAAAATTTTGCCATCTGGTAATGGGTTAATGCAACACAAACAAAGAAATGGTTCATAGACGACATAGATTGTGTTTTATGGCTACGTGGTTCGTATTAACATAATTCCAAACTTCTCATAACTGATATCTTGCAAGGGCGGATCCAGGATTTTTTCCAGGGGGGTCCAAGCCTAAGATCTTTTTCCAAGGTGGAGGGGGGGGGGGTGTTCCAAGCTCAAATTATGGCTTAAAATGCAATAAATGTGTAACGTTACACTTAATTTATATAGTCAAAATTTAATTTTCGGCCAATGCCAGGGGTGTCCGGACCCCCGACCCCTCTCTAGATCCGCCCATGTCTTGTAGTAGAATATAAATTTGCATCATCTGCTATCAATTATATGTAGCAATTTTAAGTGTTCCAACTTGCCCCGTGTATAATGTTCCGTTTTGCCCCACCATAGGGTGACCTTTGACCTTCTTCAACCAGCGCGTTTCTGGTAAAGATAAATTAAATATATCTTCAATAAAATACGCTGCGATCTTTGTTCTACAAGTAGGAATAGAAAAATATCCACTGACTTCACAGGCCTAAGTAGACTGGGTTCCAGACTGATCATTTTTCCCTCCTTTACTTTCTCCGGTCTAAAGATCAACACGATCGAAAACGGGTGCCTCGATATCTAACGGGTATTGATTTTTTTATGCGTTATCTTATTGACCAAATTGTATATTGACGACTGGACCCAGGCTAAGGCCTAAGTGAAGTGCATAGAATAAAAGATGTGTACGCCTAAACTGAAAAAAAAAATACTTCTGTTGCCGAAAAACACATTTTCTGCTGTAGTGACCTTATTTATTTCATGAGATTGTTGAAATTTTGGGTAGCCTAAACCTCGGTATTGGTGTACAGTGGCGGATCCAGGATTTCTGAAAGGGGGGTTTGAATTTACAATCAGAGGGGTTCGTTTTCCTATCATTATACAATTTTGACTGGATTTCTGGATGAAAATGAAAGAATTAGGCTTTAGAGGGGGTTCGTTTGAACCCCCCGAACCCCCTCTGGATCCGCCACTGGTGTAACAATTCCAATGGGCCTACTTTATTGCTTTGTGTGATTATTGTAAGTATATTCAAGAAATTGCCATTGTTCCGACTTACCCCGTGTTCCAAAATACTCCAGTCTCCCCTATGTACAGATGATTTATCGAAAAACGTTGTTCTTATTAGAAGAATACAATTATGGCAATTAAAATGTCCTTGTTTTTCTCTCGTCCAGTCACATTTACCGTATTTCACCTAATTAAAGATTCCGTTCGACAAAGTAGGCCTAACAGTCAGAAAAAAATCTTCTGAAACAAAATTATGTTTCGGGATTAAGTCATTAAATCACACTTCTTGCTCTGTGCATATACAACTTGCTTTAACCCATACCACACAATGACTCCTTTTGACTCCCAAAAGAAAAATGCTTGGAAAAACACTGTGTTAAACGAAGAAATGACAAGCAATTTCTTCATTTCCCACAATGTTTTCTACCCAAAAAGTTATACAATTTTAGAATTTCATTAAAATGAAAATGTCGTCTGCATCATCTTTGAATTTTGACCACTCTAAAATTTTGTCGTTTGGGAAAGGGTTAACGCCATGTAGCTATGGCCTACATTCTCAACCTGAATAGGTTTTACTTAGTATCATAATTTGATATGAAAATTTCTGAAAATATCGCCCATTCATCGCTTCAAGTTACATTGCGTAATGCCTTGATATTTTCACAAAATGAGCTCATTTAAATGAGATCTATTTGGACCTACAAGCATATGACTCGAACTAGTTGCAGACGACAGATATAACCTCCTGCTTTTCTAAAGTAGTGTATTAATAATATTTAGGGTAAATACGGTATCAATAATAAGCGAGAATGGCCAGATTAATTCACTCTGATGCTTTCTTTGAGTAAGATGTCAACGTTGAAACTTAAAAAGTCATTATTTTGTCTTTATTCCTTGACAATTCTGCAAAAAAGATAGTTTAAACAATATTTTTCAGAGTGATGAAACCCGGGTGTCACGATACCGGTTTATGTCATTCTCGAAACGAAAACGAGGCAAGGTTTTCTGACGGTCAACGGAGCAACGAAGCTCCTGTCAAAAATGTTTCGTCCAGCGATTGCAGCCCGAAATGTTCTACAGAAAACACTTCAGAGACGCACATTAGCTACGCTAGCCAGATGTAGCTGTAACAAAGTCCGATCAAAACATATTATTGAGTAAGCAGACATCACAAATTTTTGTCATTGGTTTTCGCGGATGTCCTTTTTCATTATTTACCCGTCTCATCGGCCGTCTGCATTAAGGTTTGTCGGTTTATCATTCTTAAAGCTGCAGGCATGTTCTCATATCCTTTATGTTGAAGTCTGAATACCCTTTAATGACTATTTGTAGTATATGACAACATAAGTGAGTGTCGTCACTGTTTAGAGAAAATTGTTAATGTGGATACAGCGCTTAATTTGAGTAAGTTCTTTGAATATTTGTGACAAGGCGTCCTCGACATTAGAACTGGTAGCGCCTCCTCTGTAATCAAAGGTCTTGTCGCCTTGTTTTCAAGGATTTTTTGATCGCCTTCAAAAGGCATGGCCTGATCTCGTGGAACGTGCACAAAGAAAGACAATTATTGCGCACCGGAAGTGCGCACAACACTTCGTAACAAATTGTTTTGTGATAACTACGATTGACAAAACAAATCAGAGATTCAAACATCTGAAATGAAAAGGACCCAATTAATCAATCCGTGTGAACAAATTCCATAGTTTATCTAAAATATGGATATCTGATAACATTGGTGCAGAGTCAAGGGTGGATCCAGGATTTTAAGCTCGACTTTTCGAAGAAAATGAGAGCTTATACTGTCACCCGGGCGTTGGCGTTGCAACAAAGGTTAAAGTTTTTTCAAACATCAATGACTTCCATACCATCAGAGCTCCAGATAATTTTTTGAGGCAAGGAGTATTTACCCCGCAGAATTGTTTCCAATGCGTATTTCCAGATATTTTTTGAAGGCAAGGATTATTTACCCTCTTGTTCAGGAAAGGATTGAAATTAACAGGTGCACCCCACCGGAACGACCCACTTTCATTTTCGAGGACATCTATGCGCGCTTATGTTTCCGACCATCAAGTGTTTCTTTTTTCTGAACGAGATTAACATCGTGGGCTATCATTGTCTGTACTGTAGGGCCTCTTCAGAAAAAATGTCGGCCAAAATCGCCTTAACGATGTGCTCAGGAGTGGTTTTACTTGTTTCCCGATTAAAAAAGAAAACAAACTTATTCGAGTTGCAATTTCCGATTTACAAATAGATGCAATGACCTGATACAGAGCTTCAGATTTACAGTGGGCCCGGGCCATTTGACACACTATTTGCAAATATGGCCCATCACTTTTCAACTCCAGGGGCCAAGCGGCCCAAGCTTTTACAAATTTTTTTATATCAGTATGTTTATTTTCTTTGATATGGCCCATCATTTCCAAAAATGACCCATCAATTTCCCTGCCATGGGTCATTTCGACCCACCACTCTTCAAATAAATCTGAAGCTCTGCTGATATATATCATCCAATCAAAATCAAGTAAACGATTTGGTCCGTATAAAAAAAAATAACGGAGATCAACGATTGACTGCAATTTGAACAAAATACACCACTCGACAGCATTCGGTAATCTACGGAATAGCCGATTGTCATCTGCATTCGCTCGACCGGTCACGTAATCGGTATTCCCCAATAATTCCCGGTTTTGATTGATTTGAGTCATATTAGACACTTCGATAAGCTATTTTTACATCTACCACAGTGTTTCCACTGACTTTCAAATTTGGGGGTAAAAACCATGATTTTTCAGCATGCTTGTACCCCATCTATAAGAAACATAGAAGGCTGCTGGCAAAATTTGGGGGTAAAAGATTTAATTTTGGGGTGAAAAACCCCCATTTTCAGGTTTTTGGAAACCCTGTACCAAAACGTTATTTATAATCGTTGGAATTTCCTATTCTATGTGTTTCTTCCGGCGCTCTTCGATCTTGATACGCTAACTGACGATTGTCAAATGCGTATTCCATTATTTTGAATGCGTATCTGTACGCATTTTTATGAAAGTATTTTGTAAATGCGTATTTAGATCAAATCAATGCTTATTTTACGCAAATACGCATCCTATCTGGAGCTCTGATACCATCAAAGGGATTCAACCCAAACTTGGAATACTTAATCACCATCACACCCTCTACCTTACTACCAGGGCCCATGACCCTGGCTCCACTATATTAGGAGTAATGCCCCCTTTATACTAAGCAACTTAGAAAGTCAAGCGCGCTGTCTTCGGACAGCTCTTGTTTTCCAGGGGGGGGGGATGACATCACCCCTAGATCTGCCCTTGAGAGTTCTTTATATTTTTAAAAAGTAATTGCTTTGTTAAGTCTAATCTTCTTCCTTCAATCCTTGTCCAGTTCTGCATCTTATGGTTTTATCAGAGCTCCAGATAAGAGGGGGTGATGACTTTTCAAACAGAAATATTTCACTAAACTTTTATCAAACCATATGTTGTGGGTACTCATTAGAATCGTCTCATTGAGACAATTCAAATGAGTACCCATAACATAGGGTTTGGATTTGAAATAAACAAGTTAGAAAGTCTTCACCCCCTCTTATCTTGAGCTCTGTTTTATGTTTTAAATTATAGACAAAAGCCACATTCATGTTGTTCGCCAGTACTAAAACAGTCACCATGGTCAATACAGATGAGATGGTATTCAGGTTAGTAGTTGTTTTCTTTTGATGTCATCTTTTGAAAGCAAAACCAGTTCAGATCGTACAAGAGGATTTTTGATATGTTCACAAGTTACAATTGTAAAAAACCAGAAGAAGAAAATCAGGGGTGTGGAAATATGGAATTTTTCCACTTGTCCTCGGACAAGTTGAACTCAAATTTCTACTTGTCCGAAGGCAAAGTTTACTTGTCCAGAAAAACAACAACATCTAGACAGGAAAATAATATTTAAACTTTATTTTAACTCTATTTTCAGTTAACAATATAAAACTGAATGAACACAATTCAAACACATGTTTACCTTTTAAAATTAAAATGTGATTTGATTGAAATGGATTTTTTTCAGACGGATCGTGAGCAAAAATAAGATTAAAATTTCGTTTTTATCACATTTTGATCACCTTGATATGCACTTGCCCACGGACAAGCTCACTGGAAAAAAGCCCTTGCCCGTCCACAACAAAACCCAGGTCGGGCAAGTCGGGCATGTGAATTCCACACCCCTGAAAATCTTATCCAAACATATATTTTGCTTAAGGCAATCATGTTTCACTGTTGTTTAAGGTAGAATACCCATAAAAAGTCAATTTTTCGTCTGAGATTCAAACGGGGTCAAAACAATTCTGGAGATGTCAGAAACTTTTAGCAGTATCCAATCTATACAAAAATGTTGCAAACAGAAAAATATCCCCAATCCCATGCTGAATGATTACCACGTTGCCTGAAAAACATTGACTTGGGAATCTCGCTTACAGATATTCTATTTTGATAGAATGAATTGATATTTCTAACATTCAACAGTTTTCAACTTTTCAATCTCAAACAACAAGAATTTTTGCTCCTCCAGATTTACCCAATCACTACAAAGTGACGCTGCCAGCACTGTCTCCCACAATGGAGATGGGAACCATCATAAACTGGCAGAAAGAATAAGGGGATGCAGTTAAAGAGGGAGATCTGTTGATTTGTCAAGAATGCGTTGGAGAGCATTGAGAGAAAAGGTGAAAATGCTGATTATCAGCATTTTCTTCTTTTCTCTCAATGCCCTCCATGCTCTAATATTTACTAAAACTCAGTTTTAACCATTTTGAAAAGTTGAATGTTATGTTTGTGTCCTGCCTGCAATTGCTAACAATGCCAAGCAGTCTCGACTTGATGTTGTGAAAATTTTTAACAAGTTTTGATTAGATATTGTTGATCAATTTTACAGATTTACCCAACCACTACAAAGTGACGCTGCCAGCCCTCTCCCCCACTATGGAAATGGGAACCATTATAAATTGGCAGAAGGAGGAAGGGGACGCAGTCAAAGAAGGCGACCTTTTGGCCGAGATCGAGACAGACAAGGCAACAATGGGGTTTGAATCGTCAGAGGAAGGGTTTCTGGCCAAAATCCTAGTCCCAGCTGGCAGTAAAGATATCCCTATAGGAAAAGTAAGTACCCAATTGTTTACAGTTGAGAACATCATGAAATTGACATTCTGAGTGGAATGGGAATGTTTTATGAGCGAATGAACGGATGAATGGAATGAGCGTTTTGAATGTTTTTGTGTATCTAAAAAATCGATAACACGCCCACGATAACCTTTCAACCAATCAAACGTGATCTTAAATAGTAACAGCTCGATATTGGAAATTTATCAATATTATAGGTATTAAGGTTTATCGATAATACGCCCACAATAATATTTCAGCCAATGAAATGCCTTCTTTTTATAACAACCAATTAAACCTGTGAGCGTTTTTAACGTTCATTGAGCGCTATGAATGGTTTTGTGAGCGGAATGAATGAACGTTTGAATGGAATGATTTTGATCGGAATGGAATGGAATTTATGTCAATTTCATGATGTTCTCAACTGTACTACTGGTTATTACATGTCTGCTCTACCAATATATCAACTGCTTTCTAAAGTATATCTTTCTCAAATGACAAAGTTAAGGATGGTCCAATTTGAAAGGAGTTGCCTCAGACAAAATAAATGCTAACTCAAGTAGACATTATCCATGCTATAGCTTAGAAATTCTTGAACGAAAAGGAGAAAATGCTGATGACCATATCCATGGCCATATCCAATATGGTCATTAAAATGAGATTGAGGCAGACAAGGCAACAATGGGGTTTGAATCATCAGAGGAAGGGTACTTGGCCAAAATCCTAGTCCCAGCTGGCAGTAAAGATATCCCAATTGGTAAAGTAAGTACCACCAGCATGGTTTGACACTTAACCCTTTCCCAAACAAGACCTGGATTTGACGTCCCTTAAAGAAAATGCTTGCAAAAACATTGAAACAAAAGAAGAAACTGCTGATAACCAGCAGTTTCTCCTTTTGTCTCAATATTTTCTGTGCCATATATTACATAATTCATATTTTTATTGACATCCATTTCATTATTTGTGGCAGTTTTTGAAGTGGATCACTCTAAAATTTTGCCGTTTGGGAAAGGGTTAAAATAATAAGTACTTATTGTTTTTAGCTGAGATTCTTTGTGGAAAAGTAATTATGCACTAGACTACAAAAAGTCTACAATCTAAGTTGAAGTTTTGGGTTAATTATACCTTGCCTGTACTATACAGGTTTACACAGTACTGAGTAGACATCATGTAACACAATCCGAAAATCAGCATTTTCTCTGTTTGCCTCAATACTTTCTGCGCTAATTTGTAGACAAAATTTAGCTTTATCATCATCAATTTGTCATCTGTAGCAGCTTTCAGCTTGGGAATTTTCGAATTATTTCCATTTTATGGAAAAGGTTGATATCAATAACCTTGAAACCATCTCCTACATTTCATTTACTTTGATGTATGAAATAATTAACTGATTTGAAGAAGATTGGGTATTGCCCTTATGCTTTGAACTATCTTTCAGAACTACAGACATAAGGGGGGTGGGGTATTCTAAGGGAGTCGTGAAACAAAAGCACTCCACGGGAAATGGTTAACGCTATATTCAATTATCATCCTCCTTTTCATCTCTATATTACATTACTACATTGATTATAACACTTTGAATGTTTAAAGTATTTCTATAAGTCATGCGTGTGTGATAGAGAGAGTGTGTGTGTGTGTGTAAGTGAGACCTTGAATTATATGTGTTGTTTTCTGAAATTGGGACTATGTACTTTGTGCTTATGTCAAATAAAATGTTGTTCTGTTCTAAATTTGTTATTTGAATCCCAAACACTATGATGTGGGTACTCATTTGAAGTGTCTCCAATGAGTAACCATAAAAAATGGTTTGATATACAATAAATGAAATATTGCAATTTTTATGCTCCCCGAAAAAATTTCGGGGGAGCATATAGTCGCCATGCTGTCCGTCCGTCCGTGCGTCCGTGCGTCCGTCCGCCCACAGCCATATCTCAGCAACCCTTGGACCAAATTCAATGAAACTTCACATGTGAACGCCTGGGCATAATCCCTAGGGACCGTTTTCTCCGTTTCTTAATTTGAGGCTGCGTCATGGAAAAAGGGGCCTTAATGTAAAAATTAGATTTTCTCTAATTTCTCTTCATCCAATGGGCAGAATTTAATGAAATTTTGTGCTTATGTGATAAATGAGATGTTCTAGACCATATTCTATAAAAAATGTGTGTACAAAAAATCCGTCATGGGAAAAGGGGGCTTAATGTATGATAGTTTTTTATTTTGTGACAAACACTTATTCGGGGAGCATAATCTGTCTGTGACGGCTCTTGTTTAACCCTTTCCCAAACAAGATCGGGTTTTGACGTCCCTAACCGTTAATGCTTGGGAAAACATTGAGACAAAAGAAGAAACTGCTGATAACCAGCAGTTTCTCCTTTTGTCTCAATATTTTCTATGCCATATTTTATGCAAATCCTATCTTTCATAATATCGATTTTCTCTTTTGAAGCAGTTTTTTAAGTGGATCTCCCTAAAATTTTGTCGTTTGGGAAAAGATTAAGCTCTGATCTTCTACATTTCAGTTACTGTGTATAATCGTAGAGGAGAAAGGAGATGTGGCAGCGTTCAAGGACTTTGTTGCCACAGCTGCTGATGACCAGCTTCCAGATTCAGGACCTCCGAAACAGGAACCAGCCAAACCAGCAGCCCCGCCCCCACCTGCTCCAGCTGTCAGTCAACCTGTAACTCCGCCCCCTGCTCCAAAACTAGCCACACCCACTCCGGTCGCCCCGCCGGCTCCAAGTGGGGATAGAAGAGTGTTTGCTACACCGTATGCAAGGACATTGGCTGCTGAAAAAGGGGTGGATCTAAATGTAAGTTTTACTAAGCTCCTCCCCCTGCTCCAAACTAGCCACATCCGCTCCGGTAGCTCCGCCTGCTCCAAGTGGAGATAGGAGAGTGCTTGCTACACCATATGCAAGGACGCTGGCTGCTGAAAAAGGGGTGGATTTAAATGTAAGTTTTACTAAACTCCTCCCACTGCTCATAAACTAGCCGCACCCACTCCGGTCGCCCTTCCCGCTTCAAGTTGAGATAGGAGAGTGTTTGCTACACCGTATGCTAGGACACTGGTGGCTGAAAAAGGGGTAGATCTAAATGTAAGTTTTACTAAGCTCCTCCCCCTGCTCCTAATTAGCCACACCCACTTCGGTCGCCCCACCGGCTCCAAGTGGTGAAAGGAGAGTGTTTGCTACACCATATGCAAGGACACTGGCTGCTGAAAAAGGGGTGGATCTAAATGTAAGTTTTATTAAGCTCCTCCTATGCTCCTTAACTAGCCACACCCACTCGGTCGCCCTGCTTGCTCCAGGTGGTGACAAGAGAATCAAGAGAATGTTTGCAATAGCATATGCAAAGACACTGGCTGCTGAAAAAGGGGCGAATTTATATGTAAGTTGATCTTGTTAGGTGTAATGTTGCTTTTCAACAAAAAACCTGGAAACTCTAGCTTGTTTCAAGTTGTAGTTACAAGGTTTTTGTTGAAAAGCAAGGTATGACATTGCCATGTAAGTTGATTTTGTAAATTGTACATCATTTTCCAACAAAAACCTTTTAACTGCAGCTTGTTTTAAGCTGCAGTTACGAGGTTTTAGTTGAAAAGTGGTGATATGACATTATCCTGTTTTCAGCTCACTTGAGCCGCTATGATATGACCATAATAATATCTTTTCAAATCATTGTTTAAACCCCTAATATCAAATAGTCAATTTCAGCTCACTAAAGCTCAGTGATTCTTTCGTGGCAAAATTGTGATTTTTGACATTATTTTTATGCCCCCGTATCGAGAGATCGGGGGCATATTGTTTTACTCGTGTCCGTCTGTCTGTCTGTCTGTCTGTCTGTCCGTCTGTCCGTCCGTCCGGTGCCCCCGTATCGAGAGATCGGGGGCATATTGTTTTACTCGTGTCCGTCTGTCTGTCTGTCTGTCTGTCTGTCCGTCCGCCCGTCCGTCTGTCCGAAAACTTAACCTTGGCCATTTCTCCAAAAGTATTTGACATACAAAGCTCAAATTTGGTATGCAACTTCCTTTTAATGATATCTATCTGTTCCATGCAATTTGACTTTCCTCAAGGTCATCCCTTAACCCTTATCAACCCTTTACTCTACGAAAACTTAACCTTCTACTCCGAAAACTTAACCTTTGCCTTTTCTCCAAAAGTATTTGACATACAAAGCTCAAATTTGGTATGCAACTTCCTTTCAATGATATCTATCTGTTCCATGCAATTTGACCTTTCTCAAGGTCATCCGTTAACCCTTATCAACCCTTTACTCTACGAAAACTTAACCTTTTACTTCGAAAACTTAACCTTTGCCTTTTCTCCAAAAGTAATTGACATACAAACCTCAAATTTGGTATGCAACTTCCTTTCAATGATATCTATCTGTTCCAAGCAATTTGAGCATCCTCAAATCATCCCTTAACCCTTAATAACCCTTTACTCCACGAAAACTTAACATTCTAGAAAAATGGCCATTTCGGGGGCATTTGTGTTTCACAAACACATCTTGTTTGCCAGTGGTTTCAAAAGCCACTTGCAAAACATTGCAAATCAAACTTTTATGGAAATACTAGCCCTAATATTATACTTGCAGATGGTAGCAGGAACAGGTCCTTACGGACAAATTAGAGCCGACGATATTATGAACTTTACTCCTTCAATGGCTGCCCCGACGCCTGGAATGGCTCCAACTGCACCAGGTGCTTTTGTAGATATACCTCTTACTGGAATGAGAAAGGTAGGCTGACACATGCATTGTCCAAGGGTGAGGAAATCATTAAGATTTTCACCTGTCCATGGACTTTGACAAAATTACACAAAAAAGATTGTTTATATTGTTTGCAACAAAAATGCCAGTTTTACATTCTGTTTTTAGATCTATGCATAGCTGATTTTTAAAAAGAGAAAATATTGTTTTATCGCTTTGTCTAGTTCCAATGTTACATTTGAAAAAAATCCATTTTCCCTTTATGCAGGTAACATGTTGCTATAGATTGAGATTAATAAATTATTTTTCCACTTAAACCAATTTCATAGAGATATTCAAATAATGTACAATTTTTAATTTTGTCAAAAGAATGTCAATGTATGGACCATGACAATGCTTATGGGAAAACATTGAGACAAAAGAAGAAAATACAGATAATAAGTATTTTATCCTTTGCCTAAATGTTTTCTATGCTATATTTTACACAAATCCAATCATTAGGAACATCCATAGGAACATCCACTGTGATTTCAAGCATCTTTTGAATTTGATCACCCAAAGGTTTGCTGTTTGGGAAAGAGTTAAGTTTGGTTGTTGTTGTTGTTGTTTTTGTTTACAGACGATAGCCAAAAGACTTACAGAATCCAAACAAACTATTCCACATTATTATTTAACCATAGATGTCAACTTAGATAAAACATTAAGGTGAGTTATAATACAGATATAACCTTCAGATGTGGTGACTTGTCTTCAGTTACATAGAATTTAATGTAGAGCAATTTTTCTATTCAATTTTTTGCATTACCACACATTGACACTTTTTGAAGCTCTTCAAAAAAAAGCTGCTTGAAAACATAGAGGAAAATGGAGAAATTGCTTTTGACAACAAAAAAAATGTGAAAAAATTCATTAACTTAAAATTGTCAACTGCAATATCTTCAACATGAATTTGCATAACCCAAAAATTTTGTTGTTTGGGAAAGGCTTAAGTATTGCTTGGTAATCGCCAGGGCAGCTACAATCCATTTCTAAAGGTGTAGCAAAAATATCTAAATACCAAGAGTTAACAAAGAATGGCCAAAGAAATATCGCAATATATCATGTCAGGGAAATTTCAAATTAAGTTAGGGAAATGTGACAGAATTTTTTTGCCTGACTTATGGCAGCCTTGAACTGTTTTCGTTTAAGATATGTGACTCAGCACGCTAAAAGGGACCTTATAGGATGTGTGAAAAATATCGACCGTAGTCAGGCTGCGCAGTCCGCGCAGCCAGACTAGGGCCGACACTATTCACTTTTATGTAATTTTCTACATCTGGAATGTTTTCCCTATATTACTATATGTTCATTTTTCGCACACAGGATCTAGTTGACCTGTGCTGAGTCTGACAAGTTTGTCAAAATTTGGATTTTTGGAGCTCGGATAAGGTCCCTTTTAGCGTGACGGGTCACATATTTATAAATACAAATTCAAACATTGATGATATTCTCTATTTCTTTCAGTTTAAGGAAACAGTTAAATGAAGTATTATCCAAAGATGGGAAGAAAGTATCGGTGAATGATTTTATAATCAAAGCTAGTGCATTAGCCTGTAAACAAGTGCCAGAGGCCAACTCGTCATGGCAAGACACATTTGTACGACAGTAAGTATGAATAGCAATAAATTTCATGCTGAAAATAAACTAGGTTTACCATTATGTTTTGATAAACTGTCAGTGTTGTTATAATATCTAGTAACTACGGCTTGAATCAAGCCGTAGTTACGAGATTTTATAACAACACCTATGAAATACCACTGTTTGTACGAAATTAAGTCGTGATTATTGGATAAATCATTCCCTTTTCTAACTTAACCACATTTTGTGGGTACTGATTAGAATCATCTTACTGAGATGATTTTATAATCAAAGCTACCGCATTAGCATGTAAACAAGTACCAGAGGCCAATTCTTCATGGCAGGACACATTTGTAAGACAGTAAGTATGAATTCTGACTTAACCCCATGTTGTAGGTCCTGATTAGAATCGTCTTACTGAGATGATTTTATAATCAAAGCTACCGCATTAGCATGTAAACAAGTACCAGAGGCCAACTCATCATGGCAAGATACATTTGTAAGACAGTAAGTATGGAGTCTAACTTAACCCCATGTTATGGGTACTGAATATGATCGTCTCACTGAGATGATTTTATAATCAAAGCTAGTACATTAGCTTGTAAACAAGTACCAGAGGCCAACTCATCGTGGCAGGATACATTTGTTAGACAGTAAGTATGAATTCTATTTTCGATGCTTATGAAGATTGTTCGGAGTTTAATGCTGCAAGGTCATGATGGGAAAAAATTGCAGAAACAAAACTTTAATCTTGTCAAAATGACTCAAGTCTGTAATTGAACCATACTTATTATGTTGTCCACAATATTTTTTTTCCAAAAATAGCCTATACAAATAATGTCCAATTCCTGTTGTAGAATTTAGAAAAACAGCATTTTCTTTGCTTCCTTCCTGGTTTGTATGCTACATCTAGATTTGTATAATAGAAATGTTTTTGTAATGTTTTATGTTTGGACTAGTCTAAAACTAATTGTAAAGTGCTAAAAATTTTCAACCTGCTAATGTATTAAATGGTCATTTCAGATACAATACAGTTGATGTAAATGTAGCTGTTGCCACAGATAATGGGCTCATTACTCCTATAGTGTTTAGAGCAGATTTAAAGGTAAGTTGTTTTTGCCTTTTGTCCTAAAATCATTTAGATTTCATGATTTATATATCTCAATATTACCTAAGTTTTACTTCTGTTTGAAACGGAGATTAAGTAAATGCCTTATGAAAATGAATGGGCATGAAAAATGGTCTAACTCTTTCCGAGATAAAAAGAATTGTCTTCTGAATCCAGGGGTCATGGGTTTGAACCCGGCTCAGCCAATATCGTTTCTGACACTTCATTAAATTAATTTGTCTCTCACCGATGGATGTGAATCATCTAAATGAGAAAGCAGTTGATGGCTCGGATTGGATATTTTGGTAGTAGTGGTGAGAATCAAGGAATCCACAGTTATGTGCTACAGCGACTGTGGTATGACTTAATACATTTAAAAGTTGCATTAAACCCCATTTATTCTATTCAATTCATTTCCAGGGTTTATCACAAATCTCTGAGGATGTGAATCTCTTAGCAGCAAAGGCCAGAGAAGGCAAACTACAACCACAAGAATTTCAGGTGTGTGGTTTTATGTTCAAGATTTGACTTCAACATTGGCGATTGGTGTTAAAATGGTATTAGGTAATGGGTCTAAGATGGTATGGAAGTGGCATGCAACTTCCTCCATTAACTCTGTATTGGGATTAACTTATTGGCGATGTACTATCAAGAATGACTTGGGTTAACTGTCAGGACCGATATTAGTGAGTGCCATCTCAATGGCATAGATCCACACAGCAGATGAGTCTCTAGGTTGATGAAAGAAATTCTAGTCTGCTGCCTACCCCTATTATATAGGGATATCTGCAAATAAACCCAGGATCAAACTATGATCACCAAACTATTGTGTTAGTCAACACTATTGAATGAGATTTTAGAATGGCAAGAGAAAGGCGAAAAAAGGCTCTAAGGATTCAGGCAGGTAACATGGAATAAGATCCCACTACAAATAAGTATGAAATTAAGATATAACTTTTCACTATCAAGCATTAGAACAATATGAACATAAAACTTATTGGTGGGTGATCAATAATGCAGAATTCCAGATTTTTAGCTCGCCCGGGACGATAGTCTCGGAAGAGCTATTGTCATACCCCCGGATGTCAGCGTCGGCGTCAGCGTCGGCGTCAGCGTCCGCAAAAACTTTAACCTGGCCCATATCTCATGCCCTGTTAGAGATACAGCCTTCATATTTCACCTGTGGGTACCTCTAACCAAGACCTTTAATTTGAGACCATGACCTTTGACCTTGTGACCTTGACCTTGGAGTTTGACCCACTTTTTGACCGTTTTAAAAAAACTTTAACCTTGCCTATATCTCATGCCATATTACACCTACAGCCTTCATATCTCACATGTGGATACCTCTCACCAAGACCTTTCATTTGAGACCATGACCTTTGACCTTGTGACCTTGACCTTGGAGTTTGACCTACTTTAAAAAACTTTAACCTGGCCTAAAAAAACTTTAACCTGGTCTATATCTTATGCCCTATTGCACATACAGCCTTGATATTTCACATATGGACACCTCCTACCAACACCATTCACATTTGACCATGACCTTTGACCTCATGACCTTGACCTTGGAGTTTGACCTACTTTTAAAAAACTTTAACCTGGCCTACATCTCATGTCTTTTTACATCTACAGCCTTGATATTTTACATATGGACACCTCCTACCAACACCATTCACATTTGACCATGACCTTGGACCTTGTGACCTTGACCTTGGAGTTTGACCTACTTTTAAAATACTTTAACCTGGCCTATATTTCATGTCCACGGCCTTGATATTTCACACATGGACACCTCCTACCAACATGATTCACATTTGACCATGACCATGACCTTGACCTTGGAGTTTGACCTACTTTTAAAAGACTTTAACATTGCCTATAGCTCATGTCCTTTTACACCTACAGCCTTCATATTTCACTAATGGACACCTCCCACCAAGACCTTTCATATTTGACCATGACCTTGGACCTGGTGACCTTGACCTTGAAGTTTGACCTACTTTTAAAAAACTTTAACCTGGCCTTTATCTCATGTCCTTTTACACCTACAGCCTTGATATTTCACACAATGACACCTCCTACCAACACTTTTCACATTTGACCATGACCTTGGACCTGGTGACCTTGACCTTGGAGTTTGACCTACTTTAAAAAACTTTCCCCTTGCCTATATCCCATGTCCTTTTGCACCTACAGCCTTGATATTTCACACATGGACACCTACCAACACGGTTCACATTTGACGTTGACCTTGTACCTTGACCTTGGAGTTTGACCTACTTTCAAAAAACTTTAACTAAGCCTATAACTCATGTCCTTTTACACCTACAGCCTTGATATTTCACACACGGACACCTCATTCCAACACAGTTCACATTTGACCATGACCTGTGACCTGGTGACCTTGACCATGGAGCTTGACCTACTTTTACAAAATTTCATTTTGGGCCATGACCTGTTTACCTTGACCTAGGAAATGACTTTTCTTTGTGACAAGCTCTCGTTTGGGCGAGCTTTATTGTCCGCGGACAATTCTTGTTTAAGCTGTAGTTACAATGTTTTGATGTCCCACCAACAAAATGCTTTGTTTTTGTAGGGAGGAACATTCACCATATCTAATCTAGGGATGTTTGGCATCAAATCATTTTCTGCGGTCATCAATCCACCCCAGGCGTGTATATTTAATTGATTATTATTGATTATTAATCGATTATTGGATGATTATCTTTTCTAGGGAGGCACATTCACGATATCTAATCTGGGAATGTTTGGCATCAAATCATTTTCTGCGGTCATCAATCCACCCCAGGCTTGTATATTGGCTGTGGGTGGGGCTGAGAAGAGATTGGTGGTTGATGAAGATGCAGAAAATGGGTGAGTATATGTTTTCTCCTTTTACCTCAACATTTTCCATGGCTTTTTATGCCCCTGTCTGTCTGTCTGTCTGTCTGTCCATCTGTTAGTCTGAGACTTAATGTGAAAACTTAACATATTAGCCATTGTTGTTTCACAAACACATCTTGTCGATATAGGAATATCTCGGCAAGAATCCTGTCTGATATTTGACAAAAGTTATTTGTTTGTCACCAATGGATAAATTGTTCTGGAATGCAGAATTTTGGGATGAGCAGCTGGTGGCTTAGATTGGATGTTCTATTTGTTCTGTTGCTATATACACCAGGATCAAAAGGTTAGGTGCACCAGCTGCTGCAATATTACTTGAGTATCGTTGAATGTGGTTTTAAATTCCATCAAATCATACCTTTTAGAATTTCAAAACCAGGGTTCTGTTATTAGCTCACCTGAGCACGAAGTGCTCGAGGTGAGCTATTGTGATCGCTTTTTGTCCGTCGTCCGTCCGTCTGTCCATCTGTCCGTCTGTCCACAATTTGGTGTTTACACTCTAGCATCCACAAATATTAGTCAATCTTGACCAAACTTTGTCAAAACAAGTATGGTCATAAGTTCTCGGATGAGTTCGATTATGGGCCAGATTGGACCAGAAAGTGTGGAGTTATCTGCCCCTGAATGCCGAAAAATGCTGTTTTTATTAGCTCACCTGAGCACGAAGTGCTCAAGGTGAGCTATTGTGATCGCTTTTTGTCCGTCGTCCGTCCGTATGTCTGTATGTCCGTATGTCCGTCCGTCCGTCCGTCCGTCCGTCTGTCAACAATTTGGCGTTTACACTCTAGCATCTACAAATATAAGCCAATCTTAACCAAACTTGGTCAAAACATGTATAACCATGAGCTATCGGATGAGTTCGAATTTGGGTGAGATCGGACCAGAAAGTCTGGAGTTATCTGCCCTTGAATGTAAAAAATAGCTACTTTTGACATTGTTTACACTCTAACATCTACAAATATTGACTAATCAATACAAAAGTTAGACACAATGTTGGTGACCATAAGATCTCGGATGAGTTTGATTTTGGGTCAGATCGGACTAGAAAGTCCTGAGTTATCTGCCCTTGAATTTGACAAAATTGTTGTTTTTGACCGTTTTCGACTTTGTTTACACTATAGCATCTACAATTAATGACCAATCAAGACAAAACTTTAACACAATGTTAGTGACCATAAGATCTTGGATAAGATTGATTTTGGATCAGATCGGACCAGAAAGTCAGGAGTTATCTGCCCTTGAATGTAAAAAATAGCTACTTTTGACATTGTTTGCACTCTAGCATCTACAAATATTGACCAATCAAAACAAAAGTTGGACACAATGTTGCAGACCATAAGATCTCAAATGAGTTTGATTTTTGGTTTGATCGGACCAGAAAGTCTTGAGTTATCTGCCCTTGAATTTGACAAAATTGTCGTTTTTGACCGTTTTCGACTTTGTTTACACTATAGCATCTACAATTATTGACCAATCAAGACAAAAGTTTAGGACAATGTTAGTGACTATAAGATCTTGGATGAGTTTGATTTTGGGTGAGATCGGACCAGAAAGTCTGGAGTTATCTGCCCTTGAATGTAAAAAATAGCTACTTTTGACATTGTTTACACTCTAGCATCTACAAATATCAACCAATCAATACAAAAGTTAGACACAATGTTGGTGACCATAAGATCTCGGATGAGTTCGATTTTGGATCAGATAGGACTAGAAAGTCCTGAGTTATCTGCCCTTGAATTTGACAAAATTGTCGTTTTTGACCGTTTTCGACTTTGTTTACACTATAGCATCTACAGTTATTGACCAATCAAGACAAAACTTTAACAAAATATTAGTGACCATAAGATCTTGGATGAGGTTGATTTTGGGTCAGATCCGACCTGAAAGTCAGAAGTTATCTGCCCTTGAATGAAAAAAAGCTACTTTTGACATTGTTTACACTCTAGCATAGATCAACAAATATTGACCAATCTATACAAAAATTGGACACAATGTTGGTGACCTTATATAAGATTTCGCATGAGTTTTTGTTTTGGTTTGATCGGACCAGAATGTCCTGAGTTATCTGCCCTTGAATTTGACAAAATTGCTGTTTTCGACTTTGTTTTTACTCTAACAACCACAAAATTAATGGTGACCAATCAAGACAAAACTTTGATCTTGGGTATAATGGTTAATCACCATAAGATCATGAATGAGTTTGAATTTCAGCATAATTAGACAAGCAGTTGCTGAGTTATCTGCCCTTGAAATTGACAAAATTCTCATTTTTGACTTTGTTTTCACTCTTTACAACCAGATATATTGACCGATAAAGACGAAACAGGGACATAATGTTGATGACCATAAGTTTGTTTTCAGTCTTAATGTCACAAATATTAATTGATTCAAACATAACTGCGCCTCATATCATCTTGGTTCAGGTGAGCGATATAGGACCATCATGGTCCTCTTGTTTTCCTTAAAATGCAAACATATTATGAACATGTAAAACTAAATTACAAATGTACATATGATATTATAATGTTTCATTAATAAGAAAATACATGTATTGATAAAAGAATTTTTCTTTTATCATCTATAGGCATAATTTATTTAAAAAAAATGTAAAGTAAAGTACTACATAACTTTGGGCAAACAAATGGAATCAGACTTGATGATTTGAATTATTAGATTCTGCTTATACTGGGTATATATGAATTTGATGACTAGTATTTTTCTCTTTACTTAACCCTTTCCTTTATTGGTTTCTAAAGGTAATTCTTCGCATGAAAGGTTTCAGATAACATTAAGGCAAAAGGAGAAAATGCCTTTATCAAGCATTTCTGTATAAAATAGTCACCATGGTCTTATCATTGGTCCAATGGCTTCAACATGGTCTGATATACATGAATTCCACTTTCATCATCATCATTTGTGATGGTTCATAAGAGCATTAAGGAAAGATAGCTAAAGCCTCTCTTACAACCGGTCGAACGTGCTCCTGCGTGCGGTCTGCGTCTAAAACGTATGTTTAGTCGTGCGATACACGTACGATTTTGGTGGACGCAACCACGACGCAGACTGCAGGCACCAACGAATTAACCGGACAACTCTTTGCTACGACCATTCTGCGTCTTTTATAACGCCAGGAGCACGCCAGACAGATGTACGGAGCATGTATGACAGGCGTGCGTGTGACGCAGGGAACGATATACATGTACTGAAATTCCAGAAAAGTCACAAAGAATGCGTACTTTTCTCGAAAGAGATTCATACTTTTGACCTGATTTGAATGTACATATTTTGAGGAGCCCTTACAACCTGTCGTGCATCTTTATAAATCGTGCGATTTTGCAGAGTTTTAAAACATACGATTTAAAAAGACTCACGACGTGTTGTAAGAGAGGCTTAAGATATGCTAATATTCAACAAGTCCATAACATCCTATAGATGTATTTTCACCCAACTTTATCAAACAGAACTCTCCAATTATAATGTAAGTGGTGTGTTTCAAGAAATTTAAAAAGAAATGTAATTTTAATAGTAAAGATATTTCATATTTTGTGATTCTGTTCAGATTATGCATTTGAATATTGTGAAATATTTTTTGCCCCTTTCAACTGTTTATTTTCTTTGACGTGAAAGCTTTTATCTGCGATTAATGATTAATGATTAATAATCGATTACTTACCCCTAAATTAATGATTAATAATCAATTACTGAGGCATTTTTCAGTGAAAGTAATTTAATCGATTAATAATCAAGGGTGCATTAATCATTAATTTAATCGATTACTTTTTCAAGTAATCGACCCCATGTCTGACTCTAGCATCTACAATTATTGCCCAATCAATACAAAACTTGGATATAATATTGGAGACTATAGGATCTTGTATGAGTTCGATTTTCAGTCAGATCAGATGAAAAAGTCAAAAGTTATGTGCCCTTGAATTTTTCAAATTGCCGTTTTCGACCGTTTTCGACCTTGTTTACACTCTAGAATCTACAATTATTGACCAATCAAGACAAATCTTGAACACAATGATGGAGACCATAAGATCTCAGATGAGTTTAATTTTCAGTCTGATTAGACGAGAAAGTCGAGAGTTATGTGCCCTTGAATTTGACAAAATTGTCGTTTTTGACTGTTTTCGACCTTGTTTACACTCTAGAATCTACAATTATTGACCAATCAAGACAAATCTTGGACACATTGTTTGAGACCATAAGATCTTGGATGAGTTTGATTTTCAGTGTGATCTGACAAAAAAGACTAGAGTTACGTGCCCTTGAATTTGATAAAATTGTCATTTTCGGCTGTTTTCGACATTGTTTATACTCTAGAATCTACATTTATTAATCAATCAAGACAAAACTTGGACACAATGTTGGAGATCATAAGATCTCGGATGAGTTGAATTTTCAATCTGATAAGACAAGAAAGTCGAGACTTATGTGCCCTTGAATTTGACAAAATTGTCGTTTTTGACTGTTTTCGACCTTGTTTACACTCTAGAATTTTCAATTATTGTCCAATCAAGACAAATCTTGGACACAATGTTTGAGACCATAAGATCTTGGATGAGTGTGATTTTCAGTGTGATCTGACTAGAAAGAAGAGAGTTAGGTGCCCTTGAATTTGACAAAATTGTCGTTTTTGACTGTTTTCGACCTTTTTTACACTCTAGAATCTACAATTATTGACCAATCAAGACAAATCTTGGACACAATGTTTGAGACCATGAGATTTCGGATGAGTTCGATTTTCAGTGTGATTTGACAAAAAAGACAAGAGTTACATGCCCTTGAATTTGATAAAATTGTCATTTTCAGCTGTTTTCGACATTGTTTACACTCTAGAATCTACATTTATCAATCAATCAAGACAAAACTTGGACACAATGTTAGAGATCATAAGATCTCAGATGACTAGAATTTTCAATCTGATAAGACAAGAAAGTCCAGACTTATGTGCCCTTGAATTTGACAAAATTGTCGTTTTTGACTGTTTTCGACCTTGTTTACACTCTAGAATTTTCAATTATTGTCCAATCAAGACAAATCTTGGACACAATGTTTGAGAGGATAAGATTTCGGATGTGTTTGATTTTTAGTGTGATATGACCAGAAAGACGAGAGTTATGTGCCCTTGAATTTGATAAAATTGTCTTTTTCGGCTGTTTTCGACCTTGTTTACACTCTAGAATCTACAATTATCAATCAATCAAGACAAAACTTGGACACAATGTTTTGGACCATAATATGTCGGATGAGTTTGATTTTCAGTCTGATCTAATCAGAAAGTTGAGAGTTATGTGCCCTTGAATTTTAACAAAATAGCCGTTTCTGGCTGTTTTTCGATCTTGTTTACACTCTAGAATCTTCAATTATTGACCAATCAAGACAAATCTTGGACACTATGTTGGAGACCATAATATCTTGGATGAGGTAGATTTTCAGTCTGATGTGATCAGAAAGTCGAGAATTGTGTGCCCTTGAATTTGAAAAAATTACCGTCTTTGGCTGTTTTCGACCTTGTTTATACTCTAGAATCTGTGATTATTTATCAATCAAGAAAAACCGGGACACAATGTTTGGCACCATAAGATCTCAGATGAGTTTGATTTTCACAAAGTTATTGACTATAAGTTAGTTTTCAGTCTTACAGTCATAAATGTTTATTGAATTGAACAAAAGTGTTGCTCATATCATTTTGGTTCAGGTGAGCGATATAGGACCATCATGGTCCTCTTGTTTTTGTTTACACTCTAGCATCTACAATTATTGCCCAATCAATACAAAACTTGGATATAATATCGGGAACTATAGGATCTTAGATGAGTTCGATTTTCAGTCAGATCAGACGAAAAAGTCAAAAGTTATGTGCCATTGAATTTGTCAAAATTGCCGTTTTCGACCGTTTTCGACCTTGTTTACACTCTAGAATCTACAATTTTTGACCAATCAAGACAAATCTTGAACACAATGTTGGAGACCATAAGATCTCGGATGAGTGTAATTTTCAGTCTGATTAGACGAGAAAGTCGAGAGTTATGTGCCCTTATATTTGACAAAATTGTCGTTTTTGACTGTTTTCGACCTTGTTTACACTCTAGAATCTACAATTATTGACCAATCAAGACAAATCTTGGACACAATTTTTGAGACCATAAGATCTTGGATTAGTTTGATTTTCAGTGTGATTTGACAAAAAAGACTAGAGTTACGTGCCTTTGAATTTGATAAAATTGTCATTTTCGGCTGTTTTCGACATTGTTTATACTCTAGAATCTACATTTATTAATCAATCAAGACAAAACTTGGACACAATGTTGGAGATCATAAGATCTCGGATGAGTTGAATTTTCAATCTGATAAGACAAGAAAGTCGAGACTTATGTGCCCTTGAATTTGACAAAATTGTCGTTTTTGACTGTTTTCGACCTTGTTTACACTCTAGAATTTTCAATTATTGACCAATCAAGACAAATCTTGGACACAATGTTTTAGACCATAAGATCTTGGATGAGTTTGATTTTCAGTGTGATCTGACCAGAAAGAAGAGAGTTACGTGCCCTTGAATTTTGACAAAATTGTCGTTTTTGACTGTTTTCGACCTTTTTTACACTCTAGAATCTACAATTATTGACCAATCAAGACAAATCTTGGACACAATGTTTGAGACCATAAGATTTCGGATGAGTTTGATTTTCAGTGTGATCTGACAATAAAGACAAGAGTTACGTGCCCTTGAATTTGATAAAATTGTCATTTTCGGCTGTTTTCGACATTGTTTACACTCTAGAATCTACATTTATCAATCAATCAAGACAAAACTTGGACACAATGTTAGAGATCATAAGATCTCAAATGACTAGAATTTTCAATCTGATAAGACAAGAAAGTCGAGACTTATGTGCCCTTGAATTTGACAAAATTGTCGTTTTTGACTGTTTTCGACCTTGTTTACACTCTAGAATTTTCAATTATTGTCCAATCAAGACAAATCTTGGACACAATGTTTGAGAGGATAAGATTTCGGATGAGTTTGATTTTTAGTGTGATCTGACCAGAAAGACGAGAGTTATGTGCCCTTGAATTTGATAAAATTGTCATTTTTGGCTGTTTTCGACCTTGTTTACACTCTAGAATCTACAATTATCAATCAATCGAGACAAATTTGGACACAATGTTGGGGACCATAATACGTCGGATGAGTTTGATTTTCAGTCTGATCCGATCAGAAAGTTGAGAGTTATGTGCCCTTGAATTTAACAAAATAGCCGTTTCTGGCTGTTTTTCGATCTTGTTTACACTCTAGAATCTTCAATTATTGACCAATCAAGACAAATCTTGGACACTATGTTAGAGACCATAATATCTTGGATGAGGTAGATTTTCACTCTGATGTGGTCAGAAAGTCGAGAATTGTGTGCCCTTGAATTTGAAAAAAATACCGTCTTTGGCTGTTTTCGACCTTGTTTATACTCTAGAATCTGTGATTATTTATCAATCAAGAAAAACCTGGACACAATGTTTGGCACCATAAGATCTCAGATGAGTTTGATTTTCACAAAGTTATTGACTATAAGTTAGTTTTCAGTCTTATAGTCATAAATGTTTATTGAATTGAACAAAAGTGTTGCTCATATCATTTTGGTTCAGGTGAGCGATATAGGACCATCATGGTCCTCTTGTTATCTAAATCATTGTTCATATGGGCTTTAGTAATAGAGACCTAGGGCTTGTTTTGAAAAGATTTAACCCTTTCCCAAATGACATGATTTTAGTGTGGTTCAAATTTAATGTTGCTACAGATGACAAAGTTTAAGCTGATAAAGATTTTTTTTTTATGATATAGCACAGGAAATATTGAGACAAAAGGAGATTACTGCTGGTTATTAGCAGTTTTCTTCTTTTGTCTCAGTGTTTTCCCAAGCCATTTTTATAAGGGAAATGAAAACCAGAGGTGCGTTCTTTAGAGTGAGATATCTTGAGATATCTTGAGATTTCTTAAGATATTTTAGAATAAAGCGTTCTTTCGAGCAAGATTTTTAAGTCGTTCAATGGGAGGGGCCATTACTCTTTACTTCATGCGGAACCCTCGGTCACTGCTCCATAATGTATAAACTGTGGTGTTCCGAATGCTCCAAACTTTATACAAATGATGTCATGATGACGTCTTCGGTGAAATCTCGGTCTTAAAAACGCTTTATCCAAAACATCTTAAGAAATCTTAAAATATCGCGTTCTAAAGAACGCACCTCAAGCCTTGTTTGGGAAAGGGTTAAGGTATTCCACTCCTAATGAGATTTATGTGACATCAGTTTTATTAAGGCAACATAGTAAACATTCACTTGAGGAATAATCCACCGCTGAATGTTTAAGTCACCTGAATATTTGTAGATATATAAATGAAAATTCTGTGTGTGTGTGTGTGTGTGTGTGTGTGTGTGTGATTCTCAATAGGGATGTAATAACTTAAAATTTTACTTAAGTAAAAATTCTATTATGTTACAGTTACTCCGAGGCCACGGTGATGTCTGTCACATTAAGTTGTGATCATCGAGTAGTTGATGGGGCAGTCGGGGCTCAGTGGTTAGCGCAGTTTAGAAAATATCTGGAGGAACCTGCGACCATGTTGTTATAGTAGAAACAAAGACAAATAGATGTTAGTTGATTAAGAAATACTAGAGTGATCATTACAATGGCGGGATAAAAGAAGACTAACAAGATTACTCACATGGACAGTAAAATTTGTATAAAAAAATTGTTGCTTGTCTTTAAAAAAAAATGCAACTGCAGCTTGTTTAAAGCAGCAGTTACAAGGTTTTTGAAGAAAAACATGAAGAAATAAGTACAAAATGATGATGCAAAGACTACCGGTGTTTAGAAAAAGCTTCACAGCAATAGTAAATACATTACAAGAAGTAAACAAGTGATATTTGGTTAGGATATATTTAGGCTGCGTGTAATGTACTGCCAAGAAAGTTTTTACAACATATTAGTATGAGAAGTGTTTAATACGGTAATAGATTTTTAAGATGTGTGTAAAAGATGCCCTTTGAATCTGTGTGGTAGGGTTTTAAAGTAATGATAGTGTAGAAAAGATGAAATGAGCTGTTATATGAACATGTATGTTTCAGTTATGAAAGTTTTGCCATAGATTTCAATCATTATGAAAGTTGTAACTTTGATATCTCTGACTTTAACAAAGCAATAAACTCCAACTCATATTTTAAGAACGAAAGAAGTTATTTCATTTGCTGATATTTCTATTGTCATTTATTTGCGACTGGTGCAAGATTCATATTAATGCATAACCAATGTATTGTATATTTATCATTGCACTTGTCTTTCAACATCTTTCCACTAAATTAGACACACACGTTCTAGTAGGGAAGTTACATGCAAAATTGTGCTGAATGCATTGAAAGTGCTATATGATTGTTGTGCACTCAAATGAAATAACAATTGTACAGAAATTGTTATTGTATTTATTTGTTTTAATTTGTAACCCTTTCCCAAATTGTGATGCATTTTGTTGCTCTCAATTGTTAAAACTGTGAAGACATTGGACAAAAGAAGAAAGTGCCAGTTATCAGCATTTTCTCCCTTTGTGCCTATATTTTCTTTGCTTTTTTACATGGACGCCCTTTCTTGATCAACATTCTTTTTGTCGTTTGTAGCAGCTTTCATATTTGAAGTCTGAATTTTTACTGTTAGGGGAAGGGTTACTGCAGATGTGTTTTGTTAATAATGATTGTTATGATTATGTATCCGCATGGAGTTTAAACTGGAATTGTTGTAATTATTTTCATCATGGACTTAAGATACGGTCTTCACAGAATATAGATCTACTCGTTTTGTTACATGACCAGAGCTAAGTGCAAGCTTATATTAAATTAGCATCCCTAATGAGATTGATATGACGTCTTAAACTTTAGTCTGACATCTTTAACATTTGTAAAATGTCTGAACCAATTCAGAAAGTTCCACCGCCAAATGTTTACACTGTCACCTGAATAATTCAGGTATTGAGTGAATCTCGTTGGGAATGGACTAACTTTAATGTTTCTTTATTTCTACGCTGCCATGAATATTACCATTTATTTAACATTTTTACTAATCATTGATTTAAAAAAATTGCTATGAAATATAATGTAAACATGATTAATCTTCCTTCAAACAACTTTAAAAAATAGTCCAATAGGCTTGGTACATGTACTTGGTTTAAAAAAGACTGAGAATGAGCAGTGTAAACAAGGATCAGACTGCATGTAATATAGGCTGATCTTGTGCTACATTGCATCCAGGTGCAAATCTACAGATAAGAGGGGTGATGGCTTTTCGAGATGTGATATTTCATTAATTGTTCGCCAAATCCTATGTTAAGGGTACTCATTGGAATCGTCTCGTAGAGCCGATTTCAATGAATACCCGCAACATTGGGTTTGTATTGAAATAATAAATTTAGAATGTCTTTACTCCCTCTTATATTTAAACGTGTACAAAGATGGAATCCATTAAGATGTCCAGAAGATGATTGTGATTACAATTATTAAAAAGAGCTGGGATAAGTAAAGAGGGCTTGTACGGCAATTGAGACCAACATGGATCTAGATCTCTGCTTCTTCATGAAATAGTAAAACGGTAAAAGATCAGCATTGGGTCCTGATCAGAGAGTATACAATCTCAGTACAATAGGGATCAATTTTGGTCTCAAATGCAAAAATGAGTCCCTTTCAGATCCCAGCTCAAATGTATTTCAGAAAAATGTGTGCTTTTTTCTTTAAAGTCCAAACAGAATTGACCAAACGCCAATAGATAGATCGCTCCGCCCAACATAGAATCTAATACAAACAATGGGGACATTGGCATGTTGATTGTTTTGATTGTCAATCGATAGATCGATACAATACCACGTGCAACGATGAATTTAAGACAAACAATGGTGACGTGGCATTTTTTCTGATCGTCCATTAGCTTATTGCTGGTTTTGATTGACAGCCGGCGTTTGGTCAATTGTAATGTGGTCAACATGCCAATATATCGCTGCTTTTCAATGATAAATTCATAACTGCAGCTTGTTTCAAGCTGCAGTTATGAGGTTTTCGTTGAAAAGCAGTGATATATATATATATAGATACTTGAAACGCTTCTCATGAATGATATCTGTCCTCTTTTTGGTCTATATGAAATAATACAAGAAAAGCAAAATGGTGATATTTTTTATTTGAGTAGGTCAAAGCATACATGTGACATCATCCTAAAATAGTGACGTCACAATTGTTAATAACGCTTACAGTACATGTATTATGCTAGAATTCTGAGTAAATGAGTCACAAATACATTGTTTGTCGTAGCAATGGCGGAAGAAATCGTGACACGTTAGTAGAGGTGCTTTTTCCCGGAAACAGTCGAATTGGGTAATGCAATCTGTGAAGAAGAATAAGAATAGTATTTGAGACACTCTTTCTCACAATTCGTTCATTACGTGTTAGATAGAAGCTGTAAAGTCGAAATAAACATTCAAATGCGCACAGCGCATTGAATGTTTATATTGGTAGAATTTAGTATGCAGACTCTATTTGACATCGTGTTTGCTAACTGTTCATTGGAGACGGGGGCGTGGCTATGTATAGACGTCACATAAACTAGTCGGTAGCCCGTTTATGCGAAATACAGCAGCGAAATTTTGAAATCTACTGCAATTTCGTTGACCAGTGTAAAAAGTAGGTCGAACGCTAAATTCAATTTTATCTCTAGTAGTTCTATGTATTAGATAGAGGATGTATAGTAAGTAGATTCTACGCGAAATAAACATTCAAATGCGCACAGCGCATTGAATGTTTATACCGCGTAGAATCTACTATACAGACTCTATCTGACGCAGTGTTTGCTAACGGTTCATTGGAGACGGGGGCGTGGCTATGTATAGACGTCACATACAATAGCTGACTGCTCGTTTATGCGAAATATAGCGGCGAAATTTTGAAATATACTGCAATTTCATGGGTCCAAAAAGTAGGTCGAACTCTAAATTCGATTTCGTCTCTAGTAAAAACAATGAAATTCTTGATATCTGATATGGGCTTTATTGGATAGTATTGCGTTTCCGTCATAAAGACCGTGCACTTTAAAACGTAGTGGTATCCGAGACGGTAACCAGTCTAGGCGACCATGAACTGCGTAGAAATATTTTCGCAATCTCGATAAAGTGACGCCTAGACGCCTAGACGGGAAAACTTCGTATAGTATGGCATGCGTATACATATTAGATAGAGGCTGTATGGACGGTAAATTCTACGCGAAATGAATATTCAAATGCGCGCAGCGCATTGAATGTTCATATCACGTAGAATCTACTATACAGACTCAATTTGACCTAGCGTTCGCTAGCGGTTCATCGGAGACGGGGGCGTGGCTATGTATAGACGTCACATAAACTAGCCGACAGTCTCGTTTATGCGAAATATAGCGATGCAATTTTAGATTATACTGCAATTTCATTGGTCCAAAAAGGAGGTCGATCCCTAAAGCAAAGGAGACAAACTTACTGTCTATTCTGGGGTCACAGCACGTACACAGCCCCATGCCATTTCATTAGTCCATAAAGTAGGTCGAACCCCAGGGCTTCAGATAAGTGGGGGTGAAGACATTCTAACTTTGTTATTTCAATTACAAACCCTATGTTGTGGGTACTCATTTGAATCGTCTCGACGAGACGATACAAATGAGTACCCACAACTTAGGGTTTGATGAACTATTACAGAATTATTGCAGTTTGAAAAATCACCACTCCCTCTTATCTGGAGCTAAGCTAAAGCCTATCAAAGCTGACAAACTTACGATCTGTTTTGGGGTCACCAAATGTACACAACCCCATACAACATTGTATAGTGAGAGTAACGAACGACAACTCTGCTCGGAGATTGGGACAACACCATCTCTGTGTTTTTATCTCTGATATAGAACCCTGATACTTACGGTCTATCCTGGGGTCACCACATGTACACAGCCCCATACCATCTAGAACAACTCCATCTCTGTGTTGACAGATCACGTGGGCGCCAGGGAGACACGTGGTACTCACGCAGTCTGAGTTCAATGTGCACGACTCGCCATGGGTTTGTTCTGAAATTGTATAAAAAAGATCCTCTCATACTGTTTTTGTCTGGAAGTGTGCAACAGCATTGAACGATTATCAAACTTGATACTTTATTTGGACAAAGGTGATTGACCGATGTGTCCATGTATTTACTATGTATATAACGGACAACAAAAAAAATAAAATAAAAATGCGGAGTGATCTCCCTCGAAAGCCGAGGGATCTATGCAGCAGCAGATCACAAGTTATATCATATTTAGACGTATGAAATAAAATAGTACCAGAAGCGTTAGAAAACATACGAAACGCAGACTGTTGTCTTTCAGTATTTCCTATTTTCCATTTTGTACCTCACCACATGTATCCCATTCCCACACATAAACGCATTTTTGGCAACCATCAAGAAAAAGATCTGCGAAAATTTTGTAGGAAATGAAGAAATTGCTTGTAACAAGCAATTTCTTCATTTTCAACAATGTTTTCTTGCAAGAACGACAAAATTTAGAAAAATATAATTAGCTTAAATTGCCCCCTGCAACATTTTGACCGGTTTGTCATCTCGTAATGTTTTAAAGGTGTTGAGATGTTCGTCAATGGGCTGACAAAGAATTTTTGATACAGATAATACATTACCAGCAAAATAGACGATCACAAAAACCACTGCAAGAACAGCAAATCTCATAATTATTTAAGCAAGTCCTCTTATTTTAGATACCAGACAGAAAGAAAATTAAACCTTAAACTATGTCACGACTAAGATAATTTTTCTAAAATTTGAAAGTGGGGCAACATTCTAGATCTAGTAACGACATGCAAAGTTCAAATGACTGACTTATGATTCGACTTTGACGTGATCCCTTCTCATGTTTTAGCTCCACGCGGACTATTGTCATGGCGGTGTGTTCGTCGTGCGTCCGTCCGTCCGGTCGTCAACTTTTTTTAAAAAAAAAAAAATCTCAGAAACTACATTATGTATTTCAATTAAACCTCACATGATAGATCCTTGAGTGATCTCTAATAGATTCGTTCGAAGAATTCTGGTTGGACCATAAAATTGGGAGTTATCTGCCCTTGAATGTTAAAAATTGCCGTTTTGGCTTTGTTTTCACTCTAGCAACTACACATATCAACCAATCAGGACAAAGCTTGAACAGAGTGTTAGTGACTAAAAGATCTTGCCATAGTGTAATTTTCAGCTAGGTCTGAAATTTTCATCTTGAGTTATCACGCTATGGGAGCCTGACCAGCGGCACCTATTTTTTCGAGCAAACAAAATGGCGGACAAGGAAGTGGATTCTGACATTCCCATCAGTTAATTGGACGTAAGTTGTGTTTTTTGTCCTATAACACCAACTTTGAAGCATAAACATGTCGGTCTATGATTCAACTTTGTTATTGTTTTTGTCTTTTGCTCATCGGACTGGCATACATAACGTAAACGATAAGCAAACGTGATATATTATGTATGTATATTTCCACCTTTAAAATGATCTAAAGAAAATAAACAGATATTTTAGGTACACATTGTATTATCAAAACTACAACGACTACATTATTCTTTGAAAATCCAAAAGAATAAGAATGATCGCAAATGTTAGAATTGGAATATTTATGTTTTTATTCACTGTACGGAGACCAAAAATTCCCCATACACGTGCATTACAGTACCAAATTTTTTGAGTCACTGGACGGGTATTTGGATTGAATTAATTTCATTTACGGGTGATTCGAGTTTATTCCTGTACGGGTGTTCGGAACGTTTTATATATTTGTAGAAGATAAAAATCTTTGGTGTTGATCAGTTTAGATATTTAATTCCACGTTTGTTTCTTTTTCCACTGATGCTTATGATGATAAAATGACACAGCGATTAGAATTCTTGGTTGGATCACGTCAAATTCAAGTCGCCAGCTGGATTGCGTTGCTCAATGGTTCAATTTTAGGTACAATAATTGTGCCCCTTTTGAAGAAAATGGGGTTATATTGTTTTGCAAGTGTCTGTCGGTCGGTAGGAATTGCTCGTAATTCGTCGGTCGGTTTGTTGGTCGGTCTGCCTGTAGACCAAATCTTTTCTGGAGCATAAGTTGAAAGGTATTGAAGGTAGAATCATGACACCAAATATGTTGATAGATCTCATTATGGAAAGGTGCAGTGCATAAAAACAGTTATTTTACTCTTCGGATCATAAATTTGAGTTATCGCCCTTTGTTGGTTTTCGAACTCAATTCTTGTAATGCAGACAGACAGTGAGTGTTGTTAGGAGAAAACATACATAGAATACTATATACTATGTACTAACATACTATAGAATACTGTTTCATTTTTAAATCAATTTTTATCTTTGATTTCGTGAATAATACTCTTTGATATGTAGGTTTCATACAAATCATTCAGTTTATTTGTTCATTTATTTCATCTTTAAGTCAGTGCTGTAACTGCTTTAACTTGAGATTGCTTAATTTGCATGAACAAGTTCCAAAAACTGTATTAAACCTTTCCCAAATACGATCTGGTTTTGACGTTCCTAAAAATAGGCTAAAGCAAACATTGAGGCAAAAGACGAAATACTTATAGCCAGCATTTCCTCCTTTTGTATCGATAATTTCTGTGCTATTTTACACTAATCCAATATTTTTTCAAGATCAATTCTGTGGTAAACAGCTACTTTTGAATTGAAATTTACGCTTTGGAAAGGGTTAAAATGATTTAAGTGCGCATTTAGATTGGCTGTGCTTGAAGAAACTTATTCCTTCATTCATTTGCTTAACTGAAAATGTTGAGCACTAGGATTTTTTCTAATAATACACATCTCCCACGACTCGAGTTATACAAAGGTTCTGTCATACAGAAGTATATGTCCACACACGAAAATAAAACCAGTAGAAACAGTAAAGTGTGATTTTTGATTGATTCATTAAATCATTTCTCGCTTAAAATGATGAGCACAGCACATCGTGAAGATTGTCGGCACAATTTTAAATAATCTAAAGATCAAAAAGTTCATTTAAGAATCAAAATTGGTAAAGCAACATATGTACTCAAATATCAATGAGTATGAACGTGCAAAATTGAGTATAAATGTGACAAATCTTCCTTTGTTTGCAGCATCTATTTCTTGCAGGTTTGTTATGTCCGCCATTTTTGCTCGAAAAAATAGGTGCCGCTGGTCAGGCTCCCATAGCGTGGTTATGTGCATTGAAATTTATAAAATTGCTGTTTTCGAACTTATTTTTTACTCAAAAAATACATAACCATGAACCAATAAACACACCACTTTAAAGTAATCTTTCGGACAATAAAACTTTGCGTAAGTGTAATTTTCTGTCTGGATCAGAAAATTCTGAGTTATCCCTAGATTTGACAAAATTGTTATTTTCGATGTTGTTTTCTCTCTAACAACGTAAAAATTAACCAACCAAGATAAATCGGAGACACGATGCTGCTGACCATAAGATCTCAGATGTCTGATGGGACTGGAACGTTTATTACTATCTGCGCTTGAATTTTACAGAATCATAATATTTGTTTAATTGAAGGAGATCACTCAGAATATATTAGACTCAAGGGAGGTAACTACTCTCACCCAAAGAAGTTTCATTACACTACCTTCATTCGACAATGTGTCACACAAATATAGAGGATAATCGTTTGTTTCAGTGTAAGATCGATTTATATTTCATTGAGTGAACAACAAAAGCTTTATTTTCACGAGTGGAGAAGCCACGAGTGAAAATGTAGCTTTCGTTGTTCACAAAATGAAATATAAATCGATCTTACACGAAAAACAAACGATTATTCTATTTCTTTAATGCAAAAATTAGACAAAATGCAAAAATTTTAGGACAGATTTTCTTAAAGCGCGTCATTTTGCACGTGACTGCTGTGCAACGCTTATGATGACGTCACTTATTGACCCGGCTTATATAACGTCAGATATGGTGAAATGAAGGAAAGCGGAGCACAAGTTTTTGATAATTTCACTGGATAGGCGGTGAGTTTATCAAATTGATAATCTACCGTTATTTCCCGATAATCCACCGAAAAGCATTAAAGAAAAAATTGTAAACTTTTGATAAGGTACACATGAAGACACATTATTTTTCAATAAAATGTGTAATTTTGCTGTTAGTGCTCTTATCCTGTCTTTTTTAAGTGCAGAGGGGTGAAAATAAAAATTCTGAGTAAAATGAGTCTTGTCAAAATTTTCTGGGACAGTCCTTTTGATTACAATAATGGGATAAATACAGTAGGCCTACATGATCCATTACCAGACGGTGAAATGGTAGACTGGTCATCAAGAGACGTTGCAGAAAATTCAAGTGGGTGAAATTTTACACTTTTTGTCTTTCTGGAAAGAAACTATTGTGGAAAATGAAGAAATTGTTTGTGACAAGCAATTTCTTTTTTTTCTTCAATGTCTTATTCTTGTAGGGCGTCCAAAAGGCGTCTTTATGTGGAAATGGGTTATAGATAAATGTATCCCAAAATTATTGCAACATTTACTCAAGTACTACCGGTAACTTTAACCTTTCACTAAACTTTTTTTAGACTAACCACTGTCCCAGACAACGCGCCTACTAGTGATAATCTTGAAAGATTATTAGCAGTAGGCCTACCATGTAGATGTAGATAGGCCAATAGCCTATATTTCAAGCAGAAAATTTGAGGAACAATGTTATTGAAATAGCTCTATTTCATGATCTCGTATTTATATTATGGCCCGTGTTTACAAATTTCACATATTAAAATAAAGGGAAATCGTTGTCAAATTTCAATACGTCCACTTGCATTTTATTCGAATCTTGCAGGTGTGACGCACTTGCAAGACTCGAACCATCACATGCAAAATTTACAGTTGTTTGTTTGAGTTCGATATTGTGTTGTTTGTATTGGCAAATTTTGTAAACATGTGCCATTATATCGTGACCGAACTATAGTATGGTATATAGCTCACGATAAATGACATGGCAGATCATCTCTGGCTAATAGCTAGAGATTGTCTGCCAGGTCATTTATCGAGGACTATATGCCTGCACCAGCCAAAATTGACAGTGGCGAAGGCTTTATCGAATTTCTACGGGTATTGATTAATTCAATGCTTTACTAGCTGAGTCAATTTCAAAATTCGCAGGTTTTTTAGACCAGTAAATCATGAAAAATAATTGTCGAATATTGTAACTTTTGTGTTCTCAAATTGTTGTTAGATTATTAATAACATGTTTCAAATCATTTTCCACCCTGGATTGTTGGTGTGTAGCTTCTAAATCGGTTATTAACCATGTGTTCCGGACAAAAATGTCTTTGGTGTTCCGGTTAAATAAAGGTATGAAATTGATATAGATTAAAAGATATTTCACATTTTTTTTTCACCAAATTACATTTCAAAATGTCAATAGCTAATAAATAATAGAAAAGAATCATTTTAGATGCATAATTACATAATAATTTACAGGAAAGTATCTTTGTCTGCTAAAGTTGGAAAAAATCAAACATTTTAGTTTCAAAATTTCTTATTTCAATCCAAATGTCCAGAAAAGTTTCAATCGTCAAAATTAGTATGTCCGATTTGCTTTATATATCTACTACTTTTGATGCATTTGATTGATCAGTTTTCTTGGAAAATGAATTCAACATTACCGGAACACCAAAGACATTAGCGGAACACCAAAGACATCAACATAACCCCAAAGAAAATCGTCTATTGTATTTGCTTTAAAATGATTATTTTGCATTGATTTAGGTTGAAACTGGCTGCTAATATTTGTCCCGTGTGATTCCGCTTCCCGCAACGCACATAAGAACGCTTGACAAATTAAAATGCCAATGAAAAGTCCAAGCTTAACCCCCAGTTGATAGTAAAATCCAACCTTCTTTAAGACATGAATTCGGTAACACGGCATGAGCCGAAAGATATAGGAATGCAAAGAGATATAGTTAATGTGAAATAATTTAGGATTTTAATGCATTAATATAAAACGTTTTGGGTAATACAGTTCTAGCATTTACCGTCTGTCAGCCTGCCCGTCAGTTCAAAACTTTGAATTGGCATTTCTCTAAAACAACGGACAAAGAAAGCTAACATTTGGTAAGTAACGATTGTTCAATGATATCTTTATTCATTCATTCAGACATTCCCAAAAAGTCATTTTCAACCCTTAACATGAAACTCCACTTAAAACATCGAGCGAAACCTAGATTTGGCATTTTCTCTAAAATTATTACACGAACAAAGCTGAAATTTGGTATGTTACCTTATTTTAATAATATCTATCTGATCCATGCAATCTGACATACGTCAGTGCCATTTTATTTTTGTCTTTGGCGTTCCAGTGCTCAGACCGGAACACCAAGGACTGGAACACCAAGGACAATTTCACACTAATTTGCAAAATTATAAGTGAAAATCGGATATTTGTTAAATCTACTATTGAAAACATTTACTGTACTTTAAGTCAGATATACCGGACAAATATCTAATAAAAAGGTAACTTGCAAAGTATTATGAAGTGCGTCATCCCAAAGACAAAGAAAAAAAGTACTGTACAAGTTGACCGCCTTCTTTTTCAATTTATTAACAAGACATAAAATAAATTCTTCCTCTTTCAATTGTAATGTATGAGCCTACGATAGCTTTTCAAAAGGAGGTACATGATTTGTGTCTACATCTAATTAAGATTGCATTTCTTTGACCTGGAACACCAAAGACAAAAATCTGTGGGACAAGAATATATGATGATTTTTATACCATTTACATAATAACATTTGGGTAACTGGTATATTCAAAGTGTAGTTTAACATATTGTCATGCAAACTAACCCAAAAAAGTTTTTCAATTTCGGTTAAAAGTAGTTATCTTTCCTGGTCAAAACCAATGAGGGTAGCAGTGGGACAAAGCAAATTTACACATTTCAGGCCATATAACATGTAAAATATCTCACTAAAGCATGTAACATGCTATATTTTTATGCTTAATTAACACAATTACATTAGTATGGACTCATTATTAACATCAATGTTTATTTGATTACTTAAATGTACAAGTTATCACACGTGGACAAGAAAACCTGCGAATTTTGAAAACGACTCAGCTAATTGTCCCAGGGGTATATGTACCATTTGGTGAGACACTGGGGTTTCCGAAGACGTTCTCGTGGTTGCTGTTTCAAAATCAAGTTGTATAGCCTTCAATTGTGCGTGATAACATACAAGTTAGAATTTGCTGAAAGGGGTAAACAATTCCTTACTCCACATTTATTCATATTTTTTCAGTTGTATATGTGACTCGTCACGCTAAAAGGGACCTTATCCAAACTCCAAAAATCCCAATTTTGACAAATTTGTCAGACCCAGCACAGGTCAACCAGATCCTGTATGCGAATCAAAGCGCTGAAAGCGCTGAAGGCCTTGAAGAATTTGAACACATGCAGATTATTGGTAAGAGAAAGTTTAAATATTCTTTAACTTCAGCAATAATCAAAGCGCTGAAAGTGCTGAAGGCCTGGAAAGTGTACGAAAAATAACAAGAGTAATATTTTAATCTTTTATTTTTTTGAAGAAGAAGTTTCGAACAAATTTGAACACATGCAGATTTTTGGTATACAACAAAAGTAAAATGAACAGAAGTCATCTGTATGGTATGAAACAAAAGTAAAATGAACAGAAATCATCTGTACTGGATGGCCACTAGAATCATGGGGCCAAATTATCAAGGATCAGGTAAGAAGGATTTCGATTGCAGATTTATCCATTTTATTTATTGCATGATAAATTCCTGTCCAAATTGTGTTAACAATAAATCTGCGACCAAAAGCGGTCTTAAGACCGTGAATAATTTTGGCCCTGCCCCCTGGTTAATAAATCATCGAAACACAATAGCATATTATCAGAACATTATATAAAAAATAAGTGCATGTCGTTATCTAAACCCTTTATCATTCCATTACCAAACGGCAAACTTTTAGACTTGTCCAAATTCAAAGATGTTGCAGACGACAATTCCAAGTAATTACTAAATATAATTTCACATTTTTTCCACAATGTTTTTCATACCCATTATCTCTAGGGGAGTCAAAAACAGTCATTATGTGGGAATGGGTTAATAAATCTGTTATTATTTTGCTGCTGAAGCTAGAATTTTTTGAAATTTCCCTTTATGGGAATTTTCTTTTGTTGAAAAAGACATGTTTTGGTTAAATTTCAATTATAACATGCAAGTCAAAACATAAAAGAGAACATGAAATATTATGGAAACACAATAGCAAATTATCTTGACATAATATAAAAGTATGCGAGCAAAACTAATTACATATACAAGAGGGCCATGATGGCCCTATATCGCTCACCTGAGTTTCCGATTCTACAGACAAGTATAGTCTGGTCTTGGATTGGATACAGTTTGGTAGGTCATTTATATAGACTAAGAAAAGACCTGGACAGAGCACTGAACCCTGAGGGACGCCTAAGAGAACGGGTAGAGTGGTTGATGAGTGATCATCAATACCTACTCTTTGAGAACGATCCTTTTAGAAGGATTATATCCATCTTGAGATCAGTGGAAGGACATCCAGCTTATTAAATTTGGATATTTAATTGCTGTGATCAACCTTCTTCTTCTTCTTCCGGTTTAGGTCAGGGTTCTTCATAGAATGTATATTTGACCTACGATGGGATGAGACAATCACCTCTTCCATTGGTTATGTACAGCTAAAAGTCTATAAGGTGCAGTTAAAACTATGTACACCCATCAAACGGTTACTTGCTACTGGGTAGGGCCGCAGCATGCTGTGGTAGGGCGACCCTGAGCCCCTGAGCGTAGTAGCATCTGAGACGGCTATAGGAAGGTGGTTCCAAATCAAATGCCTTACTAAAATCCATTTCAAGTATATATCCGCTTGTTGACCATTTTCAAGATGGTCGTATGCTTCTTGGGTAAGGCTAATCGATTGAGATTCACAGGTATAATTTGCTCTGAAGCCATGCTGTTACTGGCTATGTAGATTATTCTTATCAAAGTGGCCCATGATGTTTGTTATCAGGATGCGCGCCATAATTGTTGATGCTATGCAGATTAAACAGATTTGCCTATAGTTGCTGGCTTTATACTTTGGACAGCTTTTTATAGACGGGTGCTACTGTTTTACTTCTCTAATCTTTGGGGACAATATCTGTTTCTAGAGAAAGATTGGAGATGACCTTGACAATAGATCAACTGTATATCTTGTAATATTTCTTTACACCTCAGGTAAAATATGTTTTTGGAAAACAATGCGGCATAGATCTAATTAGAAAATGTACGTTCTGCTCAGTATTTTTTGTGCTATATTGAGCACAATTTCCAAATTCATTAATGCCCATTATGTCGTCTGCATTAGCTTTGGAATTTGACAAGTCAAAAGTTTTTTTACATTTGGAATGGGTGAGATAATGGTAAATTCCATATTTTATATCTTGTTCAAACAATCAAGATGAAGTAATGGATTGAATAACGATTTATTAAATGAAGTTAAATCATTGCCGACAAATCTTGATGTTATTTCTATATATATCTTCACAATATATCATTTAGAACTTTATTAAATCATGAATCTGCCTATTAAAACATAACTATCTAACACATACAAATACATAGATATATAAATAACAAAGTTTTAAGACAGATTAAAGAATAACAAATCGTTACTATTACCTACGGTATTGGAAAACCAAATATTTCAAGTGTGTATCGGTAATCACTGACGCCTTCCGTGTGTTCCGGTAATTACTATGCGTTCCATGGTGTTCCGGTATTTCTATGGACCCAATAATTCTTTCGCGGGGGAAAAACGAATTTTTACGGAAAATTTTGCAATGAACGAGTTTCTTTGAATATTAGAGGAACGTCGGGTACTTTCGGACAGTTAAGCGATCGTCAGCCATTATTTAGATAGGTGAAGACAAAAACTGTATCTTATGTCACAATCAGAAAATTCTAAGCCTTTTCCCCGGCATCGGTAATGAGAAGTGTGTATTAAGCGTATAAAACCGGGTACCACAAGGAAAAGAAAATGAGTCATCAACGACAGGTTATTTCCGACACATCGGATCTGATCGGACAGGCCGATAATCGAGCTAGATTTATTTCAAATAATTATGTTTGCACTTTTACGTAATTAATTTGGAACAATCTAAAATTTTGTTTGGAAAGGTTTTAGGTAAGATAAAATACAAATGAACGATCTAAGATATTTATTTGCATCAAGTATTTCATAAAAAAAAAAAAAAAATATACGCTGATGGCTGGATTTGAACGTCGGTTCCCCGAGTTCTGAAACTTCGACATTACCGCTCGACCACCGAACTTGCTGGTCATTGTGTGACATAATTAATATATAAAATCATTATTTGTCCGGTTAGACCCGACGTATCAGTTTTCCTTCGGGTCAGATCGGACACCATTTTATTTCCGAAAATAACTAATATTTCTATCATCGACAGGTAAAAACCTCTCGAAATCCTTTTTGTCACATTAAGTTTTCCAGGGCAGGGTTAATATCATAGTTAAGGCGAGACTACGCCCCTTATTTTATGCCGTGTGGTTTAAATTAGCTGCTTTAATACATTTTCTGGTGGCTAGTAGTTTTAATTGTACATTATGTAAATTAGTTTGCTTGGGTTAAGTGTGCGAGTTGGGTGAGTAGATTTTACTAGTTGAGCGTGGTGCATGGGAATTGGGTGCTTGTAGTGAGTTTTCTTCGTAGGGTTTTGTATAAAACCCTGCGTTGAAATGACTCGTTGGGTAGACGATTTTTGGCTTTGTAGCTGGAATGTGAAGTTGAAATTGTGTGTGAGATTTGGATTCTTCTTGGGGTAAATACTTTTTAATTTACATTGATTTTATTGTTTAAGGGTCAACTAAACAGTTTGACAGTGAATTTGTGCCATTGCTGGCTCCAAGTTAAACAACTTTCTCAATGAAAATTTGTTTTATGTTCTGTTACATCATGATTATAACATGCCATAGGCATAGTTCATTTGACAGAAAGAACACAGTTGAACACCAAAATCAACAAGACAAGTCGAAAATTTGGCGTTTCTCCCAAAACCAGCTACTTTCTCTAGACAACTAATTTTCTTCTTTGAGATATGCCAAATTAATGTGCACATTCTAATCCAGGTAGTACTACCTTCAAATGTCAATATATCACAGCGGTTTTCATAAAATTCCCCAAAGACCATTCCCGCCCATGCTTTTTCATCGGACGCCATTTGCAAAATCCACCGACTCCTATTCAGTAGTGTTTTGGGGGCATAAAACAATAGGCAGCGTAAAGAAATTAAGTGGACCTTTAAGCCTGATTCATTGTTGATCTTCGAGTATGATACATTACATCGATCGCGTCCTCACCTTCATATAATCGTCGATTCAGATGTCAGTCTTTAGTTTCCGGCATCTTCGGTAGACATCTTGTAAACAGTGGCTTCATACGCGCATATTCGTATCTTTGATAAAAGTTTTTTTTCGTGACTATTATCAAGATTTTCAGTTGTAATTATCCTATTTATTATATTTACACATATCTATAAAATTTCGATCGGTAAATCAACAAAAAAGTTTCGCAAAATTCGGAACTATTTTCAGCGTTATTTGGTTGTGCCGGAAACCAGCATCATCGAATTTGTAAACAGACGGCATACATCGAACAGATCGGCGTAAAAAAACATATTTAATGAATGGTGGGTTGTCAGAAACATTAGAATTGATATTTGAAAGGTGGTGTGCGTATTACAATCCTTCGATTTTCAAAGAATTTGGACTATGCCATTCATAAATATTAAATAATTTGCACCGGAAATAGACTCTGTTCATATCTGAAAATTTTTCGAAAAATATTTTATTTAGCAAAGACAAAACGTGCATGCATACTAAATACAATATGCATTCAGTCTCTACACAAATTAATATTTTAAACGACATAACAAATAAAATTATATCGAAGCATAATTTAAGAAATGTACGGTGTAGAGCAACGACCATTACAAATTAGTAGCGTCCGGATAATGTACCATGTTTTTCTTGTTAATTTTCTTTGCAATTACCGAGCAATACAACATTACAACAAAGGGAATGTTATGCTAACTTATAACACAATTCTGATAACAAGATACCTTTAAAATATGTTTGCACTTTTGGAATCAATATGAAAAATGTAAGTGGTGTGTCAATAGAAAAATGGGGAAAGGTTATTATTATCATGTGACATATGTCTTCACTGTAGGAGCCATCATTGATTTATTTCAGTTCATCAAATAAAGAAAAATAACAATTTTATTAGAAAACTTACTTTGACTGCTTAAGAATATGGCCAAATTTTTTGACCATACATAGTGTTTAAAAAAAATAGTTCCACCTTGAATTTCATATGAAAAATGAAGAAATGTCCAAAGTTTATTTCGTAAATGCATGTTTTTCGAAGAAAGTAACTTCATGTAAGTAGTAGTACTACCAAATTTAGACCACGGTGTATGTTTGTGTGAAAAACTAGCCAACTTCATTCAAGGATAACTATGTTCTCGGTTTTCCTAGAAGTCGTCCTTTTTCGCAATGTTTTGATTGTGCTATACAAGGTAAACCAGAATTAAGTTGCTTAACATCTTCTACTCATGTAGAGCTTTAATTTGATATATAATATGGCATATACATGTTAAGAATAAATGCAAAAAAATAACTTTGAATTTTGTGTAGATACCGAATTTACCTGAACCTTAAATGTTTTTTATGTCTTTAGAATTTTGTGGCTTAAATGAGCAGCTTTTTGGTATATTGAATAATCGCAAACAACGCTGGAAAATGACAAATGGCTGTATAGTTAATTTCTCATTTTCCTGCACTGTTTTGGAATGGCAGATGGCTAGGACTGGTTAAATCGCAGAACTATTATGTTGAATGTTTTGTCAGATTATCATTTAAGTCATGGTTAGTTAAATAAGCTATTTTTGTAACTATTTTCAAAGAAACAAACATTGTGATAATTTGTAATTAATCGTCTGCTTAGCAGTTCATATTTTGTAATTGCTAATGTTGTATTGTTCAAATGATATTTGGATAATGTCAAATGCTGTAAAATTGTATCTTAATACAGTTCAGTACTTTGAATTGTTGTTTTGAGAAAACATTGTGAGAAAAGATGTAAAGTATTGTATTGGTCAACGTTCTGTAAATAGCTCTAGTTTGAGAAAACATTGTGGGAAAAGACGTTAGCATATTGTTTGGGTCTATGTTTTGTAATAGCTTGGGTTTGAGAAAACATTGTGGGAAAAGATGCTAACATATTATATTGTCTTGAGATGTTTGTAAAACATGATGTTAAGTAGAGCCATTAGAGCTCTTATTAGGTAGTTGCTATAATATTTGTTATACTTTCTATAGGTTGCTTGTTGTTTGATGTTGCTTGTTTGTTTGTAACAACCTACAATATATACCGATGTCGTATAGGCGGGTGTGGTGTGATGGCTGTGAACCTGACCTTGTGGAAGTAAACGTGTAGTCCAGACCGGGAAACTTGGGTAGTATGTCGAGCCGGCGTCAGCGTCATCGGGAAAGGACGTTTGGGATGTGACGACCGGGGAACAACATAGTAATATATAACAAACGGCTGGACAATCACATTATCTTGGTGATATAGGCGCGGTCAGGCGACAGTTTAATCTAAGAAAATTTGTGTTGTTGATGTTTTGGAAGAAAATTAATATTTTTCAGTTGCATTAATTTATAAATCGTGTGAAGTAACGTGGACATTTTTGGGACATTAGACGTCAACCTAAAACATACCGTGATAGTGGACTTTCAAAATTCTTTAGGAACTTTATTGATTTTTGGTTTAACTTGTTTACATTTTGATAAATTGGTATTTGGTTGTTTGTTTATGTAAATAAAATTTGGAAATGCACATCCTGACTCTTTACTGACCCGTATCCAAGCCAACCGCTCAGCCGTCTTGTGACACTTTTAATCTTCTTTTTAAACCAGACTTAAAAAGATTTAATCGCAATAATACATCGTCATAATCTTGCGTCTGCAGGGTTTCTATATTTAGATATTGCTTACGAACCTCTACGGAAATTTTGATTCGGGGAAAACCCACTAAACGTTGAGTATTGGCGGCGAATGAATCCGAGCATAATATATGTTGCAATCGATTTCTTGATTGTAAATCTTTTAAGATTTTAAATGCCTTTACTATTATCAACGTATGTATTTACTTCTTTTGTAATGTACATGGGTCGAAATTTACAAAATCTGTATAAAGTAACTTAGATCTAATCCAGTTCCGATTTACTTTTCATCGCGCAAGAACACTATCTATCTGCGTTCAACGTTTTCACAAGATAAATTCTGCACGCCCTGAGAAAAATGACATGCTAAATTTGGCCTCTTCAAGGCCAAAAATGAACATAATAGTAAGATAGGGAAACATTCCAGATTTAGAAAATTGCATAAAAGTGAAAAGTGTTGGTCCTAGTCTGGCTGCGCGGACTGCGCAGACTGACTAGGGTCGATATTTTTCACAATTCGTATAAGGTCCCTTTTAGCGTGACGGGTCACATATCTTATTCTTGGCTAAAAGAAATTGATCATTTATTTTATGCCTTTAAGAAAGTCAACCCCTAATGAGACTCACACTATGTCGGATATTTTATGCAACGTCGTTAACATTCGTTTTACGTACCTGACCTATTCGGTCTACGCCGTAAACATTCTGCGGTGGAATGTTCCACCACCGATTGTTTACGACGTAGTCCGAATAATTCCGACATCGCATGAATGTCATTAGCAGTTGATTACATTCAATCTATATAAATGATCATTTTCTATTAGATAGCTTTTTTGTATAGCTATATTGTCCATTGAATTAATTCATTTGGGGTATTGGCAGTTTCCTTGTCAATGTGGCAGTACAGAGGCTTTAACCAATTACCAAACGGCACAATTACAGACTAGTCAAATGTATAGAATTTTACATTTGTGCTCTTTCTGAGTAGAAAACATAGTGGGAAATGAAGAAATTAGCCTACTTGTCACAAGCAATTTCTTCATTTTCCACTATGTTTTCCAAAGCCTCTATCTTGTGGGTCGTCATAGAGTTTCATAATGTGGTAAATAGGTTAATTCAATAATTTCTGTTTTGGAAACATAAAAAATGACCTACGTTACTGTTGAACCAGAGTTACCTTGCGCTCATTATTATCAATATTGCAGACGATTACGTTCGTTTATAAATATTTACAGCGCACGGTAACTTTGGTTTTACAATAAGAAATGTGTTTAACGTACCCTTTCGCAAACAACAATTTGGATTGCTCCAATAGGGAGCGATTTTATCAAATTAATCATGACGTAATTTCGGACAAAAATAGTTTTCCGTAGACATTGTTATAAAATCTCGTAACTACGGCTTTATTCAAGCCGTAGTTACGATATTTTCTACAACACTGACGGTTTATCAATACATGACGGTGAACCCTGTCTATTTTCAACACAAAAATTGTTGCTATCAAATTTCTCTGTAGACGATGAATAACAATCGATTGTATATGAAAATGCTTCTTTTATTATATTTTAGCACATGAAATATTGGGGAAAAGGGAGAAAGTACTGGTTAGGCCTATAGATCTAACCATTTTCTTTTATCGCAATGTTTCCCATGCTGTCTTACTTACTTACACAGTACAGTCACGATCTTTTTGCACACGTTTACAAACCTTACCTACATGTATGTAAACAAGGAAAGAAGTTTTCTTAATGTTTAATATAATTTTGCATGTATGTTACGAATCTTGCAGGTGTGAGACACCTGCACGATTCGAACCACCACATGCAAAATACAGTAGTTTTGAGCTTAATATTGAAATGTTTACATCAGATAAACTATGTAAACATGTGCCATAAATATAGTGACAGTACTATAGGAATGTCAAGAACAGAGGCGCGTTCTTTAGAGCGAGATTTCATAAGATATCTCTAGTTTTCTTAAGATATTTTAGGATAGAAACAATATAAGAAAATTGACCGAGTTGTTCCGAATGCTCCATGGCACCATGGTAATGCCCCATACTTCATACAAATGACGTCATCGTGACATTTGTATGAAGTATGGAGCTTTAGGAACAACTCGGTCAGAATCTAGGTCTTAAAAAACGCTTTATCAAAAACATCAAAGAAATCTTGAGAAATCTCACTCTAAAGAACCCGCCTCAGGTCTTGTTTGGGAAAGGGTTCACGTAAAATCGTACAAAACTTTATAATTTTGACATTCTTAATCTATACAATAATGTGTTCTCTGCCACCGCCCATTACCAAACGACAAAATTTTAACTGTCCCAAATTCAAAGATGCTGCAGAAGGCACTTTCTAGTGCATGGAATTTTACATTTATTGTGTTTTTGCTTGGAAAATATTGTGGGAAATGAAGAAATAGCCTTTCACGAACAATTTCTTCATTTACCACAATGTTTAACAGTTTTCCAACGCCTATATTTCATGGGGCGTCAAAAGGCGTCCCTGTGCGGTAATGGGGTCCGCAGTTGGTAGCTCATCGGACTCAGTCATGAGGTTCCGGGTTCGACCCTTAACAAACATCCTTTCTGACAATTTGTCTCCCATAAATGGTTGGATGATCGTAAACCTATGTGAGTGAGCAGCTGGAGGCTCGGATTAGATGTTGTGGACGTAGTCGACTCACTGGCTAAAGAAACGATGGGAATCCTTGGCAATATGTTCTAGCTTTTGCGATGTGACCATTGCTCAGTTGAAAGAGGCGTTTACCCACAATAAATCAATTACAATCAATCGACCAATCAGTGTACCTTTTCATTAAGATACTCCACCCATGATTAGATACCAAACTCCTCGAACATATGCGCCGTAATCAGTGGCAACGGAAATTTTCGTGTCTATTCGAATTAAGACACACGTCAATTATTACACAATATACCCTTTCACGCTATTTTTTAAATCTTAGAAATTAAAAAAAAACAAAAAAAAAAAAAACGGAAGCCTTTTCAGCGCATGTGCGGGATTAGAGTGGTCACTACACCGGATGCCACTTTGTGTTTACTTATACACGAAGTAGTATTAGAGGCCGTAACCGGACTAAGCTCACACATGCGCCTACAGGCTTCCGGAGTTTTATAAAGATGCGATTAAAACCGTGTGAAAGGGTCTTTGGTATAAGAATTGACTTGTGTCTCAAGCGGGATAGCCTCGTCAATTTCCGTTGCCACGGAAAATGTCGATCATACACGAAGTTTTTGATATATAATTATGGTGGAGTACCTTAGCTAAAAGGCATTCCCTACTACAGGACCCCGTTTTATACTAATAAACATACATTTCTGCGTAAATGATGTAACAGGACATCTGATTGAAAGAGACAAAACATAAAGGTCGTTGTGTATCTTTATTGATAAAACGGACATATCCCGTAGAAAGAAATTTCATAGGGGGCGGGGGGGGGTGTCACAAGCCATTGTCCAGGTCAATGTCCTAAATTTTCAGTGTAGGATAAATCACCTGAATTTCATTTTCCATAATTTTTCATTGTAGAAGAAAGAAACAATGAGTCAGGATCTGGAAAAAAAGTCCCTTAAAGCATTTGAGACAGCCATGTTTCAAAATCAGGCCGTGCCTAGATGCAGTCTAGCCAGCATCCATGTTACTCTCAAATGTTTGCTACAGACCACGAGGAAGCTATTGGTAAACAATATGGTTCGTGGTCAGACTGCATGTACACGCAGGCTGACCTTGAACCATGTTGTTCTCGAAAGCCTTAAGGGACGTTTTCCAGATTCTGGCTCAAATATATTTGGCCAACTTGGGGGAGCACCCCTCCTCCTCCACCCCTATTCCTAAGGGCATGTATATGCTCACACTGACAAAACCTAGGCTTTGAAAAGTATTAAGATTACCAAATGACCCGGCACTGACCTTATGCAAAGCATAAATTAACGTTGAATAAATAATTTTTCGTTCATATTCGTTCATTTACGAGGTTTTTCGGTTGTTTCCGGAAAGAAACAATCCTATAAAAGCTTTATTTTGGCCCTCTTATCTAAATGCGATAGCATAATCAGGAAAAGGTCCTTGTTTTTGAATCTGGCGATCCGAGTTCAAATCCCTCTTTAGCCTCTTTTTCTCTTTCAGTTTTTTTTCTTTTTTCTTTCTTTTTTTTTTTTTTTTTTTTTTTTTGTAATGAAATTAGAATAAAATTCTTGAATTTTGAGGGAAAAAACACAAAAACTAAAAAGCCACATCGTTGCAATGAAATAGTTTAAAATGAAATCAAATACTTTTTAATACAAGAATATACCTAGGTAAAATCAAGTGCAACTATAATTCAAAATGAAAAAAAAAAATATACGTGCGTCTCGAACCCACGATCTTCAGCTTCGTAAAAACTCGCTTAACATCAAAACAGCAAACCTATCTGCAATGACGTCAGTGTAATTAAACTCTTTAGATAAAAGCTGTATTCGTCTGTCATACACGGATATACCCGAAGCTATTTTTATCCAACTTGTGACGTGTATAATTTATGCTAATAGAGGTTAAGCTGCGCAAGGTCAATTGGTAATCGTAATACGCCTTCTTTTCTGTATACACAATGACAACAACATTCAATTTCATATATCTAGTTTATTCTCGAAAGTGCTGACAACTAATCTTCATTTTTTGCCTACTCCTATACCCGGGAACCTGTCGCAGATACATTCGTTGTCGTAGCAATGTCGGCTAGAATCCGGGCAGTTTAGGGTGACGTTATTACTACTCAAACAATCATCCCGCTGCAGACACCCTGCAGAGTAAAGCCTTTCTTTCAACCGGTCGTACGTGCTCCTGCGCGCGGTCTGCGTCTAAAACCTAGGCATAGTCGTGCGATGCACATGTTTTGTGGACGCAACCATGACTCAGACTGTGCGTAGCAAAGAATTGGCAGGACAATTCTTTGCTACGACCATTCTGCGTCTTTTAGAACGACAGGGGCACGCAAGACAGAAGTACTTCAAGCACTTACGACAGACGTGCGTATGACGTAGGGGATATTATACAGAAATTCCTAGAAAAATCCCAGAAAAGCGTACTTTCCTCGAAAAACATACTTTAAATCTGCATAAAGTGGACATGTTTTAGCCGCTCTTACAACTCGTCTTGCGTCTTTATAAATCGTATGTCTTCGAAGATTTTTGAAACGTACGATTTATAAGGACGCACGACGGGTTGTAAGAGACGCTTAGGTTTCAACCTAGGATTAACCCTTTCCCAAACAGCAAAATTGAAGATAGATTACCCGTAATATGGCCATTTTGAGATTTATAAAACATCTGCTTTTTTCGCGCGTCGTCGTAAAATATCCGAACCTATTCGGGCGCGGTCGTAAATACTCGGCGATGGAAGGTTCCTCCTCCGAATGTTTTCGACTTCGCCCGAATAATTCCGACGCTGTGCAAATCTTATAAGGGATGGTCTACCTTAAGAACATTTCAATATGAAAGCTGCAGCAGACGACAAAATGGATATAACCAAAGATATTTCTTTTATAATAAAGCATATGAAACATTGAGGCTAAAGGAGAAACTGCTGGTTATCACCAGTTTCTTCTTTTGTCTCAATGTTTTCATAGCCCATTTATACTAGGGACTTCTAAACCTAGTCTTGTTTGGGAAAGGATTGAACCAGTTTCTTACATTGTTAGCTCCACTGGCCGAAGGCCAGCGGGGCTTATATTGGCCCTGTAACCGCCGGGTGTCCGTGCGTAATCATTTACTTAAAACATCTTCTTACATACATGTACTTCCTTCTCCGAAATGAGTGACATAACACTCTTGTTCCGGGCTCTCTATCTTTGTCCAGAGGCTCTACAAAGCCACTGGCCGAACATGTCCCGAGGGCGGACTAGCCCCGGTCTCCCCTACTAAACTCTTCTACTTTTCTGTACACTTACGCACACTCTTCCAAAGCTTTTATCCTTGTGTCCGTTTTATCAACGGCCGCGGCCTTAGCGCAGTTGGTAGCGCATCTGACCCTCATTCGAGAGGTCCCGGGTTCGATACCCGACCGCGGCTAATACCCTTTCAAAATTGGCACCCACCAATGTGGGCGAGCAGCTGGAGGCTCGGTAAGGGTGTTGTGGTAGTACTGGTTTGAGAAATAACAGGAATCCATGGGTAGGTGCTCCAGCTAGCCGCCGCGATTTGACCCTGGCAGTTGAAAATGGCGTAAAACCCCAATAAACTCAAACCCGTTTTATCAACTACCGTACGATTATTTTTGCGTAATACACTTGTAACAGCAATCCTGGTTGGCCTAATCTGATCGTGCAATCATATTTTTTTTACACAGTTAACACAAAAACGTAGTCGTAAGTTCGTTGATAATACGGGCCCTTAGTCTATTATAAAAATCAAGTTTTCCTTAAAAGGTTATTTGTTTTCATAAATCCTCGTGGAATTAAGTTGAACGCATGTTGTCCCATGAGATACAATGGGCGGTTGCAGAGTGTCAAATTCCTCTCAGATGTGAAGTATTTCGTTGCATATGGCCAAATTTGTATGAAGGCCTACTTACATGGTCAAACACGTGTACTTTTCGCGGAAAACGTCGAAGACGCAGGAGATTTTTGACATCTAATCGTGGGTGGAATTACTTTAATTAAAAAGTATGTCCTACTACGGCAACCCGTTTTACTAACAGGCACACGAACATTTTGCGTGCATTATGAGTCCTAAACTATTGGGCCCATTTTGGCCAAACTTGACAGGAATTTTTTTTGAAACTTTTCAAAACTTGTTCATGAATATTTTTATTGGGCTTGGCAAGGCAGGGTTTATCGTTCTAAGAAATCCTAAGAACATTCATGTACAAGAGGCCCAAGAGGGCCTGAATCGCTCCACTGGCTATATAGTGAAAGAATTATCTCATGATTTCTTGTAAGCCTTGCACTGCCAAATCTTGAGCAGGGTTGCCCACAGAACATTTCTGCCAAGTTTGGACTGAATTGGCCCATTGGTTTAATTCTAAAGAATTATTTCATGATCTGTCCAATTCTGATAAGCCCTGCCCTATTACATCCATATTTATAGACCAATCAAAATTTCACTAATAATGTAAGTAAAGGACTACCAAATGAACATTACTGCCAAATTTGTAAATTATAAATTGACCAAAAGCTTGTTTTTAAAGAATAATTTCGCGATTTCTCCCATTCTGATAAGCCCTGCCTGCCACGTTCACATTAATGGGTCAATCAAAATTTCACAAATAATTTATCTGAAGGGCCACCCAAGGAACATTACTGCCAAAATTGGTCTACATTGGCCCATAGTTGATTTATGAAGAATTATTTTGTGTTTTTTCAACTGGTCTGATAAGCCCACCCTACCACGCCCACATTTATGGACCAATCAAAATTTCACTGACAATTTAAATAAAGGGTCACCTTAGGTAATTTCTGCCAAGTTTGGTCAAAATTGGCAGAGTGGTTGAATTTTAAAGAATTATTTTGTATGGTCACAAGGATGAAGCATATTCAATATATACAAATGTTCTATTGGATATCACGGGAAAAGGGGTCTTAATGACAAAATCATTGTGGGGAGAATCACGTGATTGACAATGGTATTGAACACGAAAAAAATGGCGACGAAATGACCGCTTCGGTATGAGTACTCAAGCTTTGGAAAGGTATGTATTCAATCTACGTAGTTTCTCAGACAAACCACCTATCCTAAAGTACCCGCTGTTGTCTAAGGTTTTCACAGATACCAAACTTTTTCCTATCCGATCGCTGTATGTAGAGAACACGTAAAGACTATTTTCGAAATTGCGAAAATTTTAGATGTGTGTTAAAGCACGTCGCATCATCTTTACAGCTTTACTTCTTATCCAAAGAATTTTCTGTTCACACGGTATATTTTCAGATCCTTTTTTTATCGATGACATTTCATTCTTGTCCATTTCTATGACCCAGAATGTCTTTGTTAAGTGTATTTACGAAAGAGATATTAAACACAAGCACAGTGCAACAGTGTTTGGCACGCCGAGTTCTAGCGAGTATGATGTTAAACACGCAAGTGTACCATAGTTATGTAGAATGTGTTGATTTATTTGTGTTAACGGAGATATATTCTGTGGATTGAAATATTTTGAATATTCAAGAGATTACATTTGAACATCTGACTCTAAGGGTCGAATTCTTTACGAAACTTTAACTTGAATGATACCTATCACAAATGGGAATATTCTGATGGGTATGACAGGAATAGGTGTCTTAATTAGTTACATTTGTCTTGTCTCTCTAACAAACACAAATAGTGACCAATCAAAACAAAACTTGGACACAATGTTGGTGACCATAAGTTTGTTTTAAGTCTGGGGCCAACCCCAAAAAGTGGCCCAGAAAGTGGTTTTCTTTGGACCAATAGTGTAGAAAGATTCCGATGGTACAGTGAGTTAAGGTAACCATTGCGGCTTCATTTTATGGTGGATGCCACTACTGAAAGTGGTGCAGATTTTTTTCCAGGGGCAGATAACTCTACCCACCCGAAAGAGTTATTTGACTATGAATCGAAATTGTCGTCAAATTTTTTTTCTGGGACTTTTTTCCTCAATTTATGTTTTAATTGAAATATTATGTATGCCAAAAATAATTAGTAATAGAATAGTCGTGTTTTAAAACATATTTACCGTTATTACCCTATTAAAATGACATTTCAGAATTTTTTGTCATAAATTTTACTTTTATTTTTATCTGAAAGAGCATATTTCCTTATGAAAATTCTGAAGATTTCGAGCCAAAATATTGCGCCGTTTACGAGAAATTTATATTTTTGTGTTAAAATTGAACAAATTGTTGTGGACAACAGTTCAGATTTATATGCAATTTATCGATTATGTCTCAACTTTACATGCGTGTTTCTTGCTTATTGGCAACAACTTCAAAAAACCAATAGTATTTATATTCATTAGAATAACCAATCTTGGCATCAAGACATACTTTAAAAAATTGAAATTGGAATGAAATGTCCCTTTAAATGTTCACTCACCAAAATAGAAAAAATCACTCTAAAATAATTAAGAAAGGTTTTTTCATTTTTTTTTTATATTCTTTTAAACTTTGATGATAGAAAAGTTTACACATCATATGGTTATATTGAAGTCAATTAGGTTTCGCCTCATGATGACTTTTGCAACAACCTAGGTGTGATTTTTTTCTGGGGGCAGACAACTCTTTCAACCAATAAGGGCATGTTCAAAGAAAGGCTTTATAACAAAACATGTTTACAATCTAGTTCTCGCAAAAATAATCCAATATTCATTAAACTTAATCAGAACAAGTTTGATAATAAGTTCTTCGATGAATTGGATTATTAGCCAGATCGGACCAGAAAGTCCCGAGTTATCTGCCCTTGAACATCAAAAATAGCTATTTTAGACTTTGTTTACTATCTAGCATCCATAGTTATTGACCAATGAAAATGAAACTTCTACATAATAATTGGAACTATAAGATCTCAAATTAGTTTGATTTTCGGCCTGATCGGACCAGAAAGTCATGAGTTATTTGCCAATGAATTTGGCAAAATTGCGGTTTTTGACTGTTTTCGACTTTGTTTGCACTACAGCATTTACAATTATTGACCAATCAAGTTGAGACCTAGACATTATATTGCTAACTATATGATCTCAAAGGCGGTCAATTTTCAGAATGATCAGAAAAGAAAATCGCGAGTTATATGCCCTTGAATTTAACAAATATGCCATTTTCGACCATTTTCGACTTGGTTTACACTCTAGCATCTTCAATTATCGACCAATCCCAATAAAACTAATGCATAACGATTTGGACCAAAAGATCTCGCATGAGTATAATTTTCAGAATGATCGGGACATAAAGTAATGAGGTATAATGCCCTTGAATTTTACAAAATTGCCGCTTTCGCTTATTTACGACTTGTTTTACACTTAAAGTTTAGTATCTACAATTAGAGACCAATCACCTTGAAACTTCGTCATAATATTAGTGACCATAAGATCTCGGCTGAGTACAATTTTCAGAATGATCGGGACATAAAGTAATGAGGTATAATGCCCTTGAATTTTACAAAATTGCCGCTTTCGCTTATTTACGACTTGTTTTACACTTAAAGTTTAGTATCTACAATTAGAGACCAATCACCTTGAAACTTCGTCATAATATTAGTGACCATAAGATCTCGGCTGAGTACAATTTTCAGAATGATAGGGACATAAAGTCATGAGTTATATTCCCTTGAATTTTATTAGATTGCCATTTTTGACTATTTTCGACTCCGTTTACACTCTAGCATGTATAATTATTGACCAATCCAAATGAAACTAATACAAAAGGATTGGGACTATGATATCTCGGTTGAGTACAATTTCCAGAATGAATGGGACATAAAGTCATGAGTTGTATACCCTTGAATTTTACAGAATTGCCGTTTTCGACCATTTTGACCTTGTTTACACTCTACCATTTTCAATTATTGACCAATCCAAATGAAACTTATACACAATGTTGGTGACCATAAGATCTAGGACGAGTATAATTTTCAGAATGATCGGAACAGGACATCAAAAATAGCTATTTTAGACTTTGTTTTCTATCTAGCATCCATAGTTATTGACCAATGAAAATGAAACTTCTACATAATGATTGGAACTATAAGATCTCAAATCAGTTTGATTTTCGGCCTGATCGGACCAGAAAGTCATGAGTTATTTGCCAATGAATTTGGCAAAATTGCGGTTTTTGACTGTTTTCGACTTTGTTTGCACTACAGCATTTACAATTATTGACCAATCAAGTTGAGACCTGGACATTATATTGCTGACTATATGATCTCGAAGGCGGTCAATTTTCAGAATGATCAGAAAAGAAAATCGCGAGTTATATGCCCTTGAATTTAACAAATATGCCATTTTCGACCATTTTCGACTTGGTTTACACTCTAGCATCTTCAATTATCGACCAATCCCAATAAAACTAATGCATAACGATTTGGACCAAAAGATCTCGCATGAGTATAATTTTCAGAATGATCGGGACATAAAGTAATGAGGTATAATGCCCTTGAATTTTACAAAATTGCCGCTTTCGCTTATTTACGACTTGTTTTACACTTAAAGTTTAGTATCTACAATTAGAGACCAATCACCTTGAAACTTCGTCATAATATTAGTGACCATAAGATCTCGGCTGAGTACAATTTTCAGAATGATAGGGACATAAAGTCATGAGTTATATTCCCTTGAATTTTATTAGATTGCCATTTTTGACTATTTTCGACTCCGTTTACACTCTAGCATGTATAATTATTGACCAATCCAAATGAAACTAATACAAAAGGATTGGGACTATGATATCTCGGTTGAGTACAATTTCCAGAATGAACGGGACATAGAGTCATGAGTTGTATACCCTTGAATTTTACAGAATTGCCGTTTTCGACCATTTTGACTTTGTTTACACTCTACCATTTACAATTATTGACCAATCCAAATGAAACTTATACACAATGTTGGTGACCATAAGATCTAGGACGAGTATAATTTTCAGAATGATCGGAACAGGAAGTCTTGTAATATGCCATTGAATTTGACAAAATTGCTGTTTTAGACTATTTTCGACTTGGTTTACACGCCAGCATCTACATTTATTGATCAATCCAAATGAAACTTTGACACAATCTTGGTGACCATAAGATATAGAATGATTGTAATTTCATTCATGACCATTTTTATAAGATAAATAAAAATTTCGACATAATTGGACCAGAAGTTGTTTAATCATCTTCCATTGAATTGGACAAAATTTCCCTTTTTGACTTCATTTTCAGTCTAATAACCAGATAAATTGACAAATCAAGACAAAACCTGGACAGAATGTTGATGACCATACTATCTTTGATGGGTAGAATGTTTCCGACGTTGTTTTTATTCTAAAAACCACACATAGTGACCAATCAAGACAAAACTTGGACACCAAGATGATGACTATAAGATTTTGGATTAGTTTGGCATTTAGTTATTTAGTCAGGATAGAAAGTCTAGAGTCTTTCTCTTTAATTCTGTAAAATTGACATTTTTCGACCCTTTTGTCACTCTAACAACCACAAACATTGACCAGGCTAGACAAATCTCAGTCTGTGACTGTGAGATATATTTTATAGTGTTATTTTCAGCTTAATGTGAATCTGACATCCGGAGTTATAAACCTTTTTTAAAAATTTGATAAAATGACCATTTTAACTTTTTTTCATTACAAAAGACGTACATGTTGCTCGGTCAATACAAAACGTGGACAAAATGTAAGTGACCACAAGATATGGTTCAGTCTTCAGCCTGACCATGATCCCACAATCTTAATTGTTTTCCCTTGAACTTGACAAAACTGTTGCAGTCACAAATATTAATTGATTTGAATAAAACCTGGGGCTCATATAATCTTGGTTCAGGTGAGCGATTTAGGACCATCATGGTCCTCATGTTATTCATTAAGATTATCTGGCAACCAAAACGCTTTACCAAGGATTTGCGTTAAATGTCATTGAAACCGCGAAACTCGTTAAGTTACACGTAAATATTGATTACATTAAGCACACAAAGTTTGGGTGATGAAAAACGTGCAGAGGGTCGGACGGACAAAATGGACAGTAGAATTCGTTAACATTTTCTAAATTGACTCCTTCTCTATTACTTTTATCAGTCTTTTTTAGTGATTTGGATGCAAAATTGTGACTTATCTGAATGATCTGCCAATAAATAAGCTAAAATCCTTTTTTGACAGAAAACGTCAAATTTTCAAAAAATATATCAACTTGCGGACATGTTTTAAAAGTGTTTTTATCAAATGACATGTCATGTTAGAAGTTTAAAAACATTTCCGGGTACTTGGAAATGCATTCTCACAGTTTTCAGCAGATCTGTGAGGTTTTGGCTTTTTAACGATATCTTAAAGTAGAAGGGGGTAGACATATCTTAAATTGGTGGGTGGGATAAGGACAATTGTAGATTTCTTAGAATTCAAGATGTTTTTTTGCTATAAGAAAATTACATTCACGTAGACTATTCAAATGTGATTTCTTTCCATAAAAAATAATTTATCAATTAGATAAAAATGATAGGATGGAAACAATTTCTGTCGACTACTATTAAACCTTAATTTCAAGTGGGTGGGGTAAGAAAAGTGATTGTTAAATAAATTTGCACCACTTTTGATTATGGCATCCACCCTAATCTAACGTCCCATTGAACTTACAATCACCTGGTGCCAACTGATTTTTTCTGGACGATTGGTCCAATAAAAATTCATTTTTTTGGGACGGGCCCCTAGACTATACCGGTAAAGTCGCAACTACTAACTGATTTTAATTAAGCTTTGGTTCATAGTTATCATCTTGGTTCAGGTGGGCGATTTAGGACCATCTTTGTCCTCTTTTTTATACAATGACAACAATATTCAATTTCATGCATTTATTTCAATTCTCGAAAATGATAACATCTGATATTTATTTTTTCCCTATTCCTGAAGGGAATCTGTCGCAGATACACGTGTTGTCGTAGCAATGTCGGTTATAATCCGGGCAGTTTAGGGTGACGTTATTACTACTGTAACAATCATCCCGCTGCAGACACCCTGCAGAGTAAAGCCTTTCTTTCAACCGGTCGTACGTGCTCCTGCGTGCAGTCTGCGTCTAAAACTTAGGCATAGTCGTGCGATGCACGATTTTGGTGGACGCAACCATGACTCAGACTGCGCGTAGCAAAGGATTGGCAGGACAATTCTTTGCTACGACCAGAACTGCGTCTTTTAGAACGCCAGGAGCACGCAAGACAGAAGTACTGAGCACTTACGACAGACGTGCGTGTGACGCAGGGGATATTATACAGAATTTCCAAAAAATCCCTGAAAAGCGCACTTTCCTCGAAAAACATACTTTAAACCTGCATGGAGTGTACATGTTTTAGCCGCTCTTATAACCCGTCGTACGTCTTTATAAATCGTATGTCTTCGAAGATTTTTGAAACTTACGATTTATAAGGACGCACGACGGGTTGTAAGAGACGCTACGCTTAGGTTTCAACCTAGGATTAACCCTTTCCAAAACAGCAAAATTGAAGATAGAATACCCGTAATATGGCCATTTTGAGATTTATAAAACATCTGCTTTTTTTTTCGCGCGTCGTCGTAAAACATCCGAACCTATTCGGGCGCGGTCGTAAACACACGGCGGTGGAAGGTTCCTCCTCCGAATGTTTTCGACTTCGCCCGAATAATTTCGACGTCGTGCGAATCTTATAAGGGATGGCCTACCTTAAGTCCAAAGTTCAATATGAAAGCTGCTGCAGACGACAAAATGGATATAACCAAAGATATTTCTTTTATAATAAAGCACATGAAATATTGAGGCAAAAGGAGAAACTACTGGTTATCACCAGTTTCTTCTTTTGCCTCATTGTTTTCATAGCCCATTTATACTAGGGACTTCAAAACCTGGGCTTGCTTGGGAAAGGATTGAACCAATTTCTTCCATTGTTTGGGAAAGAACTTTGGAAATCTTCCTCTTTCAAACCACTTATTGGATTTCACTGTAATTAAGCGTAAATGTTCTTTAGATAAACCTCTTTCAGATTCTTTGAAGAAATTTTGATTGGATTTTAAAAGACGACTGTTGTTGGCGGGGCTTATTTTCCGCTACAGGAAACAGTGTATCATTTAAAAAAGAAACATTTTAACACTTTCTCTTCCAAAATACCTACATGTACTTGGATTTCATTGCAATTTAGCATGGATGCTCATATTCCGTATTAGGTTCTTTTAAAAAAAATCTGATGAGAACATGACCACAGTGGGTGTGGCTTATTTTTCGCAATACAAAAAAAAAAAACTTTGAAAAACATTTTTCCTCCATAACCACTTCTTACATTTCATTGTGGTGTAGCAGGGGTCTTGTTTGCCAAAATTTGGGGCCGTTATTGGGCCCCATTCCCAATGACAAAAAGTATCTTTTTTCCCAATTCTCTGGTGAAAATTCCCAATGAGGACCCATAATGCCCCATGTTAAGACCTCATCTTCATTTACAAACATTTTGAAGACAGTTTTAGAGTAGATTATTAAACAAGAGTATGCACAAATGCATTTTATATCAATACAGTCTAATTTGCAGCTGAAACTGAGTGACAGTATGAATACTAACTTGTTTAAGTTTTTCCCAATTTAGGCAAAAACGTCGCTATTTTTCCCAATTTCACTGGCCCCTGGCCCTAAACAAAAATTGGTAGCAAGACCCCTGTGTAGCATCAATGTTTCTTTTTTGAAAGACCTCAATTGTATTCCTTGAAAAAATTCGTAGTTTTAAAGTCTTAAGTCTAAAAGCGCGGGAGCAGTACGCGCTGAGTCATCATGGCCCTTATGTTTTTATAATTATGATTATAGACATCATTCGTATTAATATTTCACGAAAAATGACCTGGCAGAGCAAATGAGCATAAACATGGCCTGAAAAATTGCCTGGGTTTAATTCACTTACCATTGGGCCCTGGCACTGCCGTACTATTAAATGCGCACGTGCATAGTCCGCCATCTTGGGTAGTTCCTTGGTCTGGGTTCGGATGCTGACAAATAACATAGGTATAACTGCCGTTACATGTGGTCGTAGCGCAGTCTTGGTTGGCTGTGCACACTTCGGCCATGGCTAGCCTGAACATGTTGTCTGTGTAAATAATAATAATAATAATAATAATAATTATAATAATAATAATAATAATAATAATAATAATAATAATAATAATAATAAGTTTTACTTGTGGGGTAGGGGAGAAGTAGTCTGGTTCCCGCACCTGAAATCCTTAACGGATTAAGTTACGGATTTTAGTATTCAGTTATTTACACGAATGGGTTCCATTCTAGAGGAGAATGTGATTTTGGTGCAGTTTTAACACGCTGGATTTGTAACACTGAGTCGTAGGTTCGATCCCGCGCAAGTCCAGTCTTTCGGATGAGACATTTAACCGAGGTCCCGTCTTCCTATGACCGTAGCTGTTAAGTGGTACGTAAAAATCAATACAATCCAATTTATTTTAGTTTCCCGTCTGGATAATGTGGGAAATTACGAAACTGCTTTTTGCAAACATTTCTTAATTTTCCAAAATGTCTTCCAAGCCCTTTATCTAGTAGGGCGTCAAAGAGCGTCATTGAAATGTGGAAATATGCTAATCATCCAATTGAAATTGAGACTTAACATCTGAATTTGTTTTACACAGTTTGAAAAATTTGATGAATAAATAAATGAACAGATAATGAAAATTATATAGTGCACTCGGGACAAATTTATTCTAATCGACAGTCATTTAGTTTAGCGGCTTCGGCCATGGCGCAGTTGGTAGATAATCTGCTTCTGACACGAGAGGTCACGGGTTCGATACCCGGCCGCGGCAAATACCCTTACTGACAAAAATGTCACCCATCAATGGTTTGATATCGTGAACCCAATGGGGGAGCAGCCGGAGGCTCGATAAGGGTGTTGTGGTAGTACTGGCATGAGAAACGACAGGAATCCATGGTTAGGTGCTCCAGCCGCGCGATATGACCTTAGTAATTGAAAACGGCGTAAACTCACTATTAAGCAATCATTTAGTTTAACGTTTAAGGTAGGTTCACACTAACGAATTTTCCTTACGAATCCTTACGAATTGGACATTCGTAGGCCATCCGTGAACATTCGTAAACAATACGCTGACATCCGTAAATAACTCGTAAGTATAAAATGCTTTATTTCTCAATATCAGCTGCTTGATGATGATATGGAGATTATATCTTATTATTTACAACCAAAAATGTAATAAACATAGTAAAGAAATCGTGCATATTCATAGATTTCGTTTTGAGTGGCCCATTCGGAAAGTTCTATCGTATATAACCGCATGTATTCGTAAACAACTCTTATGCATTCGTAAACAACTCGCAATGAATCGGTGATATTCTTAGTGATTCGTGCTCATACGGGGACATTTTTTGACATGTTGAAAATTTTCTCACTAATGTCCACGGATTAAATGTCCCGTTATTCAATCGTAAATGACTCTTAGTTAATCGCAAATCACCCGTAAGTAATTCACGAATATAATACGGCAAGTTTACGAATATAAACGAGCCGGGATGTTTAAAAAGGGCAATTATGATATGAGATTCCGAGAATGATGCTAAAACAGATCAGGCTCCCCAAAGGGCCTGATGAGGGTTATGTTTGACGGAGAAGCTGCGAGAGGACAGTGTGGGTCCTGGTCAGACCTTGTGAATATGCAGAGGCATAAGATGATAAATTTTATCTTACATGATATAAGTACACGTTTTCGAAATCGTTGCTCATATACTATACTTCGATTCAAAATTGATGACAAATACAATCTATGATAGAGGAAATACTATTTAATGTTTTGCTAAATGCCAAACGATTTCCAATTGGATTTGCAATAAATGAGGACTAAGAGCCTTTTTTTTTTTCAATGTGTTTATATGCACTAGGGTCATTTCTTTTTTATCCTATCACAAAAAATGACGATAAGTCCTTCAAACGTTGTTCGATGTTCAAGAAAAATTGATTTATTTTCCACGAATATAAGATTGAAAAAGTAAAAAAAAAAAAGTAAACGTGCATCGGAGAACAACTTTGAATAAAGCATTCATAAATATATGTCTGGGGTCATAAATGACCCAATACGGTAGTATGAGGGTTAATCCTGTTGAAGCAATTAAGTTTTCTTTCCCAAACGGCAAGATTTTTTGTTGTTTCGATGTGAAAGGAGTTATAGATAAAACAATTATTCATGTAAGAAGTGTAAACTTTGTATGGTTTTGAATAGAAAATTCTGAGTGAACAGAAAGAATTGCATTGCTGATTATCAGCAATTTATTCTTTTCTCTCAATATTTTCCCAAACCATGGGACGTCCCTTGGTTGGGAAAGGGTTAATGGTTTTGAAGAAATTGTTGGTAAAACCCAAGCTTATTTCGTTCGCAAGTCATATCGTCTTGTCGAATGTCAGATTTTCAAAAACGAGGTTGTCTTTCTTACAACAACAACAACAAAATAATAACAAAGGACTCTTAAACATTCGTAACTATAATACGTTCAAAGTTAAACGAGAATCGATACGGTTGTTTTGGTTTATTTTTAGGTAGAACTACTACCTTTACCTACGTAAAATTAAAGCAAGACAACCGTATCTATTCTCGTTTAATTGTGAATCTATTATAAGTCGGCAATACTTCTATTGATTCGTAAACAATCCGTAAACAGTCCGTAAAATAGTCGTAGAAATACGTTAACCGTCCGTTAAATTCGCTCAAATCGTAACAATACGTGAACTTATCAGCAATGTGATTACGAATGTCCAATTCGTAAGGAATCGTAAGAAAATTCGTCAATGTGAACCCACCTTTAAGTAAACATTGTTGAAGTGGTGTCACTACAATAGTACCGGCCGAAAATGACAGTGACGTAGGCTAATGTTTACTACCTGACAACCAATCAACTCTGTTCGTATTTGTAACGGTGCAAATCAGACGAATCGATTGGTTTTGCAGCAGTAAACACCAGCCTACGTCACTGTAATTTTCGGCTGGGACTACTGTACATATGGATATGTCCCGGTTTAGTGTTGGTGTATATTCCGTTTTTATTCACCTTTCAGGGTGTGGCTAAGCAAAGAGGTTATTCGACGAGTTTACTCCTCGATATCTTGGTTGATATATGAGAAAAACGTACGACACGTGCATGAACACATTTCGAAATTAAAAGAATGTGCAATTGTAAAATGTGGTGTTATAAAACCTCGTAACTACAGCTTGATTCACGCTGTAGTTATAATGTTTTAAATTAATACAGACGATTAACTGCAAAGCGAGAAAGCTGTTTCTCCTCATGCTTCAATGTAATGAACCGTTTACTAGGCTCCGCCCTGTCTCCCGAATAAAAACAGAATATACTATATTTATAAGGCGTAGTAACACGTACGCAAAAACGCAATTGCGTACACACCGCAAAAAATAAAACAAAATGTGGAGTTCTGTCTTTGTTTCCCTTGAAATATAACACCTGAATCGCCATTAAAATACGTACCAAATATCCACCTGGAGCCACGAATGACCATGGTCATTCGTGGCTCCATGTGGGCATTTGGTACGTATTTCATAAGCATATACATAAAATTTTCTGGGAGATGCCCGCAAGACCCACCACTGCTAGCAGCATGGAGCAGTCATCAAACCTCCCCTGATACATTAAGTATGCGTTTTGCGTACACTTTATTTTCGGCTAGATACGCCAGTGACTTTGACGTATTTCTAAATTCATAAGAACATCTTCGCGACTGGCCCACGTACATATTGAGTACTTTCAATTATCGTTTTAGTCCGTACCTTCCGTCGGCAAACAATGGGTTTATGGGAAATTAACATTGAAATGTTGTGATTTCGTATGCACGGTCATGCTTTGGGTTCGAGAGCATCGTTTCTAAAACGCTTTGGGTTCGAGAGTATTGTTACCAAAACGTTTTGGGATTGAGAGTATTGTTACTAAATTGCTTTGGGTTCGAGAGTATTTTTACTATAAACAAACAAAACAAATAATAAACGTTTGAGCGGCGTTTTAAGACTCCAAGGACGACTTCCAGTGGCTGTTGTGTGTGTGTGTGTGGGGGGGGGGGTCTTCGTTGAAACAACCTAATTGACAGGAGGAGCAAGTCCACCGAGATAAAAAAGCCACAATGCAAACGGAAACCATCGACTCTGTACGACAGTGTACGATTGCTGGCGAGAATTGATTATCCCGCCTCTGTATAATTCATAGAATAAATATTATATACTGGAAATTCTATACAAAAAAAATAAAAGAAAAATAAAAAAATAAAAAAATTAAAATAAAAATAAAAAAGAAGAAGAAAAAAAGAAACTTTGGTAGAATACATGTATGTGCCAATTATTCAAAGGTACCATTAAAAAGTACACACATAAACGCAATAACTTTTAAAACCCGGTCGGCCAATTCCCGTATAAAAGCCCGACATGTTTGCTCACCGTAAAATTGGAGTTTTACGTAAAGAAACATTATCTACATTCAAACTTGGCGAACATTTCTTTTTTGGTTTCAGAATAGATGAGGCACAAGTGTAATCAGCTAAGCAAAAATGTATTAAACTTACAAGTGTAGGCCACGAAAACTACCGTGAGCAATAACTTCAGTTGGAACCCCATCTTAACGCTAGATCGTGCTGTCTGGAACTGGTTATGCGTAAATGTAGGACTTATGTCTTATGTTAACCTTAGATGATAAGAACAGTTGGTTACATTCGAAAATGTCGTAACTACAGTTTAAATAAGCTATAGTTACGACATTTTAGAACGTGATCTACATTTTTTTTGTGTCAGATTGTTAAGAAATGTGGGTTATCGAAACTACGTAGAACCATTGTGTAACAATTGTTGTGACTCGCAAAAAGTCTGCAAAATGGGACAATCTAGGAATTGTAAATGATTAGTCTACTTGGACTACGACACTCTCTGTCACAGAGACTCTTTCATTTCGCCTCTGTAAAGGGCTACGGAAGGATATGAAAAATAACGATAGGAGTAATAGGAGGTTTGAAAAAGTTGTCCCGTTTTAATTAGATCAATACTTAAAATTGAGACCACTTCTGATGCAAACAGAATATTAAAGACGCTATCCTTCGGTTGACCACGATTTGTGGACTCTAGTCGAGCAGAGAGCAACGAACGATCAGTCTGCGGGAGAATGGGACTGCGAATGCTTCAGGATTGAAACTTTCCCCCCTCAAGAATCTTGAATGTATTTTCCATCTTGCTGTTTGTTCATGTTTACAAAAATTATCATGTCACGATATCGAATGCAATATATCATGTTCAAGTTCTAATTCAAAATATTCCGGAATGGCAATGCAATGACTTCAAAATCGTTCGAAAGTAGTAAATTTGTTTAGACTGCAAGGGCGGAACCAGGATTTTTTCCAGGGGGGTGGGGGTGTGTGTCCAAGCCCAAGATGTTTTTCCAGGCAATCCAAGCTCAAACTATGGCTTAAAATATAATAAATGTGTAACGTAACACTACCTTTATTTAGTCAAAATTTAATTTTCGGCCAATGCCAGAGGGGGGGGGGGGGTCGTCCGGACCCCCGGACCCCCTCTAGATCAGTCCATGGACTGCTCCAATTAATAAGCTGCTGTAGACGACAGAATTTATTTTGACTCGGTTATATTAATTGAGGTCTTAATAATTTCCGTGTGGATCTACAGAGGCTGTAAACCATTCTTATCTTAGTTTCTGGATCGATTTCTCGTGGTAACATTAACCCTTTCCCAAACAAGACCTGGTTTTGACGTCTCTGATAGGAGTGACGTTATAATTTGAGCGGGCAGGCTGTTCACTTTTAATGCAAACAAACGCGAGACACTTAATTCACTCTTTGAACCAACATTCAGACACGTTTTGTCCGTCACAAATGCCATATAGACCCATTTCCAGAAACGCGCTCATTTTGAACAGTTTAACCCTTTCCCAAACAAGACCAGAGGTGCGTTCTTTAGAGCGAGATTTCTTGAGATATCTTGAGATTTCTTAAGATATTTTAGGATAAAGCGTTCTTTTGAGCAAGATTTTTAAGACGCTCAATGGGAGGCGCCATTACCCTATACTTCGTGCGGAACCCCTCGGTCAACTCTGTACAAACAATATAAAAGAGATTTGACTGAGTTGTTCCTAACACTCCATAATTCTTAAACCGCGGTGTTCCGAATGCTCCATACTTTACACAAATGACGTCATGATGTCTCGGTCTTAAAAACGCTTTATCCAAAACACCTTGAGAAATCTTAAGAAATCTAGCTCTAAAGAACGCGCCTCTGGTTTTGACATCCCTAATAGAATTGGCTTGGGAAAACAGTGAGGCAAACGAGGAAACAGCTGAAAACCATAATATGATGCCTGATGCCTAAGAGTAAGGCCTGGTTAATGCACTTCCGGTATAATCGTTATATTTCAACATATTCCGAGACGTCAGTAAGTCCGAGCATTTTTAAAGTACCGTTAGATGCAATATCGCCTGTTTTCGTAATAACGGAAATAATTGAGCGTGGTCAGATTTCCGGGAAATATTTTAAACAATTTTTGTGAAAATGTTTCTAAATTGTATGAAGAGTCGGCAAAAACCCCAACGACAGTCAAAATTTCAAAATTTGAGAGCAATGAAAATTACTTCCCTTTAAAATCGTCTTAGAATCGTTTAAAATCGTCGATTCGCACCATACAGATTTCGTTCCATAACTGATTACCCAGGCCTTACCTTAATATTTCTGTGTTATATTATATAATACACAAATATTATCTATAACAGCATCTATTTTGCCGTTTCCACGAGCTTTCAAATAGGAAAAGACCAAATTCTGGCCGTTTGGGGGAAAGGGTTAATGCATCGCCCAATAGAAAATGAGCTGTGATCTGTAAAAAAAGTTCCTTATAGCATTCGTTTCCACATCAGCTTTTGTCTTAATGTCGTATGACCGGAGGCGCGTTCTTTAGAGCAAGATTTCTTAAGATATCTCGAGATTCCTAAAAGATGTTTAAGGATATTAAGCGTTCTTTTGAGCAAGATTTTAAGACGATCATTGGGAGCCGCCATTGCTCTATACTTCTTTCGGAACCGCTCGGTAAATTCCGTAGAATATCTATAGGATAGAATTGACCGAGTTGTTCCGAATGTTCCATGATTCATAAACCGCAGAGTTCCGAATGCTCAATACTTCATGCAAATGACGTCATGATGACGTCATTTGTATGAATTATGGAACATTCAGAACACCTCACTTTGAGTTTCAATCTCCGTCTCAAAAACGCTGTATCAAAAACATCTTAAGGACAGATCCTCCATTTATTTCCTACGGTAAGATTTTTTTTTTATTTTTTTCTGTACTGATATTTAAATATATGAGAAGTAAATAAATAACTTAAAAACTATAGGTCACCAAGCGAATTAAAAAGTTATTGGATTTCAAGGAAGACTACTCTTGTCTAAAATTGCAAAAATGAGGTGTCACTTAAATACTCACAAAAAAGGTGTTCGACATGAAAAGGATCACATAAATAAGTCTTTATTGTGTTCAATATGTTTTATTCTGTCTAAATGAATATCAATTTGGGAAAATTTAGTGATGATTTTGAAATTTTTAGTAAAGCATTCTTTCAAAAGTAGCTGAAATTGCTCTTTTTTCGCAACGTTTCCGATGATAAAAAATATTCCAGCGGTAAGAATTTTTTTCCTTTTTGGTATAGACATAGTGCTTGGTCATACCTACAAAAGCAAAAAAGAAAAACATATCAAACCAAGCGTTTTTCTAAGTTATAAGTAAATTTTTGTTTACTTTTTGCAGCTCTGTCCGAAATTGTTTCACTACTTTTATCCATTTCCTTCCTTATTACCAGCTTCAGATAATAAAAAGTGTCGTCTTTTGTGTCCATCTGAAGCGGATTAGCTCATAAAGACGCCCGTTTGCCTTTGTTGCTCCGTTTTCTGATCGCTAACCCCACATGTTGAACGTGTAACAGAAAGCGAAATGTACCATCCGAGTACTATTACACTTTAATTGACCAAACAGAGAAAATGGAAATAATCGAAAAGGGTCTTGTCATTTATCAACCAAACATTAACTTAATGTAATTAATACATTTGCTGAAAAGGCCAATTACTGAAACAGCCTCATTTTCGTTATTTAGGATATGCGCAGTAAGTTGCGCAGTAACAACTGGAGGATCTGTCCTTAAGAAATCTTAAAAATCTCGCTCTAAAGAACGCGCCTCTGGTCCCGTGCTGATCTCTAACAGACGCTATAGATCAAAATGGCAAAAAAACCTTTATCATTCATTTGGATTAAATTGAAGTGAGTTTAGGCCCCATTCAACAGCTATTAAAGGCCTGGTCACATACGCAATTCCACGTCCATATCGTGATCGGAGTCATGCGCGGATCCAGAGGGGGGTGGTGGGGTTGGGACGTCAGGGGGTCATGACCCCCTGGAATTTGGCGACAAAAGGGATTATCAAAAAATTACTGGTTATGTCCCAAAATAGCTGCGTCATTTGTCCCTGTGTGCCACGACAAACTGTTGTTATATTTAGTCCTTCATGGTATGACATGTATCTACACGCGCGGATCCAGAGGGACCCCCCTGACCCCCCCCCCCTCCCCTGGAATTTGGCAAAAAAGGGGGTGAAGATTGGATGACCTCCTCCCCCGGGAAAAATACCTGGATCCGCGCTTGGGAGTAGGCCTACGTCTAACAATAGAACATTGAAGTCTAATTTTTGACGCGATATGGACGTGAAATTGTACGTGACCGGGCCTTTAGATCGTATGGAAGCGGGACCGCGGTTTAAAGCCTTATTCGAAAGACTGACTATTCACTTTGGAAAGATGTTGTAGACGGCGGCGATTGATAAAGTTAAGATTATGTTAGTATACACATGCAGCACAGAATGATTTTTTTCTGCTTAAGAGTGTGTTGTGTGCATATCTAGTGCCCGGTGGATTCAAAATAATACTGTTTCACCATTGAATGATTTTGTTGAAAAAATATAAGACAAGAAAAAGTGGTGCGTTATTTCTGAGGTTCAGTATCATATTATTTAACAAAATAACTAAAGTTAAACTGGTTCTGTTTATAGTCTTTTTTACACGAAACGTTAAACCTTTTACAAACGATTGCATCTAAGTCTGTACAAATTTAAGAAACTGCAGACAACATCAATCTTACTATAAAATTAAAATTCTAGTGTTGATTTTTAAGTGCGTGGGAACGGAAAATACTGAGGAAAAGGGGAAGGGCGGGGAATCATCCCTTTTCGCAATATTTTCCAAAACGTTAGGTAGGTCAAAAGGCAACACTGCTTGAAAAGGATTTAATTTTAAGTTACAAATTATTTCTTCTTTCCACCGGGAAATCTATCACAGATACATGTGTTGTCGTAGCAATGTCGTTGTGAATCGGGACAACCGATAGTAACGCCAGCTGAACTGAAACAATCAGCCTGTGTCTGGCATTCTGCAATGTAAGGTTAACCCATTACTGTACAGTGACGCCTTTAGACTCCCACTCAAGAAAAGGCTTGAGAAAAACTTGTGGAAAAAGAAGAAATTGCTTGTCACAAGCAATTTCCTCATTTTCCACAATGTTTTCTAACCCGAAATGGAAAGATTTGTATTATTTCATCAACTTGACAGTGTCATCTGCAAAACCTTTCAAGTTGGAGCGGTCCAAAATTTTGCCAGCTGGGTTACCAGACGACAAAAACTTAGATTGGTCCAAAACCCAAAGATGCTGTAGACGACAATATCAAGTGAATGAAATATTGCATTTTTGGTATCCCTATAGAAAACATTGTAGGAAATGATGAAATTGAGTGGCACAAGCAATTTCTTCATTTTCCACAATGTTTTCCAAAGCCAATATCTTGTAGGATGTCAAAAGGAGTCATTGTGCGGTAATATGGTAATGGGTGTTAGTACCCACAACTTAGGTTGGGGTTAAAATTGATAATGTTTAACGTTCTGAGAGAGTCCATGGGTCCGTCATAAAATAGAGTTGACGAAATAAACCGAATTCTTTGATGAACTCGATTTTCGTGGACATAACGTACAGGCCCGTAGGAGCACTGGGTCGGGGGGGGGGGGTGCTCCCTAAGTTTGCCAAAAATGGCGAATTTTCCTTATTTTACAGTGAAGATTTAGGGAAAATCCTACTTAGCCCCCCCCCCCCCCCCCCCCCCCCCTCTTCAGACACATGGGCTTGAGCCCAACCAATATGAAATTGCTTTCTATGTGCCTGTCTTATCACGGCAAAGATTGACAAATTGAATATCCAACGAATCGAATTAAACTTTGGTTGATGGAAAAAATAGTAATAGAAAAATAGTAAAAAAGTGATAGATCTGTAATTATAGTTTGCGTCTTCCAAAACACGCGAAAGTATATTGGAGCACCTTTCAAACTTTTTACGTAAAATATGCTGTTGAAAGAATTTTAGCCCATTCTCATGCAGATACTCTTTTTGACGCCTCTCTGAAAGAAAAAGCAGCGTGTGAAACATTGTGAGAAATGAAGAAATTGCCTGTGACGAGCACTTTCTTATTTCCCACATTTTTTTCTACCCAAATAGACCAAGAAAATGTAACATTTCTTTCACTTGAAATTGCCGTAAGCAACATTTTTGAAATTAGACTTTCTTAATATTCAGTCGTTCGGGAATGGGTTAAGAACAAAACGTACGCCCTGGTAATCCTCCGCAAGTACAGAGTCCTCCGTCTGTTGTTACCCCGGCATCCGGATCTAGTTGTTGACAAATGGGGCTGTCTCCGCCGGTGCACGTGGTCGTTGTGCAGTCACCGTTGGTCGTACAAACCTCGGCTAAGCATACTGCAAGACAAAATGGTAATGAAACTGACAGCTACAGATAAAAGGGGGTAATGGATTTTCAAAATGAAATATTTCATTATTGTTCTTCAACCCCTACGTTTATGGTAGAGACGATTCAAAAGTATAGTTTTAGTAAGAAATGTTTGAAACTTTCTTTTCCCCTTAATCATTTTAGAATTAATCCTCGAAGAGTAAAAAAATCATCCATAGGAAACCCAGGGGTATTCTGATACGCTATAATTATGGACCGCAAGGCAATTTATTGAATTTTCGTCGTATTATCGCTGAACATTGTGTTTTATTTGTTTCAAATTATTTTCTGACGGGTGTACCAATGACGCATTGTTTCATCTGTCATTTTTCAGTTTTCAAAAGTTGCACCGAAAGCAATGCAATCCTGTTTGATAAATATTAAGTTAGATGAATACCAGCATCGTTCAAAAGCTGTATATGCCTACGATGTCAACGATATTTATACTCCCCGTCATAAGAAAGTAGCCACTTGTATAATGCAAATTGTTGGTAATTTTCGGATTATTCATGAACGTATCGAAATGAATACAAAACATGGCAAAAAGGCAAGTAAAAATGCTTTCGGGAAAGTACCGAAAACAGTCGAATTATCCTATTAGCTATGATAGCTTGGTGGTAGTTCCAGGAAATCCGTAACTGATACGGAACACACTACTGAAATTCACGGCCATATATAGGGCTTGAAAAGGGGCAAAAATGAATAAGGATATGTGTTTATGATACCGTTTTTGTTCAAAATGCTTAGTGACTAATAAGTGATTTTCATTACACCCAAGACCCTTGCAAAATGGCGGTTTCCGGTTTTAGCCCAACCAACCCCTAATTTCCTCTCAAATGCTCCATTCATTGACACTTTGTTTCTATTCGGTCTATAGCAGATTCCTTATTCGAAAACTGTTTCTCTCCACTCTACCCGCCAACCACTTCCAGTTATTATCAAACTTTTAATATTGAGACATGCTATACCGGTAGTGCTAAGTTTTCATAGACCTCTTTCAATTCAACGGAATGTTTTTTCTTTAAAATTGAAATGGGACATTTGTTTGTGTTTCAACAGCGTCAACTTATGCAGAAAATGACAGCTGTAAGTTAACGACAATTGAACTTTGTATCCTAAAATACTGTTTTGAACCCAAATTACAACTAAACATCTGTCCGGACATGTTGAAAGCATTTAACTAGTGAGGTGTGAAAAGGAACCATTGGGTATGCGTATGAATGTGTAAAAACAAATAGACATAAAGAATTGGGAAAAATATGGCTTTTTGAAAAGTGGCTACTTTCTTATGACGGTGAGTATATTTTCTATTTTTCTTTCAAAGTTGCACATTAATTTTGACAAGTCCGCATTTATTCTTTTATGTCAGTGACAACACATCGATGAGAATCACTTGCCACAACATTTACAGAGAATCTTCAAAAATTATCTTGATGTATACCTCACGATAAACGACATGGCAGAGCAGCCCATGCTAATCGAATGGAATGCTCTGCCAGGTCAATTCTTGACCGCTATACAGTTGTCTCATGCTAATCTGATGTTTATAAACAAACCTTTAACCTATAAAATATATTATTGTAGAGACGCACGTGCAAATCGTCTCGTCAATATTACATCAAAATACAGATTATCATTGATATGGTTTCATTTTGATCTGTATAATCTATGATTGGTAAATTGATATATTTCATATTGTTTGACGGGATTCAGAATGTGGTGCGACCACTATAATATATGGTCTATCAATTCTTGTTTTGAAGAAATGAAGACAGAAATGCGTCAAAAACTTGCTGAATGTGGCAATGTTTTAAAAATCAGCCGATAAAAAGTTATTGACGACCAAGTTAACAAGATTGTAAACAGACATTTAGAGCGAGTTCATATGCAGACCCGGGTTTGAGACGAGTGACCCGAGTTCCATAGGAACAGTCTCGGGTTCGACGCTAGTGACGTCATTTCAACCGTTTGACCTCGACTGTACTAACCCTGGACAAGGCTGGTGTTAATCCAAATGGCGAACAATAACAACAAATGCCAGTCCGAATGAATAACTGGTGAATTTACACAAAATAAACCTTTTTGTGTTTCATGATATGAGTGTTTTGCAAGGACTTTCATTTAGATTCTATGTCAACTGATTTTGATTTATTGTAGTGTGTGGCCTTATTTTCGAATCTTCTAAACACGTGTATTTGTTTACACCCGTTAGTGGAAATGGATTGCTCTCTGCGTATGCGGAATTATTTTTAGATAGTCTTTCCCGGATTGAACTAGAGTTCCATTTGAACTTATACTTAGAATGTAGAGACTTAAATCACGATGTATAACCCACGCGATGCATAATGTCACGATTCGGTGTATAGGTTGTAGACAATTAAGGGAAACATCTTTTAATTTTGGTAATGCTTTTGTCAATTACTTGTCTCACAATAGGGAACGATATTATCCAACTAACCATGACTCAATTTCGGACAAACCAATAGTATTTCGATGGTGTTGTTACAAAGTCTCGTAACTACGTATTGATTCAAACCGTAAAACTTTACGAGATTCTATAACGACACAGACGTAATATTATTGTTTGTGCGAAGTTACGTCACGGTTAAGTAGATAAAAATAGTTCCCTATTTAGGGAAATACCTCTTAATTTTGGTAATACTTTTGTCATTAACTTGCCTCACAATAGGGAACGATTTTATACAGTAAAACGTGACGTTATTACGGACAATCAAAAAGTATTCCGTAGGTGTTGTTATGAAACCTAGTAACTACGTCTTGATTAAAGCCGTAGTTATGATATTTCATAGCAACACCTATGACATTCTTTTGTTCGTCCGAAATACGTCACGGTTAACTGGATAAAATGCTTCCCTATTTAGGGAAAATACCTCTTGGTCTGGTAATGCTCTTAACCCTTTCCCAAACAAGAACTGGTTTTGACGTCCCTAATAGAAAAGGTTTGGGAAAACATTGAAACAAAAGAAGAAACTGCTGATAACCAGCAGTTTCTCCTTTTGTCTCAATATTTTCTAAGCTGTATCATACACAAATCTTACCTTTATCAACATTTATTTTGTCGTCTGCAGCAGCTTTCAAATTGGATCACTCTAAAAATTTGTCGTTTGGGAAAGGGTTAACAATAGCTTTTCTTACAATTATAGTACATTACTAGTGGATAACCCATGGCCGTCCTTGTTGGATGTTTGACCATCAGTCGGCATGCCTTTGACAAAATCCAAGAAAACGGCTAGGTTCACGAATTGCTTAATATGGCCCTGCGAAATAACGTTTTTAAAATATTTGAATATCTCATTGATGACAACTGTTTTGTGCAACATGTTCTTCCCTCTAATCAACCACCTTGCAATTGTTATATGCATCTCTTTAATTGTTCCAGAAAATGCAACCCAAATACCCCCTTTTTGTCCTAAAATGGCACATTTTCACTATTTCTTGTTTAAGAAAATCCCAAAAACTACACTTAGATATTTTCACCACAGATGCCAATGGGCATAATATAACATATACAGAAAACTTATAGTGTCGCATGCATGCGAACATAATATTTAGGGGCCATTTTAAGCAAAAATCTGAAAATGTGTTGTTTTGGCATAAAAGGGGGTCATTCAAGGTCATTTTTATGGAAAAATTAAAAAGATCCAGAAAACATTTATGATGTGGTTGATTAGAGGGGAGACCATATTGTACAAAAACATGGCCATTAATGAGATTTTGAAACGTTTTTAAAATGTCATTCAACAGGGCAATTTTTGGCTATTCCTGAACCTAGCCCTTTTGAGGGGCAGACTGTTTGGAGAGAGAATGTCTACTAGTATCTATAATCTAGATCTGAAAGATTTCAATGAAATCACGCGGCCCCAAATTTCTTGTTTAGCCCCAACAACAACAGCAAACAACAACAACAAAAATCACAAACATATCCTATCCACAAAAAAGAACAAAAGGATACCCAAGTATACTCACCAGCCACTACGCCCAATAGAAATAGTCCAATCGCCATTTTAGTTGTGCTTCCCATTGCGTCAATCGGTTCTTGTTCAAGCCCTACCGTAAACTAAATATTACGCACAAAGAACGCGTTTTATACTCAGAAAGATTGTACTAGATCTATATATATTAGTCAAAAAGTGTGACTTAACATGTGCGGATCTAAAGATAGGAGAGAAAATGGAGGAGAGTTGCTCTCACCTCGTCTTCGCTAGCCAAGGTTAAACCCACATACGTTTGTATTCACCCTTGGCGGATTTAGTCCGATTTTCTTGAAATCGTGAAACGCCACCTAGCGGTTGTCCTGCTGGTTGTTATGGAGTAGCAACCAATCAAACGTCGCGTTGTAATCGCATTTTACGTTATTTCGTCCATTAATGATGATGTCATTGACGCGTGTTCTCTTTCGCGTTCTACGTCATGCGGACTAGGTAAAAGTTAGCTGCTTTTTTGGATCGAGTTGTCACAAGAAGGCTACAATAGTTTGCTGAATAAAGATATAAAATTGATGGCGTTTGCAATGAAATTCTTAGGAAAAAATCGCGTTTTTTAGTTTCAAATGTAATGCCTTTCCCCGCCTGTTGTCACGACCTGTTTACTCATACCAAATGAATGTATCGATCAATCTGATTGGATCCAGCGAGGTCTAGCTAGAACCAATGAAAATGCATTCCAGGACACCAAGAAAATCGGACTAAATACGCCAAGGGTGAATACAGAAACGACGTTACGTCATAGATGTCACCCATGGTTTGCGAAGATGCTATCACCTTTGAATAAGTCACATATTTACAAAATAAGCAATCGGGAATCGGCCCAATCAACTCCACCCCATCTTTGCAAGCCAAGGGTGAAATCAACTAGGTAACTTCGTTCCTGTATTTTAGCCTTGGCGGTTTTAGTCCGATTTACTTGGTGTCCTTTTCATTGGATCCGATGAGGTCTAAAGCATTTCAATACAATTTTTCAAATCTGGTTTGAGAAACTATTCAACAAGGGATACCAAGAAATTCGGACTAAATCCGCAAAGGGTGAATACAAACGTAGGTGGGTTCAATCTTATCTAGCGAAGATGTCCAATCCCCAACCCGCCTGAAAAAGGTGCCTGGCTACGCTCTTACAAATTGCTTAATCGGTCTGTCTGGATTCGGACAACTGCAGAATTAGATAACGATCTGGTTATCTCTGCTTTTCAACAAAAATCTCGTAACTGCAGCTTAAAATAAGCTGCAGTTAGGAGGTTTTTTTGTTGTTCTTGGAAAGCGACGTTACATGCGAAAATTAGAAACGTCTAACTGGTTGACCCTGGTCGGTCTGCACGAATCAGTTGATAGATTTTGTCCTTTTAACCCATTATTGCCTAAAATTTGTGTTTTTGGGCCGTTATCAACATTGAATAACGAGAAGAAACCGGGCGGAAATCCAGAGAAATTGTGCATTAATCGGCAGATTCACGTGCAATATCGGACCGGTTTTGAATTCAAATATCCTCGATTTGACCCTTCAAAATAAGCAATTGTCTCTTTTCCCGCAAAATTCTCGACGTCTTATGTTAAATAAGCGACGTTCGCCTTTTGGCGCCAAATTATGACGTAACGTTGTTTTACCGACGTCACGCATAACAAAAGATTCTCGGAAGATTTATCAGAACAAAACAACAATGGCGAACATTTTCTTATCTCACCTCGGTTCATTTTTCGCACATATCAAGGGGTTTGGGGTAAGTAATCATTGGAATTCTGTGCTTTTTATGCAATAATAGCGTCAATTCACGTATTTTTCGGTCGTTAACATTCGCAGAGGCCCGCAAAATGCGAAAACGACCCTCCTGCTTCGCAGTCGGGCATTAACGTATTTTTTGGGCCTCTGCGAATGTTAACGACCTCAAAAACGTGAATTAACCCTATATTACCATACAGTTGCGCCTTTTGACTCCCCCAATGAAAAAAATGCATTGAAAAGCATTGTGGAAAATGAAGAAATTGCTTGTGACAAGCAATTTCTTCATTTTCCACAATACTTTCTACACAAAAATACCAAAAAAATGTTACTTTTCATTCACTTGAAATTGTCGTCTGCATCATCTTTGAATTTGGACTAGTCTAAAATTTTGCCATTTGGTTATGGGATCATGTCTCATACAGCCGAAATTTGAATTGTCCTAATATGAAAGGTGCTGCAGACGAAAAAGAAGTGCTATCAACATAGCGAATATTACAGTACAGAAAATATTGAGGCAACAGGAGAAAACGCTAGTTACATTTTCGGCTGTAACCGGAGATATTAACCCTATCCCAAACAAGACCTGGTTTTGACGTCGCTAATAGAAAAGGCTTGGGAAAACATTGAAACAAAAGAAGAAACTGCTGATAACCAGCAGTTTCTCCTTTTGTCTCAATATTTTCCATGCTATAGTGTATACTGATTCTACTTTTATCAACATCCATTTTGTCGTCTGTTGCGGTTTTCCAATTGGACCACCCTAAAATTTTGTCGTTTGGGAAAGGGTTAATGACATTTTTGCTCAGGAGCCATAATGGTGTCTTACATTTTCTCAAAAGTTATGATAATTACTAGAGAAGAAAATGATGGATATTGACTAGACTGAGCGTATCAATGCTGGTTTCAAACACAAAAACGTTTTCACCAAGATCCTAGCTCGAATTATCAGTAAGAAAAGAAGGATTTTTTATCAGATCTTGAATGCGGTTGTAGGCTTACCTTAACTTTACTTATCTTTAGTTCTTCATGGCCACCAAATAGTTATATATTGTTGTATAGTGTTACACAACATCTTGACCACACCATTGACCTTAACATTTTACTCACAATTCATAATTTTGACACCCCTATGATTCTTTGGAAAAAAAAATTGGGATAAAAAATAGAAAAGAAAGTGCTAAATTCTCATTATATTTTCCTATAATTTCTGATAGTAAAACACATAATTCAGGAATTTTTGCAACTTTTATTATGTCGTCTTTAACTTCTTTGATTTCGGATCAGCCTTAAAATCCCTTGACCGGGAAAGGGGTCAGATAAAAGGTCACTTCGCTTGACCAGTAGATATTTAAGCCAATACGACTTTGTTTTACCATAGAGTTCTTCTTATTCTATCATGGAGTTAAAGTTACTGAGTGTCGCTATTGCTTTGCTCGGAATTACGTTCGGTAGGCCTTAACCCATGACAAGGCGACAGAATTCAAGACTGGTCTAAATTCAAAAATATTGCAGATTGAATGAAATTTTACATTTTTTGGACTTCTTGTGTAGAAAATATTGTGGGAAATGAAGAAATTGCTTGTCACAAGCAATTTCTACATTTATCACATTGTTTTCCAAAGCCATTACCTTGTAGGGAGTAAAAAAAGAGTCATTGTGTGGTAATGGGTTAACCCATTACAAGACGTCAGAATTCCAGGCTGGTCCAAATTCAAAGATATTGCAGGCGATATTTTCAAACAAATTAAATTTTACATTAATTGGTCTTTCTATGCAGAAAACTTTGTTTAAAATAAAGAAATTGCTTGTCACAAGCAATTTCTTCATTTTCCACGATGTTTTTCGAAAGCACTTATCTAACTGTGGGTCAGAAAGCGTCAATGTGTGGGAATGGGTTATAGTTGTCGTTTACTTGGAAAGCATGTTCTCATTAACACTCTCCCGAACAAAGCCTAGTTTTCAAGACGCTTGCATAAAATGATTAAGAAAAGCTGGAGGCAAAAGAAGAAACAGATAACTAGACTCAATATTTCGTCGCTTTTCTTTGAAAACCTCGTAACTGTAGCTTAATACAAGCTGTAGTTACGAGGTTATCAACGAAAAGCGACGATTTTCCGTTATATTAAACACAAATCTTGTCTTCATCAACATCATTTTTGTCATTTGATGCTGTTTCCATGGTATTATTCACCCTAAAAATTTGTCATTTGGTAAATTATAACCAAAGTCATGTATTATATATTTTGAATTATGTTAAAGGGACCCCATACTAGGTTGTCGAACATAAAATTATAATCGGGTGAAAAATATATTCTAGAAATATCATATAGATACCAAGATAGCTCAATATCAGTATGTGCCTAAGTGCAATATGATCAGGATCTTACAGTTGCTACAGGTCACGAAGGCCCATATGCAATCGCGACCCTCGAGACTGTTTACAACCTTTTGCCGTTTTGGAATGTGGTTGCAACATGATCTCGAGCGTAATACAGTTACCGCCATATTGAACGTGAAAGTAGACGCGCGTAAATGACGTCATCAAAACAATTCAATGCTTTAGCTAACGTTATAATTCAAGTGAAATATACTGTCAATAATCGGAAAATCACATCAATTATTTTATCTGATAAAATTTTGTCACATTTATGAGGATACAATCGACTTTTGAACGCTGTTTGTTTCAAATATTTTTCTGGCGTAGATTTAAATAGTTGTTTGGTCTGCTTCCGTTGTCGTGACCAGACTACCGTTGTTATGCCTGCGGAGTGATATGGGCCGGATCGGCTCGTGCCGGCAACTGTAATACGTTCGAGCCGATATTGAGTAACGATAAGATCCGAGAATATTCGAATGGGCCCATATGATGGATCCTGGTCAGATTGCATGTTTTGGTCTCAAATGCCATCATGGGACTTTCTTCCAGGTCCAGGATCAATTGTTTCATTAAAAAATTATTTTCATCTTGCAGTGTAGGCCTACTGTGAAGTATGCACGTCTAATTCCGACTGAACCACGACACAATGCGTCTAAACCAGGCGGTCATGCCGATTTATCTATAAAATTGTACAAATGAGCTCCGTACTATTTGCACAATTTCATAACTGTGCAATTCCAAAATTGGGCACAACATAACTGTGCTTTTCAACAAAAACCTCGTAACTACAGCTTAAGACAAACTGCAGTTACGAAGTTTTTGCTGAAAAGCGATTATGAACCATATTTCAGTGTACTTTAAAGTATGCACGTCTAATTCCGACTGCACCACGATACGATGCGATCTAAACAGACGGTCATACCGATTTATTCATGAAGTTTTACTTCTGAGTTCCGGAACAATTTGTGCAATTTCATAACTGCTCTGTTCCAAGATTGGGCCTAATAATTCTTGTTTCAACCAAAACATAATAACTGCATCTTATAACAAGCTACAGTTACGTGGTTTTTGTTTAAGAACGAAGGAATGCTATTTTGCATATTTTCGATATCGTATAAATGAGTTCCGGAACAATCTGACAATTTCGTTACTGCGCAGTTCTAAGACTGGGCACAACATTTCTTCGCTTTTCAACAAACTGCAGCTCACAACAAGCTGCAGTCACGAGGTCTTTGTTGAAAAACGATTATAAAGGCCATCACTTTTGGCAATTACGACATTGTACAAATGAGTACCGGGACAACATACACAATTTCGTAACTGCGCAATTCCAAGACCGGGCACAACATATCATTGCCTTTCAACAAAAACCTCGTAACCGCAACAAGCTGTAGTTACGATACCTTTGTTTAAAAGCGATTAAACATCATCTTTCAGTGTACTGTGAAGTATGCACGTCTAATTCCGACTGCACCACGACTCGATGTGATCTTAACCAGACTGTTATATGTAAACACCCACAAGATGCAGAAATCATGGTGAACGGTGGTACATGCACGTGTCCCGAACAGCCACCCGCACCGACTGTTGGTATGTAGAATAAATTAGTATGGCTAAGCACTCTCTTTCACAGAGGCTCTATGATATATGAAGAGCAACGAACGATCACTCTGCGGGGAGAATGATGGCTTAGTAGACTCGGATTAATCAAATATTGCCATGACACATGTCGCTGCTTTTCTTCTAAAACTTCGTAACTACAGCTTTAAACATACTGTAGTTACGAGGTTTTTTTAAGAAAAGCGATGATTTATCAGCATTCACATGCCCGGATCCAGAGGGGGGGTCAGGGGGTCATGACCCCCCCCCCCCCTGGAATTTGGTGAAAAAAGTGGTTATCAAAAAGATCACTGGTCATGTCCCAAAAAAGCTGCATCATTCGTCCCTGTGTGCCACAATAAACCTTTGTTATATTTAGTCCTTCATGGTATGACATGTATCTACATACGCGGATTCAGAGGGACCCCCTGACCTCCCCTGGAATTTGGCAAAATAGGGGTTAAAGATTGGATGACCCCCCTGGGAAAAATTCCTGGATCCACACTTGATTCACAAAATGCAGAAATTAGGTGAACATCGTGCCAACAGTTGGAATGCTGAATAAATAAGTATTATCATTAGGAAGTAAGTAAGTAAAATAGATGAGCCCGTTCTAAGCACCAAGTGTTGTTACACATTTCGCTGCTTTTCTTTTCATGACTCGTAACTACCGCTTTAGAAAAGCTGTAGTTAGGAGGCTTAAGAAGAAAAGTGACGACGATATGTCAGCATCCACAAGGTACTGATACTGCGATGAATGGTGGGATATACACGTGTCCAGGACAACCACCCGCGCCAACAGTTGGTATGTTGAATAAACAAGAGGACCATGATGGTCCTAAATCGCTCACCTGAACCAAAATGATATGAGCAACACTTTTGTTCAATTCAAATAATATTTATGACTTTAAGACTGAGAATGAACTTATGGTCAATAGCGTTGTGAAAATCCAACTTATAAGAGATCTTATGGTGCCCAACTGTGCCCAAGTTTTGTCTTGATTGATAAATAATTGTAGGTTCTAGAGTATAAACAATTTCGAAAGCAGCCGAAAAAGAAGTTTTTTTCAAATTCAAGGGCACATAACTCTCCACTTCCTGATCAGATCAGACTGAAAATTGAACTCATCTGTGATCTTATGGTCCTAAACATTGTGTCCAAGTTTTGTCTTTATTAATCAATAACTGTAGAGTCTAGAGTGTAAAACAGGTCGAAAACAGCCGAAAATTGCAATTTTATCAAATTCAAGGGCACATAACTCTCGTCTTTCTAGTAAGATCAGACTGAAAATAAAGCTAATTCAAGATATTATGGTCTCCAACATTGTGTCCAAAATTTGTCTTGATTAGTCAATAATTGTAGATTCTAGAATGTAAACAAGGTCGAAAACAGTCAAAAACGGCAACTTTGTCAAGTTCAAGGGCACATAATTCTCGACTTTCTGATTAGATCAGACTGAAAATCGAACTCATCCAAGATCTTATGGTCCCCAACATTGTGTCCAAATTTTGCTTTGATTGATTAATAATTGTAGATTCTAGAGTGTAAACAAGGTCGAAAACTGCCAAAAATGGCAATTTTGTCAAATTCAAGGGCACATAACTCTAGTCTTTCTGGTCAGATCAGACTGAAAATTAAACTCATCCGAGATCTTATGGTCTCCAACATTATGTCCAAGTTTTGTCTTGATTGATCAATAATTGTAGATGCTAGAGTGTTAACAAAGTCAAAACTAGCTATTTTTCATGTTCAAGGGCAAATAACTCCAGACTTCCAAGTCCGATCAGGCCCATAATCATACTCATCCGAGAACTTATGACCATACTTGCTTTGACCAAGTTTGATTAAGATTGGTTAACTTTTGTGGATGCTAGAGTGTTAACACCAAATTGTTGACAGACGGACAGACGGACGGACGGACAGACGGACGGACGGACGGACGGACGGACGACGGACATTGAGTGACCACAATAGCTCACCTTGAGCACTTCGTGCTCAGGTGAGCTAATAAGTACAGCTTTAGTAATGTCACATATTATATAGCGCGAAGATCTTTGATTATCTGACGACTAACAAACCAGTTGCTTCAGTTCTAACTCGGTAGGTATTTTTCACCTGGGTTCGATCCTTCAATCTCTCGCTTAAACTTGGTGCAACGGTGCAGCTTTATCTTTTCTGTTTAAGTGAAAGATTAGGTCACTTTTTTCACTCATATTATACATGCAGATTTGTCTGTACATGTGACCTTAATGATAAGAGATTGGCAGAACCTTAAATCGCCCTTAGACTCTTTCCTGAACAAAACAATGTTTTCACATCCCTTACATACAAAAACCTTCAACATGGAGACAAAATGGCAAATAGTTTTGTGCTAACAATGGACTTGGTTTATCGTTCTGAATTGATAAACAGTGATTGTTGTTATAAATTCTCGTAACTACGGCTTGAACCAAGCCGTAGTTACGAGATTTTATAACAACATCTACGAAAATACTACTGTTTGTCCGAAAAAACGTCACGATACTCTGGATAAAATCGTTCCCTATTGTTGATAACCAACAATTCTTCATTTGCCTGTATATTTGCTTTATTATATTGTACACAAATCTTATCTTCCATTCGTGTAATCTGCATTGACTTTTGAATTAGAACATTTTTAGAAATGGTTTAAGGTTTAAATGTTTTTTTAATCAAAGTTCATGACTCCTGCATGGGATATAGGTCAACACTTCATATATCAACAATCATAATTAATAGCAAAACATGAGAAAAGTTAGAATGAAAACTCCAATGAAGCTGACTAGATTTATAGAGATAAAAGGTTAGGTCACTACGAGCCAGTTTCATGATTTTGTCTTTTGTCTTTTTGTCTTATCGATATTCTACAACATGTTTTGGACAAGAATCGTGTATCACCAATCTCCCGTGGCATAGGAAATACGTTTTCGTCATAAAAATCTATGTGTGATATATATACTGATAAATATGGGCAAATTTAATCATTTCATTTTTTTAACAGACAAAGAGAACAGGAGACAATGGCAATTGGTTATATTGTTTACCATGATATTTTCTGTGTTCTTGAATAGAGACTGTGACATTAGAAACTTTGGACCAGACTGATTTTTTACGTGCTTTTCAACATGCTGTATTTTGTTATGACGCACCACGTTGAATTTACACCGTATCTTACATTCTGTTATAATCGCGGCCGAAACGCGTAGTATTTTACGTTCCTGAAAATGGATCATAATTATGCGCATATAAATAAAAACACATATAAGTAAAAGAATCTTCTTTTAAACGATGGGTTCCGAATTTAAGTTAAAATGTCTAATAATTGTAAATTATTCGTCACAGACCGATTTGACTTTCGGAACTATTTCTTTTGGCGGACATATGTATTAAAAAAGTGGGCACTTGGTCAACCACATTGTAAAGGTCACCAAACCCATAGACTTGATACATGTATCTTGGTCTTACACCTTTGGCCTACTTTCCACATTGCTCGACTTTTCAGAATACAGGTATACACCTCACACCAAAATCATATCGAGATCATTCATAATAATTATTTTCACCCTTTTTCCAGAATGTAACACACGAGAGGATTGTTTCAGCCTAAGTACGCTCAACTGTCAAGCGTCCATGCGACATTGTTACGATAATAAATGCATCTGCGACAGATATCCAACAGGCTAATGAGAAAGACGGACGCACGTACGGACATTACGCTGTTTGATTACAATAAAACATGTTGATTTCTATCTGTGGTCTTTGAACATTCTCCCCCCCCCCCCCCCTTTTATCCATTCCTAAGCAAGTTCAGTGTTTAACAAAAGACTGTGCGCAATGTCTGGTACCAAATGATAGGTGGGTGATAACGAACAGTGTTTATGCGAACCCATCAGCCTCACGGTGGGTAATCGATATATTCAGAGCCACTGGCTCCGCACTTTAAGCATTATACTAGACTTCCGGTCCACGTGCGGCTCCGAAGTTATTTGCAGATTTTGGTAAACAAAGAAAGGTAGGTGCTGGCTCTTTTGCTTTTCTTTCTTCTTTGACTGACTCTAACCACAAAAATGCAATGCTATTCGATGTCTACGATATTTTCCCCTTGAAAAACACACAGGATATTGAGCAACACCTCTTATCTTTTTCTGAATCACTTTCATTCCGAGATCAACTGTACTGAAAGCGAAAGGAGTCGGGTGATATCTTTCTGTAAAAGTGTATGTTTTGAACCTGTTTGACCAGATGTTGCTGTTTAAAGTATGGTTATTTGATAATTGAACAAGTTCAATGTCCCTCGAAATGACACCAGACAAAATCATAGAAAAAATGCTGAAAAAAGAGTGCGGCTCTGATTATGTATGATGGATCTGATTATGTAGATTGGCTATGATTATGTACGTTGGCTCTGAAGTTGTTAACAAATGACTTTTCTGTTGGTCCAATGAATATTAATGAGGTATAATAAATGACTTTAAAGGTATGTGTGATCATTTACAGATGTCATGATTTTATTTACAGATGGAGAGAAGGAAATACCCGTGCAGTATTTGTAACAAAGTATTTGCACGACAATCAAGTACCAAGTTCCATGAACACAATATACATGAACAAAGTGTTGAACATACTAAGTGTACAGTGTGTGATAAAACGTTTGCAACAAAACAATGTAGAAGACGACACGAGGCAATAATACATCAAAACATTAGACCACTCCAATGCGATGTTTGTTCAAAAACGTTTCCGATCAAATCTAATTTCGAGGGCCACATGAGATCAAATCATGGGAAGGAGAAACTGAAGTGTCCAACCCCGCAATGTGAGGCAACATGTGCATACTCATGGTCACTGAACGAGCACAAAAAGAAATGTGGTGGTGTAAACCCGAAAGGCTTTGCATGTCCTGTGTGTGACAAGCGGTTCTCACACGAGCGATCGCTAAAAGCCCACAACCAATCGCACACAATGGCAAGAGGTCAGTTTGTGAGATTTGCGGCGAGGAATTTGCATACTCTAAAAGTTTGAAGAAACATCTGAAAAGGAAGCATTGAGTCAAAAACTGGACATCGTCGCTGTTCAACGAAAACCTCGTAACTGCAGCTAAAACGACGATATCCTCGCAGCAAATTTCACAAACTGATCTCTTGCCATTGTGTACCGATTGGTCGTGGGCTTTTAACGATCGCTCGTGTGAGAACTGCTTGTCACACACAGGAAAAAGACTTTCATGTATAATTGCCTCGTGTTGTCTTCTACTTTTGTTTGTTGCAAAAGTTTTATCACACACTGAACACTTAGTATGTTCAACACTTTGTTCATGTATACTGTGTTTATAGAACTTGGCACTTGATTGTCGTGCAAATACTTTGTTACAAATACTGGACGGGTATTTCCTTCTAGAGCTCTACCTGTAAATAAAATCATGACATCTGTAAATGATCACACATACCTTTAAAGTCATTTATTATACCTCATTAATATTCATTGGACCAACAGAAAAGTCGTGTGTCAACAACTTCAGAGCCAACGTACATAATCAGATCCATCGTACATAATCAGAGCCGCACCCTTTTTCAGCATTTTTTCTATGATTTTGTCTGGTGACATTTCGAGGGACATTGAACTTGTTCAATTATCAAATAACCATACTTTAAACAGCAACATCTGGTCAAACAGGTTCAAAACACACACTTTTTACAGAAAGATATCACTCGACTCCTTTCGCTTTCTGTACATTTGATCTCGGAATGAAAGTGATTCAGAAAAAAGTAAGAGGTGTTGCTCAATATGCTGTGTGTTTTGCAAGGGGAAAATATCGTAGGCATCGAATAGCATTGCATTTTTGTGGTTAGAGTCAGTCAAAGAAGAAAGAAAAGCAAAAGAGCCAGCACCTACCTTTCGTTGTTTACCAAAATCTGCAAATAACTTCGGAGCCGCACGTGGACCGGAAGTCTAGTATAATGCTTAAAGTGCGGAGCCAGTGGCTCTGAATATATCGATTACCCACCGTGAGCCTGTTCATATTAGATGGGATGGTTATTTAAAGCGATAATAGCTGTGAAAAAACTGTCTATTTGCCTCAAAAAAGGTTTACCTTTTTAAAGTATGAACAAAAAGATGCAGAAAGACCGTATTTCAAGCGAGTAACCATGCGTGGTTTACCCACAACAAGCGTATAAATGTTGGTATAATACGTTTAAAGTTAAACGAGAATAGTTTACGGTTGTTTTGGTTTATTTTTAGGTAGAACTACTACCTTAACCTACGTAAAATTAAAGCAAGACAACCGTATCTATTCTCGTTTAATTGTGAATCGATTACAATAGGACATCGAGTCGTGAGCCGTGACGAAAGGTTACGGTATATTCCAATACATGTAGATAGGGAGTAGTGCCTATTTTCCACCGAATAAAAACGAACAATGACAGGTATTGCGTGCTGTCCGCGATGCCGCGTGAGTTCAGTAGCTTTATCCAGATAGTACTTCGTCGATTTATAACAGGGATACGGGTTCGAGTCACATATTTTTATAATTTGAAATCCCTCTTCCCCCGTCAATATGGACTCGTTGATCTTTGATCATTCACAGGTCGTTGTCTATCTATATATTCTCACATTTCCACGGCGCTCAAAATATGTTTACATTCGTGGCTAAATATAGCATAACGGGTACTTGTCACAGCCGTGAACATCCGTATACAGTCGGTTGATCATGTGATACACAGGAAAGTGTGCGTCACAAATTTAAATGAGTTCCCGTTATTTCATGAATGTTGCCCGTCACGCAGAAAAGGGCCTAATGGGAAGTCTATAAAATCAAATTTCGCGAAATGAACCAGACTCAACAGATGTCAATCATTTTTTGCTTCTGGAAAATGTAAATAAGGTAAGATGTATAAACCATTCTAGATTCAGAAAATAACCTTTGAATCAAAAGTTCCGATCCTAGTCAGTCTGCGCAGTCGATACTTTCCACGCTTCCCATACGGTCCCTTTTAACATGACGGGTCACAAATTTGAAACATTTCGATTTCCACGGGATTCCAGTGCGTGCTTTCTTATGAATAATGTTAAACCCTTTCCCAAAACGACAAAAAATAACTGTTTCCATTTCCAATTGAAATCGGATCCAAACTGCAAAATAGATGGCATTGAAAATGTAAAATATTTAAGAAATAGCTTAGACAATATAAAGGCAAAAGGAGAAACTGCTAATAATAAGCATTCCTTTCTTTTGTCACGGTGGTTCCTCAGCTTTAGCAAATAGGGGCGTCCGAATCAGGTTTTGTATGGGAAAGGGTTAACCTCAAATTGTAGTAAATTGTTGTACTTAACCCTTTCCCATGCGGCAATAATTTTAACTTTTCATAAATTGGAATATTGAATGTTTTGTAGACGACAAAATGAGTATATAAACATAGGGTTTAGTAAAATACTGCTGGTGAAATATCTAGGCAATAGGGGGAAATGTTGGTTATCAGCGTTTCCTCAGATTGCACGAATGCTTTTTGAACTCTTTTTAGTAAGGGCATTCAAACAAGGTCATGTTTGGGAAAGAGTCAGTGCTCATCCGTATTAACGTGTCCCGTCACGCTAAAGGTGTGCTTCTATGAAGTTAGTTGAAAACTGAATTTTGAGATAACATCTATCGGACACCAACCTCATTCGAATTTTGAAATCGGATATTTAATGTATTATAGGTAGATAGGAAGAACAATCTTTATTCAGAAAACTAACTTAGAGTAAAAAGTTCCGATCCTGGGTAGTCTTTGCAGTCTTCATAGATTGACAAGGACTGGTACTTTAACAATTACCAGAAGATCCCTTTTACCGAGACAGGTCACATTTTGCAATATTACTGTTTATATTCTCTGACGTCATTTCAATGCGTGCACACGATTTGAAAATAAATTCCGTTGATTTTCGTATTTTACCGTTCAGAACTCGGATAATTCCGACTCGCACTTGAAATTGTAAACATTACCTACTGACATACATTGTAAAAGGGGGAAAATACGCAAATACACATTTCTGTTACAGGCGGAAAAGACTTCTTTCATAATATCAGATGATTAGACCTCGATAACACAAAAAATATTTTTTTGTGGTATTTCTTCCTTTTTCACAGCTATTATCCCTTTAACAATAGACGTTCATTTATTTATATTTGACATGTTGTAATATTTACTATGCATGAATGTTATAATCGTGAGTAGGCTCATTTCGGATATTAAACATATTCTATTATATTCTAGTCTTATAAGACAAAGCAGGGACTCACTATTTCTTTGTTCTTATGTTAGAGAGAATCAAAAAGAGAGGTCAAAACATTTTCACAGGCTAACAAAGAAGTAAAATTATGTCGGGTGTTTGGTTGTGGCATGAAGGACGTCTTTCAACTAGTATACAGGACTAGAATTCAGTATTTTCTCCGTTTTCTTCAATGTTTCCCTCAAAGCATTTCTATTTGAGTCGCCAAAACAAAACATTGCATAGAAAAGTGTAAATGGGACATTTCTACGTTGATCGTTGTTTGAGGTCGACATTTTCACATCTAACACGTTATGCTTTATCTACAGACAAAATCACGATTTCAAGTATTTCGCTGCTTTTCAACAAAAACTGCGCATCTATTGCTTGTTTAAAGCTGTAGATACGAGGTTTTGGTGAAAAGCGACGGTATGTGACTTACATTCACGATCTTTGTCTATGTCATGTCTGAATCTTTTCCCAAACGGCAACATTTTATCACAATTTTGCATCTAGGCGAAGTTAATTAATCAGGGACAGGGACAAATCTAATCTATCGCACACCGGGGACACAACGCAAAGCTGGATTCATGATTTTTGCTTGGGAGGGAGGGGTCCAATCCCAAATGATGACTTTAATTGCGTAACATATGTAGCGTTTTTCTAACGGTTTATAGTCAAAATTTGATTTCCAGCTAATGCCAGGGGGTCCAGACCTACCAGTCCCGTAGGAAGCAAATTCATATGGGAGGGGGGGGGGGCTACAGCCCTTGTGTCTGAATATTGGGGGGCTAATTTGGATTTTCCCTTAATTTTCAGTGTAAAATAAGGAAAATTCGGCATTTTTGGCCAACTTTGGAGGGGGGTTAAGCCCCCTAGCCCCCTCCTGTTCCTACGGGCCTGCCTACATGACACCCCCGCTAGGTCCACAATTGCAATGTTAACATCGCTCACGACTCCCTCGAGCGGTGTTAACCCATTACCAAACAAATAAATTTTAGACTTGTCCAAATTCAAAACTGTTGCGGACAATAATTTGAAGTGAATGAAATTTTACATTTAATGGTCTTTTTTGTAGAAAATATTGTGGGAAATGAAGAAATTGCTTGTGACAAGCAATTTCTTCATTTTCTACAATGTTTTCTAAAGCCTTTTACTTTAGGGAAGTCAAAAAGAGTTAATGTGTGGTAATGGGTTAATCCCCAAAAGCACTGAATGACATATCAGTTAGCTCTCGAAGCCTGACGTATAAATTTAGGCGAAAGCTAAAAGGTACTGTACGCTTTTATAAATTATAGTGTTGTTTTGAAAATGTGTTTAATTTCAAACTAAAGTCCACCCAAATCAACTCGGGACATCATTTAAGTCGTGTAAAAAGCCCGTTAGTTGAGCTTCTTAATGAAACATTACCGAAGTGAGGTCATTACATATGCAGATGTGCCGGGTTAAAGTCGGTGGACTACATATGTATACAATGAAAACTACCATAATGGTCACTGAATATTTACAAAGAAAGCATGTCTATTTTGGAAAAGGGTTAAAAATGGTCCGAATACTGCATTTTTCATTTGGACCCAAGTAATCTGGATTCAAAATAGTGTGAACAATTACTTTTTTGTAGAAGAAACGCTCATTCCTGCATTAACCCTTTCCCAAAACATCAACGGTCTGGACTGTTTCAATTTGAAAGCAGCTTCAGATGACAAAACGGATATAATTTACAAGGAAAGGATAAGTGCACATTATATCGCCGAACATGTGGATACGAATGGAATATGCTGGTCCCCAGCATTTACTTCTTTTGTCTCAATATATCCCAACATTGTTCGGTTAGGGGCGTCAAAACCAGGTCGTGGGAAAGGGCTGCTATAGTTGAGTCACGTGTTAACAAATTTTACATGCGTAAAAAAGGAGGAAAGCAGTTCCATTTTGAATGCTTGCAGGTTTGAACCATCACATGCAAAAGTACAGTAGTTTGGAGTTCGATCTGGTGTTTTTTACATCGGTAAATTTTGTAAACATAGGTCCCTGTGTCATAGCATAATATCATAACCGACCAAGGCATAGCTTTCCACGGGAGATTATCCTTTTAGTTTTGGCCAGATTTAGGGATTCACAAGTTATTTCCCTTCAAATCCAAAACGTTATATCCAAATGACGGTACCATTACAACAAGCATGGCAAACTTTGAGACAAAACGAAACACTGATAACCTGTGCTGTAACGTAAAGATTTTTCATTTCCAGTAACACTCGTTTTGTTTTGTCGTCACCAACGATGTTCTTTTTTGATTGGTCTAAAAGCCTGTCGTATGAAAAAGGATTAGGCCTGAAGACGTGCCAGAGAACAACTTCAAATATTTCTTTTTGGTAATGTTAATTATCTTTCTGATCTTTTGTTTCATAATCTAACAAAACAACAACAAATAAACAAGAATAAATCCACCACCATTTGCTTTTGAGCTCCATTATGTATGACAAGCTGACAGTCTTAACATTGTAAAGTCATTCAACAATAGAAATAATCTAACAAAGTAATAAAAGTCTGGCAAATAATTGAAGAAACTGCTATTATTTACATTTATTGTCGAACGAAATTCACCAAAAGAAAGTTTTGAAATTAGCCCACGACCCTACAGTTGTCGCCACGTCGTATGGCACAATGTTTATATTTTGTTCAAATGTATAGCGGACGAGAATTCACCTGGCAGATCATTACATTCGATTAGCATGGGCTGCTCTGCCAGGTCGATTATCGTCCGCTATAATTGAACGTTAAACAAAACATAAACACGTGCCATACGATGTGGCGACAACTGTAGCGACCTAGAGATATTTGTGATTATATCTTACAATGAGTTGCATGTACAGTCATTACGGCGTTGAATAGCACAATGTTCACCACAGTTTCAGATAAAAAGTCTATAGTTCTGTTAACCCATTACCAGACGACAACATTTTGGACTTGTTTAAATTCAAAGAAGTTGCAGACGCCAATTTCAAGTTGGTGAAATTTCAAAAATCTTACCATTTTGGCTAAAAAACATTGTGGAAAATGAAGAAATTGCTTGTCACAAGCAATTTCTTCATTTACCACAATGTTTTCCCGAGCCTTTTCTTGTGAGGGAGTCATGTTGCGTCCTTGTGCAGTAATGGGTTAAAAAAATATGTGACCGATTGAAAATGGTTTGAAGCAGAGAACGCGAAAATGCGTCGAGGAGTAGCTAGATGCGGAAGATATTTCAAAGAATGGTTGACAAAAAACGTACTGACGATCAAGTGAAATAACTTTTTTATCAGCTGATTTTTTAAAAGATCTAATACATACATGTAGATTCAGCAAATTCCAGACGTTTATCCACCTTCAATGCTTCAAAACTTTTCCAAATCGGTCTACTACTCTGTTATTAACATAACTAAGATTTGCTGCAAAATATGTGTCACGTGATTGCCCACTGTGGGAATGCATTTTCTTTCAAATGTCCCGATGTCCATGAATTCTAGGAAATCCACGTGACATTTTGAAAACTTGGCGTGACAGTGTCATGAATCTTGACCAGACTGTGTGTATGAGCACACAGATTACAATTTCAACCATTCTAAAATTATGTGGCTTGGAAAAAGTTAAGTTCTTTCCTTAACCCATTACCATACGGCAAAATTTTGGACTCTTCCATTTTGAAAGATGTTGCAGATGACAATACAAAGTTGATGAAATTTGAAATTATTTCCATTTTGGGTAAGAAAACATTGTGGAAAATGAAGAAATTGCTTGTCACAAGCAATTTCTTCATTTTCTACAATGTTTTCCCAGGCCAGTTTCTTGTGGGGAGTCAAAAAGAGTCACTGTGTGGTAATGGGTTAACAAGACCCGGTTTTGTCGTCCATAATATATAATATGGCTGGGAAAATATTGAGGCAAAAGTAGAAAATGCTGGTAGTCAGCATTTTCTCATTTTGTGTCAATATTTTCTGGATTACAATGTTCACAAATTCTAAATCCGTTACTACCATTTTTTTCTCAGACATTAACTTTCAAATAGGGCCATCCTAAAATTTTGCCGTTTGGGAAAGGGGTTTAGGGACACTATAAAAATCTCTAACGGAAACCTCCATATCTCTGAGTATGTGATTTTGATATGATGTAAATAAATGTACTAAAAAGTCAGGTATTTCAAAATGACAAGGCTTGTTTTTCACATAATAGGCCTACACAAAATGATTTTCTATTTCTACTTGTGTTTTAACCCTTTCCAAACCATAAAATGGTTTGATGTCCTTAATATAAATGCTTTTGAAAAACATTCAGTCATAATGAAATGTTGTAAATCAGCATTTTCTCCTTTTGCCCCAATAGTTTCTGTACTTCACCGTACACAAAATATATGACATGAGGTATCCATATGGGAAATATCAAGGCTCTATCTGTAATAGTGCATGAGATATAGGCCAGGTTAAAGTATTTTCTTAAAGTACGCCATGCTCTTGTTAGCATACAATTGCGTTAGACTGGTGACAAAACGAAATTGAAGAACTATTTTCTTTGTTTCTTATTTTGGGGTAAGGGTTAACCCATTACCAAACGACAAAATTTTAGGTTGATCCAAATTCAAAGATGTCGCAGACGACAATTTCAAATGAAAGAAATTTAATTTTTTGTTGTCTTTTGGGGTAGAAAACACTGTGAAAAATGAAGAAATTGCTTGTAACAAGCAATTTCTTCATTTTCCACAATGTTTTCCAAAGTCAATATCTTGTGAGGAGCCAAAGAGAGTCAGTGTGTGGTAATGGGTTAAGACACCATTCCTCAAGTTTATTGGTCAATAGGATTAGAATATCCCAAAGTAAATTCAAGTTTAATATGGGGTCAATAAGGCGGTCATCGGACTGGCCATGTTTCTACAATAGGGAACGATTTTGTGCTAAAAATAGACTAGGTTTACTGTTATGTTTTGATGAACCGTCGTTGTTGTTATACAATCTCGTAACTACGGCTTGAATCAAGCCGTAGTTACGAGATTTTATAACAACACATGAAACACTATTGTTTGTCCGAAATTACGTCACGATTAGCTGGATAAAATCGTTCCCTATTGCATGTATACGTACTTCTAGATTAACATTAACCCTTTCTTATTGGCGTCCCTAGGGCAGAAAGCCTAGAAGACAATATTTTTGTGCTAGATTTTTCACAAATTCCATCTTCATCAACATTAATTTTATCGATCGCAATGATAATTTTCTCACTGCCTCAATATTTTCTGTGCTATTTTGCACGCAACTCCTTATAACTAATTGACTTTCGAACTGTCGTCTTGATTAATTTTAACATTGATTTTTTTCTTTGCAGTTTGGGAAAAGGGTTAAACCATTTGTATTGATCATGCTCTCACAGGTGAGAAGTACTAATCCAATCTTTTAATCCCTGATCAACATAACGCCCCACGTGTAACGAGATATGACCTTTTTACCGGAACGTATTATAAAGATTATCCTAACAGGGTGGATGAAGTTGATTGATTGATTGATTGATTGATTGATTGATTGATTGATTGATTGATTGATTGATTGATTGATTGATTGATTGATTGATTGATTGATTGATTGATTGATTGATTGATTGATTGATTGATTGATTGATTGATTGATTGATTGATTGGTTGGTTGGTTGGTTGGTTGATTGATTGATTTTTTCTTTATTGATTGATTGATTGATTGATATTTTCTTTATTGATTGATTGAGTGATTGATTACTTGATTGATTGATTTATGTTTTACGCCTCTTTCAACAGTCATGGTCATATCGTGACGGCTGCAGGACCTAACCATGGATTCCTGACTTTCTCTCATTTTTTCCCTTACCTCCAGCAGATGTCACTTTCAGGAGAAAAAAAAACTTTTTACATTTTTCATCTTTCTGTGTGGAAAACATTATGGTAAGTGAAGATAATGCTTTTCACAAACAATTTCTTCGTTTTCACAATGTTTACAGAAGCCTATATCTTGTGGGGAGTCAACATGAATCATTATGTGGGCATTGGTTAAGCTTATCAAAGGTATAGAAAATCATACTTTCAATCGATCGTATGGTTAGATATTGAAATTCAATTTAAAAGTACAAGGTATAATGATAGATTTAAAGGGACCCATGTTATGTGGTCGAACATACATTTAGATGCGATATTAACCAACCAGTCTATTTCAAAATTTATCTTTGAAATTACACAACAACCCATCCGATTGGCCGAGACATTATGTCTCGTCCAATCAGAAGCCTTGTAATGTAATTTGAAATTTAGACAATTAATTTAGAAATGTTGTTGAATACTTACATGTACCCAGATAATAAAGTATATTCAAGAAATATCGTATGGATATCAAACTGTATGAGTAGATCATTCCTATCCAACGACAATTCGAATGAAGTTGATTTAGTCCTCATAAATTAAGAATGCATCTAACTTTACCTATCCACATTTTCCATTTTTTGAAACATTGTGCAAATCGTCGGTCTAATTGCAAAACTTCATATCAATTTTCGCTATTTTCAAAGTAAAATCTTGTAGATCTATATTCAGTTAACAATTCTTGCATTTTTTCGATACTTTTACTCATCAGTATTAATGAAACATTATAAAGTAAGCAATACATGTATGTCCGTGACATTTCATGATTATTTTTACATAAATGTTACTTTATTCTATCTGAAAGAACATGTTTTCTTATGAAAAGTCTGAAAATTTCAAGCCAAAATATTGAACCGTTTACGAGAAATATATATTTTTGTGCTCAAATTAAACAAATTGTTGAAGACAACAGTTCAGATTTATATAGAATTTGTCATTTCTGTCTCAACTTTGAGATCGTATCTTTCGCTTATAGATAACAACTTCAAAAAAACTGATAGCATTTCTTCACATTAGAATAACCAATCTTTGAATAAAGACATACTTTTGAAAAATGAAATAAATGTGAAATGTCATTTTAAGTAAAACCTTTCAATCTCGGACAAGTTATTAATGTTTTTCTTCTCCTTTAAAACCCTCCAAAAGAGAGATACATGGCTTTCCATAAACACGGTTACGGTACACCGATGAAATATTGGCGCAACTGGACCTTGATAGATGGTGAAAAACTTGGTATCAGTGCTATATTAAACTTGTTGTCCAAGAATAGATAATGCAATGCACTACACAACGATGCAAACTATGACTGTCCCTATATTGTTCTCATGTCACCTACCAATGGTTTAATATCGTTAACCCTTGTGGGCGAGCAGTTGGAGGCTCTGTTAGGCTGTTGGTATAAGAAATAACAGGAATCCATGGTTAGGTGCTTAAGGCCGCCGCGATATGACCATAGCTGTTGAAAATGGCGTAACCCCCCCCCCCAAAAAAAAAAAAAAAAAAAAAAAAACAAACAAACAAACTATGTTGCTGTGATCCCTAAAATATCCAGTATGACCCGTTTTATAAACTAACTTAGGCCTATATAATGCAAACATCGTTCTAAACATTTCATTTGCCTGAAAATGATTGATTGGTCCAAATTAGTGAGTACTGCAATATATAAACATCTGACATCTTAATCAAAAGTAGTGAGAAACATATTAATTATACTGTTGACATTCGTTATAATATAGACATCGGATAATAATTAGAACTACAGATAAGTAAAGAGGGAGTGATGACTTTTTAAAGTGCAGTATTTCTTTTGTTGGTCATTAAACGCTATGTGTCAAAATGAGGGTACTCATTGGAATCGTCTCATCGAGACCATTCCAATGAGCACCCACACCATAGGGTTTGGAATTAAACTAAGTAAGTCAGAATGTATTCACTTCTTCTTATTTGTTGCTCTGGGATATGTCTGCTTCTGCCGAAGTGAAAATCTGGTCCTGTCACCGAGGATGAATATTACAAAAAATACAAACGATATGTGTACCAAAAACCAAAAGGAGGAAAATTATAGAAATTGCTCGTTTCGAGAAATTTCATTGCTTTTCCTACATTATTTCAATCGAGAACGTGTTTAATCAGTAAAACAATATGGTCAAATGCCATTTTAATTGAAACTGAATAAAATCGGATAGGCCGTACTCGATTTATCGATGTATTTTGACGAACTTTGTGATTTCGACACAACGAGTGTCGACTATTATTTAGATGGACAGACGGGCAGACGGGCGGACAGACAAACAACGGTAAAATAGTACCGATATAAACCCGTGCCAAAATGTGTATAAAACAATTTTACAAATATAAATGATTTATTTACAAAATAACAATATATAACAATGTTTTCAAAAATGTACAAAAATGGCTAAAATATGGGTAATATAAAGTATGTTTGAATAATCTACCCTGTTTTTGTCTTCATTTATATGCGAACTAATGTATCGTCTTACAAAATGTGTCTAGTTATGCCTTTCCCAAACAAGACCTGGTTTTGACGACCATATTAGAGAAGGCTTGGGAAAACATTTTCTCCTTTTGTCTCAATATTTTCTGACATATTATTCTACACATAAATCACATCTTTAGTAACATCCCTTTTGTCATCTGCAGCCCACTTGTATTAATAGCCTATAAGACCACCTTGAAATATTGTCGTTTGGGAAAGGGTTAGATAATATCACAGTGGGGATTGTGCATCATGAAATGTAAAACAACCATAGCAAAATTAGTCTGATTCAGGTAGGAAAATTTGAAATAATTTTCTTTATATCTGTGTTTTCAAAAAGGTTTGTTGTATGTACCCCATTTTTGTAGAATCCTTGTACAATTCCTTGTACTTTACACAAAACTTAATTGCATCCGACCAGTGAAAACGACAAAAAACATTCAATTTTTTCCTGATTGGATGGGCTATATTTTTTGGAAAATAACAGGGAGATTTGAAATAATACATCCGAGGAAAGAGCATAGTTAGGCGGTGTACAAGAAACTAACATTTTTAAAATTTACGCAGAAATAAGAAAGTTATTGAAAAAAATCTTCTCTGAAGCGGGACAATTTGGCCATACTTGTTATCAATCCTGTAATGCACATTCCCCAACACGAATTATGCTTTTCAAAATTAATGATACGTCAAAGAAAACAATACGCGTTCTATAACTGTCGGATTTCAACATCACAACATATATCTAAGTACTGCATATTTCTACCCTGTTTTAAGGCATTCCATCCATCATTAAATTCCAAACGCTTTATACCTGGAGATTAACGATGCACGAAGCATAAGTCCATATTAATCATCTATTTAACCCTTTGCCAAACGACAAAATTTAAGGGTGATCCCCTTCATAAACTGCCAAAAATGACAAAATGGAAGGTATTAAAGATAGATTTTGTGTAAAATATGGCATAAAAAATATTGAGACAACAGGAGAAACTGCTGGTTATCAGCAGTTTCTTCTTTTGTTTCAATGTTTTCCCAAGCCTTTTCTACTAGGGTCGTCAAAACAAGGTCTTGTTTGGGAAAGGGTTAATACTACGATTCGACTCCCGTGGCTGTGTTAGGACCTGTTCCATTAGTCGACGTAAGTGCACCATTTTTCTTGGGTAGGTGGCTCAATTTTGTATCTAGGACCCTATCCATAAAATTCTTCCACAGTTCATTAAACAAACCAGTCGCCACTATATCGGCAGAATGTCTCTTTCTTTTTTGAGTCTTATGATGATTATTTGTAGAATGTAGCAGATAAAGCTAATGGAATCATCGAAAACAATAGAGAAAAAGAAGAAAAGACGATCAGCATTTTCTTCTTTTCCCTTTTTGTTTTCTAAGCCGAATTCTGTTATTGATCAGTGTCATTCATTTTATCTTTTGTGTCACATTTCATTGCGGTCCAATCAAAATGTCCATGGCATGGTAAAACACTATGGTTCGGCTGCTGTGACTGCGTTAGGCCCAATTGGTGCTGTAAGTTCACCATTATTCATGGTAGGTTCAATTTTATATCTCTTGGATAGCTCATCAACCAAATCAGACGTCACTATACCGGCAGAATGTCTCTTTCTTGTTTGAGTCACATGATGAACTTTTGTAGTATTTAGGAAATAAGGCTAACTGAAACAATAAAAACACTACGGCTCGGCTGCTGTGACTGCGTTAGGCCCTGACCCATTTGGTGCTGTAAGTTCACCATTATTCGTTGTAGGCTCAATTTTGTATCTATCCATGAATTTCTTCAATAGTTCATTAACCAAATCCGTCATCACTAAATCTGTACAGTTTTCTCTTTCTTTGAGTCACTTGACGAACTTTTGTAGTATGTAGAAGATGAAGCCAATGGAAATAATGAAAACAATGAGGAAAAAGAAAAAAATGCTGGCGATCAGCATTTTCTTCTTTTCCCTTTTTGTTTTCTAAGCCAAATTATTCAGGAATAACTCTGTTTTTAGTCGCATTCATTTTATCGTTTGCGTCACATTTCATTGCGGTCCAATCCAAATGTTCATGGCATGGTAAAACACTACGATTCAGCTGCTGCTGTTGCTGCTGCATTGGGACCTGTCCCATTCGGTGCTGTAAGTTCCCCATTATTCGTGGTGGGCTCAATTTTGTATCTATCCATGAATTTCTTCCACAGTTCATTAACCAAATCAGTCGTCACCAAATCAGTAGAGTTTTCTGTAATCACCGCTAGAACAAAAACCCCATCGTCACGTAAATAATGATTCACAAACTTCTGACAAAGTTTACGCTCAAAGTCAGTTTTCAGCTTATTTGTTATTTTCAGATATTTTTTCACGTATGTTCCCTTTCTCCTTTTCGTAACGATCAAAATAAACCATTTGAGGAAACTGTAAACACCAAGAGCAGCAACGAAAAACAGCCAAAACCACAGAAAAATGAAAATCTTCTCATTGAATAAGTTTATAGGCAACACACATTGGATTGTAAATCTTTGAATATTCTGTAACTGACGGATCTCAAAATCACAGAACGTGACTCGTGGGAACCGCGGACTTTCTTCCCATGGTGTATTATTCTGGAGCCCCTTAATGACCTCGAAGCCGTACATGTTATAATTAGTCGCCATGAAGCCGTTAAGGAGGAAGAACTGACCAATAACGTTAGCGACGTATAGGAACTTAATCCAGAAGAATAGAGCAGTGAGATAGGTGCCGCTTCTCTTGCTACACATCACGCCGACAGTCTGTGCAGCCTTCTCTCGTATAGCCGTGTATCTACTAGAGTTGTAGGCTCGTTCTGCGTTCAACCAGCGGTCAACGTTAAACGCCATGTGATCTATAATCTCCTTACGCTCATCTACTGATGCCATCTGTGTCTTTTCTGCCATGTTTATAACCTTGGTTAGATTGATGCCACCATTTGGGTGTAAAAGTTTCCAAACAACGTTCGGGAGTTTGAACAAAAACGCCTGAAACACCAGTATTAACGGTACCCACTGATAGTACGTAATCTCTCGATCCTCCCTCTGCACGATGGACACGGGCAACTCCTCCGAGAATGAAGCAAAGTACGTGTTAGATATCCAACAGTAATGTTCCGTATATTTCTCATACCGGTCCCCTTTTATGTCATACTCCGCCGGTAACCAGCAATGAATCGGGTCGCCGACGAACTGCGATGTGCTCACGATGATCGCGAATATCACCAGAATAAACACGGTATTCACGTGGCTCATACGATCAATCCAGTCATCGTTTTTAGATCCGACAAGTTTGGAAAAACTCGGAACAGCTCCCAATATGGCGGACATTTTGGTATCCGTTAAATACCCAACCCTCCGACGAGCGCTGTATTATATTCAGTTTTTATCCCGTATATTTAAAATAGAAAAGAAAATATTTATGTAAACGTGTTCAAAATGGGGATTATATTCCAAAATTTTACCGATATCGCGGAGCACTAAATTTACACAAAAGGAGAGTGGGTTGACCTTTTTATCTTGTTAACTTTTTCACATCCTTTCTCGATATGGTTTTTGACTGTCTGACAGGATTATTTGGCATTTTTTAAGATATGTTTAATGGACTCATGCTTGGTTGTAAACAATATACATGTTTAGTAGATTCAAAATTAAACCAGAATGATTACAGATTCTTTGGAATCTTTTATGAAATTTGACTTGACCTTTTCATCTTGTTAACTTTTTCACATCCTTTCCCGACATGGTTTTTGACTGTATGATAGGGTTATTTGGCATTTCTTTAAAAAAAATATCTTAAATAGACCCATGCTTGGTTGTAAACAATACAGACATGTTTAGTAGATTCAAAATTAAACCAGAATAATTACAGATCCTTTGGAATCTATTATGAAATTTGACTTGACCCTTTTTATCTTGTTAACTTTTTCACATCCTTTCTCTATATGGTTTTTGACTGTCTGACCGGATTATTTAGCAAGATTTCATAAAAAAAATATATTGTTTAATTGATTCAAAATTAAACCAGAATAATTACAGTTGTTTTTGGGGATCTATTATGAAATGTGACTTGACCTTTTTATCTTGTTAACTTTTTCACATCTTTTCTCGATATGGTTTTTGAATGGCTCATGGGATTATTTTACAAGAATTCTTTATAATTGTATTAAAGCGACATTTCACACTTTTTTCATTTTTTAAAAGTATGCCTTGATGCAAAGATTGTTATTCTAATGCGTAGAAATGCTATCAGTTTTTGAAGTAGTTATTTATAAGCGAAAAATACACCTTTAAAGTTGAGACAGAAATGACAAATTCTATATAAATCTGAACTGTTTTCTACAACAATTTGCTTAATTTTAGCACAAAAATATATATTTGTCATAAACGGTTCAACATTTTGGCTTGAAGTGTTCAGAATTTTCATAATAAAATATGCTCTTTCAGATAAAATAAAAGTAAAATTTATGTAGAAATTATTGTGAAATGTCACTTTAAGATAGATATCTTTTAAAAATGGACCCATGCTTGGTTGTAAACAATACAGACAGGTTTAGTAGATTCAAAATTAAACCAGAATAATAACTGTTGTTTTGGAATCTATATAATGAAATTTGACTTGACCGTTTTATCTTCTTAGCCTTTTAACATCTTTTCTCGATATGGTTTTTGAATGGCTCATAGGATTATTTGACAACAATTCTTTAAAATTATCCTAAAGTGACGTTTCACAGACATTTTTTCATGATTTTTTTTTATCTGAAAGAGCATAAAAGGGACCCGTGCCTGGTTGTCGAACATACAAAAGGTAAAACTTTTACTTGACCTTTTTATCTTGTTCACTTTTTCACATCCTTTCTCGATATGGTTTTTGACTGCCTGACAGGATTATTTAGCAAGATTTCTTAAAAAATAATAATTACATTGTTTAATAGATTCAAGATTAAACCAGAATAATTACATCTGCTTTGGAATCTATCATGAAATTTGACTTGACCTTTTTATCTTGTTAACTTTTTCACATCCTTTCTCGATATGGTTTTTGACTGTCTGATAGGATTATTTGGCAAGATTTCTTTATAATTATCTTAAAGTGACATTTTTCTTATATATTTTACTTTTATTTTTATCTGAAATAGCACAAAAAGGACCCATGCTTATCTGAAAGAGCATAAAAAGGACCCATGCTTATCTGAAAGAGCATAAAAGGGACTCATGCTTATCTGAAAGAGCATAAAAGTGACCCATGCTTATCTGAAAGAGCATAAAAGGGACCCATGCTTATCTGATAGAGCATAAAAGGGACCCATGCTTATCTGAAAGAGCATAAAAGGGACTCATGCTTATCTGAAAGAGCATAAAAGGGACTCATGCTTGGTTGTCTAACATACAAACAGGTAAAATGGGACTTGACATTTTTTATCTTGTTCACTTTTTCTCATCCTTTCTTTTTTCTTTTTGTGACTGTCTGATATAATTATTGAAAATACTTTTCTCATAATTTTGGCATGTTATGCTTGAAGGGGCTTTCATGGAAGTATTAAACCCTTTCCCAAACAAAACCTAGTTTTGACGTCCCTGGCAGAAAAGGCTTGAGAAAACATTGAGACAAAAGAAGAAACTGCTGATAACCAGCAGTTTCTCCTTTGTCTCAATATCTTCTGTGTCATATCTAACACCAATCATATCTTTAATAACATCCATTTTGCCATGTATGGCAGCTTTTGAAGTCATTTGGAACACCACGGACAATTCTGTCGAATCATACCTTGGATGCATGTCGTGGATCTACTTTCAGATTATGAATAGAATAGAATAGAACAACAACAGAAAACGCTTGTCCGTAAGTGATGCCAACAATAAAGCGACAATGATACTGAAATGCATTGCATGTAGCTGCAGTGTCCTCTCATTTAAGAATGATTTCACCCTGCAAGTCCCGTAAGTTGCCATGGTTATTCATTTGGATGACCTCGAAAACTACTTTATGAAGCGTAATAACTTCCGGCTAAGAAATGCGATTTTTTAACATTTCTTCATACACACACTTCCGAGTCGATAATTAGATCTTTGATCGACATTATCCGAGGATATCCGAACGCTTTTGAAGTGTATCACCCTAAAATTTTGTTGTTTGGGAAAGGGTTAAAACCAAATATCGAGAGACGTATCAGGTATAGCAAGCGTCAACCAGACCACTGGTGGTGAACTCGGCCAAAGCGAGGAACGTTTTTTCGCGATCAATGTATTCCGTCGGTGTTGTTATAAAATATCGTAACTACGACTTTATCGAAGCCGTAGTTACGAGATTTTATAACAACACCGACAGTTTGTCAATACAAAACGGTAAACCCGGTATGTTTTTAGAACAGGTTCATTGTCATCAGAAAAAAAATCTATAAACTCACATTTAAACGCAAAATAGCTATACCTTGTTGTAGCGAAAATAGTTTTTGTTCACCACCAGTGCAGATGTCGCATTTGGAAAGTGAATGTAAGATATGAGAAACTATCTAGATTCTAGACACCCGAGAAATGACCCCAGAGTGAAAAGTTTCAATCGTAGGCAGTCCGCGCAATACAGAAAGACTAATGTCGATAGTTTTCTCTCTTCCTAGAATGTCCCTTTAAGGGTGACGGGCAACAGTGGTGCTAGAATCTGGAAGAAGAGTCTTGATATAAGTTGGCACCACTAAGTTTGTGTACATGCGCACTCCAATCAAGCTCATACTACATACTAAAATTTCATCCTTGAAAAAACCGCCAATTTATAGCCAAAATTTGGAAAGTTCTCCATTTGAAATGTGGTTTCATTTTTATGCCAAAAACAAATAAAAACATCATTCTGTTGTAAATATCTATAGCTCGACTATTCGTAGAATAGGGAGCTATTCTGGTTACTTTGTCGTCGGCGAGGTCGGCGTAATGCGTAGTAGTTAATTTTTGACGTGCAACCGTCATATTTCTGTTTCTGCTATGTACTTCTGTGGCCATATTATCAGCCTATATGCCAAGATCCATTGCTCTAACATTTATTTCTGTGCAGTTTCAACCCTTTTTTGGCATCGAATTCTTTCTATCCAGCACTTGATACTCAAGATTTGCCATCCTCTGACTCAGTTTGTGTTTTCTATGGATACGTTGTTACATATTGATAGCATTGCATTTATTCAATGTTTAACTGTGCATTGAACTCATAAATATTCAATCGTACGACAGCCTAAAAACTGCTGAAAAGTACGAAAATTCCGATCGTAAGCACTACTAGTATTTTGCTTCATTTTTATGCCCCCGTATCGAAAGGTAGGGGGTATGTTGTTTCCAGTGTTTTCAAAATTGTCTCTTCTCACGATGGATAATTACGTGATACAACAATTTCAGAAAATCTTCAATAACTTTGTTAATACGGGACCGATTTAAATTGGATTGAAAGCAGAGGAAGTGGACATACTTCACCCATTAAATGGGTGTGGTGGATTTTTGAAAAATCTGCTGATAAAAAAGTTACTGAAGATCAACCAAAATTTTGGTTGATCTTCAATAACTTTTTATCAGTTGATTTTTCAAAAATAGACTTCGTCCAGCTTATTACTGGTATTTTCACACCTTCTCTGCTCCAAACCGAATTCAAATTGGTCAAGAATTAAAAAAAAATATTGATGATTTCCTGAAATTTTGAGTCACGTGCTTAATCCTGGCTCAAACTTTAGAGCTTGTTTTGGAAAAGGGTATATAGTCTATATTCGATGAATAATTTCTCTCTTTACGAAAGGTTTCTTATACAATTCCTTCAAAGGTAATTGGTGTAAGAGATCTAAAGTCAAACTTATTTACATACCTATGCTATTAAGTCTTAACCCTGTACAACTCATACATTTTTAAAAATCCAACAACGCGGTTACGCCTACAGCATTTTAAAACAGAGTCGACAAAATTGTGAATATCTAGAAAGAATGCCTCGGATTTTAAGCCTTTAAAACGCATTTTGTGAAAGATGTTTTTGTTTGTATATTTTTATTTGTGGGGTGGTAAGAGAGTTTTTTTTTTGCTTGTAAATCTTTTCATGACACAAAAATGTTTATTTTATAGGGTAAATTCACGTTTTTGATGTCGTTAACATTCGCAGAGGCAGAGGCCCAAGAAATACGTTAACGCCCGAGTGCGAAGCACGAGGGTAGTTTTCGTATTATGAGGGCCTCTGCGAATGTTAACGACCGAAAAATACGTGAATTGACGCTATTAACGCATAAAAATATAAAATTCCAATGGTTACTTACCCCAAACCTATTGAGAGTAAAAATGTCCGCCATTGTTGTTTTGTATGATAAATCTCCTGAAATGTTTTTGTTATGCGTGACGTCAGCAAAACGACGTTACGTCATTATTTGGCGCCAAAGGCGAACGTCTCTTATTCAACCTAAGACGTTGAGAATTTTGCGGGAAAAGGTGAGTTGTTTATTTTGAAAGTTTAAATCGAGGATAATCGAGTCCAAAGGCGGACGGATATCGCACGTGAATTTCCTGAATAATTCACTTTTTCTGCCGATAACAGCCCGGTTTCTTCCCGATAATGAATGACTATAATGGCCCGAATATGAACATTTTATGCAATAATATATAGTCTGTGATGGTATGTCCGGAAATCACGTCCCGTATGCATTAGAGTATTAAGTATGCCAACAACTGCAGTTGTGTGCACCAATATCTTAACTTTCATGAACCACTTGTTGGCATATCTGGAACGCGTCATTACGTCGTATTCCGCCGATTACGTAACGTTGTCCATTTGCTTAATTGCAAAACCGACTTTAGTGAAACATATGAAAATGATGTTGTTTTTGTTTATGTGTGTTTCTATTAACAGATATCTGGATATAGATATAAAATGTTTGAAATGAATACCCCATATGATGCATAGATATGCCGTCGTTAACAATATTTAGACAAATAATGACGTATTCAACGTTCTTTACTTTTGCACTACTTGACATCTATCTTGACATTTAAGTTTAATCATGCGGGTGTTGTAGTGGTTACAACCTTATTGATCGGACGTCTTCGACGATACATCGGGTAGATAAATATCGATTTCATAGATTTCACGAGCCGTACATGCACTTGACCCACGTGTGTGTGCTATACTGATCGAAAGTTCAAAGGCGCCACATTACAAATGACTATAACTATTTCAATAATTATAATATCTTTATGAAATTTTATATGTGAATTAATACACTACTCAAAAGTTCTAATTGGCCACCTCATATTTTGGGAAGTACAGACTACAACTGTGTTCGAAACATAATCATTTTCATAATATCAGCTAATATATTTATTTATCATAATTTACACAAAATTCCAATAGCTTCGTATTACAATGCATTATCAAAACGATGGCATCAGATAAAGACCCCTACAAATTAAAAGTCACAAAATAGAGGTCAATGGCGTATTTTCTCTAAGAAGCATTGATCATTGCTTGTAACTTCATTCTGATGATGGTTTCACAGAAAAGGCTGTATTTCCTTGTGAATTTTCTTTATTCGCGAGCGGCAGCACGACACAGATGGTCCAAAATGTTGCGCTTTGAATGGTTGTCTGAATTCTCTTCAACCCAACCTATTATACTTAATGGGGCTAAAATTAAACTTTTAAATGGTAATGAAGGCTTTGAATGTGGTTTGACGCTAATATGTGGCGAATGTCTATCAAATAATAACACAAGAATAATATTGTTGACAAGAATGGTTTCCATATATGCTTGGAAATGGCCAGAAAAAAGGATAATTTTGCTCCGGTCGTACCAATTGCTCTGATAATGTGTCTCATGTTGATTGTTGTTGAATGTAACATTCTAAAGGACCGAAAGGATAACCGATGTTAATGGGCTTTGTAAGCGTCATATTAACAAACCCACTTCCGGTCAATCGAAATTCCAGGAACAGTCCTTTTTAGACAGAATTGTGACGATTGAAAATTCTAACAACATGGAAATTATTGCTAAAGGCACCAGAAATCATTAAAGAAGATCACTTACCTTCTCTTAATTAAAGAATGACAGAAAAGTTTATTGAGAACATACCCCTATAATTGGCCTGCTAGATTCAATCAAGCCAAGCCCTCTAGCGTATTCGTGTTACTTGATTTTGGTCATGTTTTCTGTTTTTCCTAAGTTTTAGGCAGTGAAGGACATGGTGAATGTAACATTTATGAGTTTTGATTGGCGCACGTGTTTTTCTTGCACGTTTGACCAAAATGCGTTTTTACCGAATAACTCGTGCAAAATAAAACGATCGGTGATACAAAATATTCATTTGAAATCTTTATCAAATAGATAAACAACTCTCAAAATTTCAGTTTTTATGTTTCAGCCATTTTCTAGTAAAAAGAGTATAAAAAGTGGCCAATTAGAACTTTTGAGGAGTGTAAGTGTCAATTATATCAATTTTCATGATTTGTTGTCAGTTGTCATTGCATGTAAGGTTGTTATATAAGCAAAGCTTAACAACCTCTAAATCGTCGTAGAGCTTCAGATAATGTATTTGTAATGATTCTAAGTTACATGGATTTTAGCAGAACCCAGTCAATAGAGAAAAACAAAAAAAATGAATGACACGTTTGCATTGCTGATGACTACAGCAAAAAGAGAAAAGTGGTGGGTGGGGTAAATCATGGTGTTTTAATTTTCCAAACAGTCTTCTTTCATTGACAATTGCCTCATTCCTTTTTGCGCAATGAATTAACACAATCAAAGGAATTTTGAACATATTGTGTAATTTTGTGTCTGAGAAAACCAGAATATATGGTAATTTTGTCAGTCGAAACTGTCCTCGTGCGAGCATACATGTATTGAATCCCAAATATTGTGTATCTAGTTTATATTTTTGTAGGTTTAGTATTCAATTACATAACTATTTAGTTCTTATATACAAAATAATTTACAACTACATGGTTGTTGTACAAAGACATGTATTGCGTACGTTATTGTGGGTGAAATTTATAAGCATGTACATTAGTTTTTGTATTGTAAATATAATTCCGAGCAGACTATCTGTCGAAGAAGTCAATGATATCTACCAAATTGAGCCATTGTATCATGTCAAGTACTAGATCGAACTCTAGTCAGTGAACCAACAAAAGATTTCTGTGAAATTTTACTTCAGGGTGTAGATATCATGTCCAAGTATGGGTACAAAACCTGAAATTGCTCAACGTTTCAGCATGTTTGATGACAGCTTTTTATGTCAAAAGAATAAAGCTTCTCGATACAAACAGTAATACAATGGTGCTACAAAAAAAGACTGTGCAAGAACGAGCAAAGCAACACCATGAAACACTACTCACAGCCATATTCAGAGAAAAGGCAATATCAAGTATGGCACTGGTGTCTTTTTGACATTGAAAAAGAGAAATTAAAGTTCTTGATGCAATGATATTGTTGCAGAACCTTCAAAACACTAGTATCATTAAATCAGACAGAGATCAACCTTAGCACTTTGTATCTGTAACACAATCGGAATTTGAAGGTTACAAAAGGTTCCTTACACATTTGACCGATATGCACTCTGGGAACTTGTAATGTATATTTGTTTTAGGACAATGTGACGGACATCAAGGCGTACATTTAAGTCGAACGGGCTGGTCTGTACTGGTAAAAAGGAGCGGACAAAGATGCTTATTTGAATCGATTAATAAATGTTTTCAGTCTTCTACCGTACTCCAGCTAATTATGGTGTGCCTTATAAATAGAGATCTATCTTTTCGATTTTGTACACCGTATATTTTATCATTCTTTGATTTCTTTTAAGAATCTTTGTCTAATCTCGTCTTACTCGATGGGTATTCTATTGTTATTCCTAGTTGTACGCCACATATCATTTGTGACAGAAAACTGAAAGTTCAACCTTGACATAATCGAAATCTACTAGACTAGTATATAGTTTTAGGATACATATTTCTTTGAAAAACAAGTAGAGAAACGGCTTTTGAAATAAAGTATATTATGTTTTCCCACACAACTTTAAACTTATAAACGAAAATCAAATATGATAAATGAAATAGTGGTAAGTGGAATAAATATTCCACATTACGGTAAATACCTAAATCAAACTTGAAAAGTGAAAAACGAGCCTTATAAGTTTATACTTTTAAACTTTCATGTACTGGTTTCACAAATATTAATCATCAGGGTGTTCGAATGCAAAATTTATGATTATTTGCAACGACGTTACAATGACGTTGTTGACGTTAAGGCGTCAGAGTAAAAATATCGAAGGGAAACTACATAATAGAACATTAAAAAGTTCAGGTTAACGTGTTTTTTAACTTTGCAATCGCAATACAGCGGATATATGTATTTAATAAAATTGACCTATCATCGACGTTATTTATCTTTTGACGTAATCATACGTTGTGACTCTTGATATAATATTTTCATGATGTTACCTTTATTGTGTGTGGTCACGAAGAAAAATATACTAAAACCATTCATATAAGTAATAAGCATGTATTTTTGTAATTTGACGTCAGTGTGGCGTCTGAATACTAAAACGCATTCAACAGGTTTTACAAAATGATGCGTTTTCTCTAAAACAATTATATCAAAGGATTTGAGTTATTTTCTTGTACTCTTTCTTTACAATATCACTGTAATCGACTGTTTATCTCAATTTGTTGTTTATTATTGTCGTTTTTGACGTGACGTCACAGGAATACGACGCGCCTACAGATATGCCAACAAGCAGTTTCATCATGACAAAGGAATTGTTTCTCTGATTTGCGTTGTTGGCATTCTTAATACTAAAATGCACACGGATTACCGATTATCACAGACTAATAGGGTTAATTCACGTTTTTGAGGTCGTTAACATTCGCTAATATCAATGGGTTTGGGGTAAGTAATCAATGGAATTTTATGCTTTTTATGTAATAATAGCGTCAATTCACGTACTTTTCGGTCGTTAACATTCGCAGAGACCCGCAAAATACGAAAATGACCCTCGTGCTTCGCACTCGGGCGTCAACGTATTTCTTGGGCCTCTGCGAATGTTAACGACCTCAAAAACGTGAATTAACCCTATAATGTATAATACTTGGGGAGAGCATGTCAAATTTTGACGGTGTAGGATAGTTATTGGCGATGACCCTTAAGTGACCCTGGGTCAAATTACCTAAAATGTTTGTTTACCTTTCGAATTAGACATTTTAACCGGGGTATTAAAAAGGCCCCCTTACTGCATTTGAGACCACCATGGACCCAGATCAGCCTGCGAATACTCGCAGTCTGATCAAGATCCACGCTGGTCTCAGATAGCCTTTTTAATGCATGGATCCTGTTCAGACCGTATTCCGGCACAAACTGATCTATACAATAATGTCAAAAAGGGCCTTTTCCCAGATACCAGATAATTCCAAAATGACAGATTGGCTGTCCAGGATTTTTCATTGGTCAACATCTTCTAATGTTTACTATGATAACAGTATAATTTACCTTTATCTTAAAAAATACTTCACTATAGCTCACGATATTTGACCTGGCAGAGCATATCTATCAATTAGCTATAGATGTTCTGCCAGGTCATTTATCGTAAGCTGTATACAATTATCATAATAGGGTATCAAGGGCGGATCCAGGAATTTTTTTCCGGGGTGGGGGTGGGGGGTGTTCAAGCCCACGATTGTTTTCCGGGGGGGGGGGTGGAGGTCAAAGCTCAAATGATGGATTAAAATGAAATAAATATGTATATAGTCAGATCCGCGCATGGGAATGTTTTTATAATAGGAAACCATTGGAATAGAAAAGTCTTTTCTGTTTAATGATTTATCAGACGAAAAATTTTAATGTAATTGGTGTCAGGTAAATGAATAAGCAATACTTAGGGAAGATCATGGTTAAGGTAGTCCACCCCTAATGAGATTTACGCGAAATCGGAATTATTCGGGCGACGCCAAAAACATTCTGCGGTGGAAATTTCCACCGCTGAATGTTTACGGCCGCCCCCGAATAAGTTCGGATACGTAACGACGCCTCTCGAAAATCGAAAAACCCGATGTTTTATGAATCTCAAAATGACCATATTACGAGTATTATATCTTAACAACTTAAGTTGAAACGTAAATTGTGTCGAGTCGCAGGGAACGTAATCTTGCCTCAGATGTCTACATTTCGACTCACCCAATTTTGGTTCAGTTTCGATTTATGTTTGATCGTTTTGTTGCTCATCAAGTTCATAATTGAAACATTGTAGATATGGCTATAGTCATCTCATAGTTATTTTGTTTAGCATTTCTTTAATCCATTAACCCATCATCACACCATGACTCTTTTTGACTCCCCACAAAATAATAGCTTTGGAAAACATTGTGGAAAATGAAGAAATTGCTTGTGACAAGTAATTTCTTTATTTCCCACTATGTTTTCTTCACAAAAAGACATAAAAATGTAAAATTTCATTCAGTTTTAACTGTCGTCTTAAATATCTTTGAATTTGGAGGAGTTTAAAAGTTTGCCGTTTTTAATGGGTTAATGAGGATTGAACTACATTTGGGCAGTAATTCGAGTTATCCGACGTTGGCATAATGAGTTTTTCTACCAGTGACCCGACCTATCAAAGAGGTCGAATTAACCCTTTTCCAATTGGCAAAAGTTACACGATGCTGCTGCAGACGAAAAAAATGAATGTTACTTAAGGTTTGTGCATTTGTAAATATCATAGCATAGAAAACATTTAGACAAAAGAAGAAAATGCTGATGATCAGCACCAATTCTATTGGTGACGCAAAATAGGTTTTGTTGGGGAATTGATTAACCCATTACCAAACGACAAACTTTTAGGGTGATCCACTTCAAAAACTGCCACAAACGAAAATATGGAAGTTATTAAAGATAGAATGCGTGTAGAATATGGCTTAAAAATGTTGAGACAAAAGGAGAAACTGCTTGTTATCAGCAGTTTCTTCTTTTGTCTCAATGTTTTCCAAAACCTTTTCTATTAGGGACGTCAAAAGCAGGTCTTGTTTTGGAATTGATTAAACATTGAATGGTGTATTGTCCAGCAAGATTAACCCGGGACATCTGCATATGCAATGACCCCACTTCGGCAATGTTTTGTTAAAACGCTCAACTAACGGACTTGGCACGCGGAAATTAAGTTGTCCCAGTTTAATTTGGTTGGACAATAAATGGAGAGAAACACTGGAAATCCAAAACCTACAAAAATATTGTTGATCTTTTAAATGATATACCCTTTTCCAAACAGTAATATCGAAAAGATGTAAATATCAGATCGTAAGACATACTTTTCCGACGTTGTGTCCGTCCCAGAGGTAAGTTGCCCCGAGCCGTGTGCGATTTAGGCCGGTAGAGCTCTTCCAGAAGAGTGTGGTTCCCGGCTCTGATACACTACGTAGTAGAAAAAATAGTTCGTAGTGTATCAGAGGCGGGAACCAGACTAGCTCTTCTTCTTCCAGAAGACAACTTCTGGCCTAAATCGCACGCGGCTCCGCTCAATGTGATCCTTCGTTACCATACCGACTATAAAACGCGTCTTAATGCAAACAACATAATCTTTGTTACTGTATCAAAAATACCATTTGCCAAAGTATTAGTGTGGAAAATATTACTACAATTTTTGCATAAATAAAATAGTTATGAAATCATTCCGGATACTTTATTAACAGCCCTCGTACATTTAGGCCATTCTATTTTCAATGATAACGCAGACGTCAAAATGGATCGTGATGATACGAATATTGAAAAAGATTGTGTGTCTGTACAATGTGACACAGAAAATATTGGTGCAAAAGTTGAAAACTGTGGTTATCAACATTTTATGATTTTGTCCCAATGTTTTCTCATTTGTTTTAATTAAGGATGAAAAAACAGACCTTGCTTGGGACAGGGTAGCATGGGTAGGGACAGGGTTGAAAAAGGTATACATGCTTTCGGGATCACATTTCTGAAATATAAGTAGATTGCCAAATTGTATATCCCCCTCTCTCCCAACCAATCCTATATTCTTATGCATGTAAACTGGACCTTTTTCTGAAATAGCTCAAGATTGATTGCATGACAGAGCATCTCTAGCTAATTGCTAGAGATGCTCTGCCAGATCATTCATTGAGACCTATATGTATTTCCTTAACTTTTGTCATTGAACACGCTCTGTAAGAATGCATTTTCGTAAATGTTCATTCAATCCCCATTTTGAATGACCTTCCAAAGTAGGGGCCTATCACATTCCTCTAATGTATCTTAATACTAATACCATCACCCAGCCCGCAAACTTTTATTGGCAATGGTGAAAAAAATCGCGAAAAAGAATACTTTGAGACGTTTTCTGGTCGCAAACTTTCGCGAATGCTCACAGCTTTCTGCTTTGCAGGGAAGATCAATCCATTACCAAGAAAAAATGTTAGGAATCGTATGGTATGTAGGCCTATCCAGAAAGTTTTAAAAATGTCGTTTGTTGTTGTTGTTGTTATTGTTGTTGTTGTTGTTGTTGTTGTTGTTGTTGTTAATTTAACAGAGTGCTTAGAATTGAAAGCTACAGCAGACGACATAATTGATTTTTGATCAAGATGAGATTTGTGAATTATAGAGCAACTGAGATATTCAAGGAAAAGGAAAATAGCGGTTATCAACATTTTCTTCTTTTCACTAAATATTTCGCTAAATATTTCACTAAATCTTATCTATACGGGTCATCCAGACCATGTCTTATTGTTTGTGAAAGATTTAAACAATGTAAATTATGAAGCCATATTAAAGTCAAGGGAGACAAACACACGAAGAAAACTTTCCTTTCTAATGCATTTACTTCCCTTTATTTACTCGCACGGCGCTGTTTCATGAATCATTAACCTTTTCCCAAACAAGACCTGGTTTTGAAGTCCTTAGTAGAAATGGCTTGGAAAACATTGAGACAAAAGAAGAAAATGCTGATAGTCAGCATTTTCTCCTTCTGCCTCAATATATTCTCTGCTTTATTTTACACTATCCAAATTCTTCCCAATAACCATTGTGTCATCTGCAGCAGCTTTTGAATTGGACTTTCCTTTTCCTTTGTTGTTTTGGAAAGGGTTAAGGGATGTCGTAAGGTCGTTGGTCCATTTGGGATCAACAAACAAGGCCTAGTTTGATGTCTCGTATAGAAAATAATTGCGAAAATGTTATGTTAAAGGGACTTAGAATTCCCATTTCATTTTTAAAGTTCATGTGTATGTCTCGATGCCAAGATTGGTTTTTCTAATGCGTTTAATTGCTAACAGGTTTATTTTTTTTTTTTAATTATTGCTGATGAGCGAAAGAAACGCCTATAAAGTCCATTTACATCTAAACTGCTGTATACATTAATTAGTTTAATTTTAAGAAAAAGAAATAAAGTTCTCGTAAACGGCGCAATACTTTGAAATTTTCAGAATTTTCATAAGAAAATTTGCCCTTTCAGATAAAAATTAAATTACAATTTATGAGAAAATATATATGTGAAACGACTCTTTAATGACAATACGTTGACAAAATCTATATATAACATGTTAAAAATTGATGCTGACAATAACAATACATTAAATAACCTTAACTGGGCACACCATGTCAAATCTATTCTTAACGATCTTGGACTTGGAAATCTATGGATAAATCAAAGAAATACGAACATAGATTTTAACTTGATTAAGCAACGCATTTTAGACTCATTTACACAAAATTGGCACTCAAACATAAATGAATCAAATAGGCTGCACTATTACAATAAATACAAAAACGATTTCGAACTTGAACCTTACCTAGAACAAATCGATAATAAGAATTACAGAAAATCATTGACTCAGTTTCGGCTTTCATCCCACGACCTTTTAAGTGAAACAGGCAGACACTCAAACGTTCATAGAGAACAACGAATTTGCAAAACATGTAACATGAACGTGATCGAGAGTGAATATCATTTTCTTTTAGTTTGCCCTAAATATCAAGAATTAAGAAAACAGCATTTCAAACCCTATTTTTGTAAATGGCCATCCATGCAAAAATTCGTAACGTTAATGTCGACAAAATCACCTATTACAATTTTTAAATTATCTAAATTCATATTTACTGCATTAAAACTAAGAAAAGAAACATAACTGAGACCTTTGATGATTAATCTAAATGTTATAGGTTTTTTTCTAATACATTAAGTAAATCTTTTGCTATACAATTATCTTCTCTTGAAAACTTAGATATATTTCGATTGTTTGTATGTTTTCTTCATGCACGTGTTGTATTTGTTTATCTTATATGCAATCAGCTATGAATTGTTAGAATTTTATGCTGAATAAAATTGAGTTGAGTTGACTATAATATTCTCATTTGTGACCCGTCACGCTAAAAGGGACCTTATCCGATGTGTGAAAAATATCGACCCTAGTCTGTCTGCGCAGTCCGCGCAGCCAGACTAGGACCGACACTTTTCACTTGGATGTAATTTTATAAATCCGGGGTCGTTTCCCTATCTTACTTTATATTCATTTTTCGCATGCGGGATCTGGTTGACCTGTACTGAGTCTGACAAATTTTCCAAAATTTGGATTTTTGGAGTTCGGATAAGGTCCCTTTTAGCGTGACGGGTCACATTTGTCTCAATAATAACTATCTTTGTCAACATCAATTTTGCAGACGACAAATGTAAGAAGAAAATATTGAGGCAAAAGAAGAAAATGATATTTATCAGCATTTTCGTCTTTTTGCTCCATGTTTTCTCAAGGCTGTTCTATTGGGGACGTCAAACTCAGGTTTTGTTTGGTAAAGGGTTGAATAATTCGTCTAAAGTGCTCCCAGGGCTCAAATCTGTATCGAATGATATTATTGGTCGGACTTAAACGCCTCTTTCAACTGCTATGGTCAAACCGCGGCATCCGGAGCACCTAGCCATTGATTCCTGAGATATCTGTAATAAGCACTGCCACAATATCCAAATCAAGCCACCAGCTACTCTCTCACTTAGTCTAGATGATTCACACAAATTGGTAGGAGACAAATGAATTTTGTCAAATGTCAGAATGGATGTTGACCGAGCCGGGATCCGAAATCAAGACCCCTGAATAGATATACTCTGACGTTATCGACTTAGCTATGCGAGCTTGGTAGCATAGAGAAAGTGTGCGAAAAGAGATGAAAATAGACGAAAAGAAAACAAAAATGCTGAATATTCATATTTTAATAGTAAGATAAACTTTAATTATAACAAACAAGCAATAAAACATATAACTAGAATAATTATGATCTAGAGATTGCAAACATTAACATTTGTTCAACTTCTTAATTCACTTTAAAGCTGAAATTCATCTTCGTTTTCATGTCAAATATGATGAATTCATCTTAAAGAGAATTGTCTAAAAAAAGATTAGCAAAAATTGCGATTTAAAAAATCAACCCCTAACCCGAGTTATAACCTGATAAAGATACGTGATTTACAGGCGCGCGTAAAACGAAACTGAAATTTACCTGTGGACCAGATATGGATGATGACGTCAATTGTGCAATCCCATTATAGCCGTGTTAACCTTACATGTATAAACGGTCGACTTTAACTTCAAATTGCGGTGACGTTGCAAAAGCAAATATATTAAATAAAAGCATTTTATGGTGTTAATCATTTGGCCATTAAAGTGGAGAAAAAAATGTGACATTTTTTCGTGAATTTGAACAGTAAAATTCAGTTATATTAACATGCCGTGGTCCAAAAATTCTTTAGTATTATACGCTTGGTGATAGTGTGAATTTACTGAATAGCGCAATTAATATGCTTTTTTAATCTGTAGATTTAGGATAAATGTTTCTTGTGAATCTATTAAAGGATATATAATTATGTTGAGAAGTATTGTAGAAATGTCGTTTTCTCCAATAACAAAGGAAATCCAACTCTTACATTTATTATTCCGTGATTTGTACAAATATTTTGAATGTCTCACGCCTTGTATTGTATTGTTTTGTCAAACTAAAATTTGTAAGACTGTTCCATTTTCGAAGTTGCAATATATAACATTAAAACCTTGGGTATGGACAATTTATATCCCTTGACGTAAGTCGCACAATTTACAACCGTTTCCCAAGGACAAAATATAAGTCTAAAAATATGCAGCCCATTTTAAAGAAAACAGCGTTGAAATGTGAAGTTCTTGGTTAGAAATTATTTCGGTATTTTATTTTCCTGACTGAAAAAAATGCAAAAACTTGTTAAAGAATTTAAAGGCCTAATAATGGCCTAATACATGCATAAATAGTATATAATAAGTACGCAAATATTGAAGTAAATGACATTTAACTATTTTACATTATGTTGGGAAGAATTCAGATAAGTATTTTAATTTTTGAGTAAATGCTTTTAGTCGACAAGTAACTGATGTTAAAAAAAGAAAATGTGTTTGGTTTAGTACTGACAATATTTAGGGAAAGTGAGAAATTCTTTACCGTCATCAATTTCTTCTTTTCTTTCAATGATTTTTTCCAAAACGATTTCTAATGTGGATGTCGAAACCTGATCTCTGATGGGAAAGAGTAAATTAATACAGTATTTTCATATTGTAAGGGGAATTAGTGAGGTAGTGGTTTTTCCTAATGTTTCCATATTTCAAACAGAGGGTTTATTTTTGAGTAAATGCTTTTAGTCGACAAGTAACTGATGTTAAAAAAAGAAAATGTGTTTGGTTTAGTACTGACAATATTTAGGGAAAGTGAGAAATTCTTTACCGTCATCAATTTCTTCTTTTCTTTCAATGATTTTTTCCAAAACGATTTCTAATGTGGATGTCGAAACCTGATCTCTGATGGGAAAGAGTAAATTAATACAGTATTTTCATATTGTAAGGGGAATTAGTGAGGTAGTGGTTTTTCCTAATGTTTCCATATTTCAAACAGAGAGTTTTTTTAAACATCGATAAATGATCTGGTAAAGGATCAAGAAGCAAACGGTAAGTCATGTTAAAAATAGCGACAAAAATGCCGTGACTAAAGTTTTTTGGTATTCTTGATACTATGTTCTGGTAGCGCACCTGCAAACTGATGTGTTATACCAACCAAGTCCATTTATTACGTAATCCTTTGATACGAATAATCCCATCAAACAAATACCGGTAGTTCATATTATACCAGTTTGTTAGACAAGACATTAAACAGTTGATACTTGCATAAGTGCTAGCTTACCACACCCTTTATCAAACAAGTTTTTGCATTGATTCAGTCAGGAAAATAATAATAATAAAAAAATAACCAAGAACTTCACATTTCCCCGCTGGTTTTTTACAATGGACCGCATATTAACCCTTTCCCAAACGACAAAATTTTACGGTTATCCACTTCGAGAACAGCTACAAATGACAAAATGGATGTTGTCTTAGATAAGATTTGTGTAAAATATGGCATAGAAAATATTGAGACAAAAGGAGAAACTGCTGGTTATCAGCAGTTTCTTCTTTTGTTTCAATGTTTTCCCAAGCAGTTTCTATTATTTCTTCCCAAATTGGACAACTCAATAAAATTCAGTATGAAAAAATAATGATAATAATAATTAAAAACAAGAGTGCCTGAAAGGCACTGATATCGCTCACCTGAGTTTTTCCTGTATTTGATGGTGTACAATATAATTTTTTTTGTAAACAAATATGTATGTCGTATCAAGCTATTGTAAATTAAGTTTCATAATTTCCAATGAAGACAATGAAGTCACATTAGTATTCAATCATATTGCATGTAGTAGCATTTGCATACATCTTTAAAATTGAATATCATGTGCTGTTCCAGTTTGATAATCAGGATTAAACTTTTACAATTAACAATTTACAATTTTGAAACATCAGAATGCTACATTACAGGCATTAATACGCTTAATATGATAAGCCCCTCCTTGCCTCATCAACATTTATTATCCTATCAAAAATTTATAACCAAGTGTTTGAAAAGAGTAACTCAATAAGCATTTTGTTCTCTTGGTTTAAATTGGCCCCATGGTTGATTTTTGAAGAATTTCTTTATGATTTTTTGAAGTCTGATAAGCCCTACCCTGCCACACTCAAATTTTTTAACAAATCAAAAATTCACAAACAATATTATTGTTAAAAAGAGTCACTCAAGCAACATCCCTGGTTCAAATTGGCCCAACAGTTGATTTTTAAAGAATTTTCCTGTCATTTCTCCTAGTCGTATAAACATCCTGCCATGCCCATATTTTCAACCAATCACAAATTTGTAAAAAAAATAAATAAAAACGGGTACCCAAGGAACATTCCTGGATAATTTGATACAATTTGTCTAACAGTTAAGGAGAAGAAAATTTTCAAGGATTCGTTTAATAACTTCTCCAAGTCTGATAAGCCCCGCCCTGCAGCGCCTACATTTTTTGACAAATCAAAAAATTCATAAACACACATTGAAAACAGTCACTCAAGAAACAGATCTGCCAGATTTGGTTTAAATTTGATCAATGGTTGATTTTTAAAGATTTTTTTCATGATTTCTTTAAGTCTGATAAGCACCGCCCTGCCACGCCAACATTTTTGACGAATCAAAAATTTGAAAACAAATTTTAAAAAGGGTCATCCAAGTAACATTTCTGCCAAGTTTGGTAAAAATTGATCCATTGGTTAAGGAGAAGAAGATTTTTTAAGAATTACTTAATGATTTCTCTAAGTCTGATAAGCCTCACCCTGCCACGCCCTCATTTTTTGACGAATCAAAAATTTGAAAACAGGCAGTAAAGACAGTCACTCAAGGAACATTCCAGCCAAGATTGGTACAAATTGGATCAATATTTGATTTTTAAAGAATTATCTAACAATTTCTCTAAGTCTGATAAGCTCCACCCTGCCACGCCCACATTTTTTGATGAATCAAAAATTTGAAAAAAAATTTGAAAAAGATCACCCAAGGAACATTTCTACCAAGTTTGATAAAAATTGACTCAATGGTTAATGAGTAGAAGATTTTTGAAAAAATATTTAACAATTTCTCTAAGTCTGATAAGCCCCGCCCTGCCACGCCCTGATTTTTTGATGAATCAAAAATTCATCAACAGGCAGTAAAGACAGTCAATCGAGAAACATTCCAGCCAAGATTGGTACAAATTGGATCAACATTTGATTTTTAAAGAATTATTTAACAATTTCTCTAAGTCTGATAAGCTCCGCCCTGCCACGCCAACATTTTTTGATGAATCAAAAATTTGAAAACAAATTTTGAAAAAAGATCACCAAAGGAACATTTCTGCCAAGTTTGATAAAAATTGACTCAATGGTTAATGAGAAGAAGATTTTTGAAGAATTATTTAACAATTTCTCTAAGTCTGATAAGCCCCGCCCTGCCACGCCCTCATTTTTTGATGAATCAAAAATTCATCAACAGGCAGTAAAGACAGTCACTCAAGAAACATTCCAGCCAAGATTGGTACAAATTGGATCAACATTTGATTTTTAAAGAATTATTTAACAATTTCTCTAAGTCTGCTAAGCCCCGCCCTGCCACGCCCACATTTTTTGACGAATCAAAAATTTGAAAACAAGTTTTGAAAAGGGTCACCCAAGAAACATTTATGCCAACTTTGGTAAAAATTGACTCTATGGTTAGGAAGAAGAAGATTTTTGAAGAATTATTTATCAATTACTCAAAGTCTGATTAGCCCCGCCCTGCCACGCCCACATTTTTTGACGAATCAAAAATTTGAAAACAAGTTTTGAAAAGGATCACCCAAGGAACATTTCTGCCAACTTTGGTAAAAATTGACTCAATGGTTAAGGAGGAGAAGATTTTTGAAGAATTATGTAACAATTTCTCTAAGTCTGATAAGCCACGCCCTGCCACGCCCACATTTTTTGACGAATCAAAAATTTGAAAACAAGTTTTGAAAAGGGTCACCCAAGGAACATTTATGCCAACTTTGGTAAAAATTGACTCTATGGTTAGGGAGAAGAAGATTTTTGAATAATTATTTATCAATTTCTCTAAGTCTGATAAGCCCGCCCTGCCACGCCCACATTTTTTGACGAATCAAAAATTTGAAAACAAGTTTTGAAAAGGATCACCCAAGGAACATTTCTGCCAACTTTGGTAAAAATTGACTCAATGGTTAAGGAGGAGAAGATTTTTGAAGAATTATGTAACAATTTCTCTAAGTCTGATAAGCCCCGCCCTGCCCCGCCCACATTTTTTGACGAATCAAAAATTTGAAAACAAGTTTTGAAAAGGATCACCCAAGGAACATTTCTGCCAACTTTGGTAAAAATTGACTCAATGGTTAAGGAGGAGAAGATTTTTGAAGAATTATGTAACAATTTCTCTAAGTCTGATAAGCCCCGCCCTGCCACGCCCACATTTTTTGACGAATCAACAATTTGAAAACAAGTTTTGAAAAGGGTCACCCAGGGAACATGCCTGCCAAGTTTGGTAAGAATTGGCTTAGTGGTTAAGGAGGAGAAGATGTTTAAAGAAATTGTTGACGCCTTCCGACGCACGACGCACGACGCACGACGCACAACGCACGACGCACGCCGGACACAGGGTGATCACAAAAGCTCACCTTGAGCATGTTGCTCAGGTGAGCTAAAAAAACCAACAAAAAAACAATATAATACAAGGTGTAAGCCATACGATAGATTGGTAGAATTCACGGAATATTTCATGTAAGAGTTGGATTTCCTTTGTTATTGGAGAAAATGACATTTCTAAAATACTTCTCAACATAATTATATATCTTTTAAGAGGTTTACAAGAAACATTTATCCTAAATCTACATGTAAACCCCTTACAAGACGGCAAAGATTTGAGCTCGTCCAAATTGAAAGAAGTTGCAGACGATATTTTCAATTTGATAAAATTTTGAAATTGTTTGACTTTTGGGATAGAAAACATTGTGGAAAATGAAGAAATTGCTTGTCACAAGCAATTTCTTCATTTCCACAATGTTTTCCAAAGCCTTTATCTTGTGAGGCGTCAAACAGCGTCAATGTGTGAGAATGGGTTAAAAGAGCGATATAAAGGCACTTTTCCGGAAATTTCCACTATCATCAATGGTATAATACTCGAGAATTTTTGGACCACGGCATGTTTATATAATTGTATTTCACTGTTCAAATTCACGAACAAATTTCACATTTTTTTCTCCACTTTAATGGCCAAATGATAAACACCATTAAATGCTTTTATTTAATATATTTGCTTTTGCAACGTCACCGCAATTTGAAGTTAAAGTCGACCGTTTATACATGTAAGGTTAACACGGCTATAATGAGATTGCACAATTGACGTCATCAGCCATATCTGGTCCACAGGTAAATTTCAGTTTCGTTTTACGCGCGCCTGTAAATCACGTATCTTTATCAGGTTATAACTCGGGTTAGGGGTTGATTTTTTAAATCGCAATTTTTGCTAATCTTTTTTTAGACAATTCTCTTTAAGACGAATTCATCTTATTTGACATGAAAACGAAGATGAATTTCAGCTTTAACCCTTTATTGTCCAGCAAGATTAACCCGGGACATCTGCATATGTAATGACCCCACTTCGGCTTTGTTTTGTTAAGACGCTCAACTAACGGACTTGGCGCACGAAAATTAAGTTGTCCCGGGTTAACCTTGATGGATAATACCAAACGATAAAATTTAAGTGTGGTCAAATTTGAAAGCTGCTGCAGACGACAAAATAGATGTTGATATAGGCAAGATTTGTGCATAATATAACATAGAATATATTGAGGTAAAAGGAGAAAATGCTGATTATCAGCATTTTCTTCTTTTGTCTCAATGTTTTCCCAGCCCTTTTCAACGACAGATGTCAAAACAAGGTCTTGTTTGGGAAAGGGTTACACGTCCTGACATGTAAACTTATTGCAAATACACATAAAAATAACAATCGTCGATTTTCTTCTAAAACTTCGTAATTACAGCTTGAATCAAGCTTTAGTTTCGAGGTTTTTGAGAAAATAAGCAAAAATGCAATACTCAATGATTTATGCTAAATAATGAAAGGGAAAAATGAATAAACAATGAGAAAAAAATAATGAATGAACAAGCACATATGTTTCAATTAAGGTAAAGTACCCCTAATGTTGAGATTTTGAGAATCGCACGACGTCGGAATTTTTCGGGCGAAGCCGTTTAACCGTTCGGCAGTATCCGATCTATACAGGTAAGTTAATTCCGCACTTTCTGATAGTGATAACGACGTCGGTCGAAAAATACAGACGTCATACGAATATTTTTTCGGGTATTCTACCAGGGCTAAAACAAAGTATTTGGATCCTGGATAGCTGGTTACAGTTTAAATTGTTCCCCTTTCCACATAATGGCGATTTTTGACGCCTTAACAGTTATAAACACTTTGTAAATTATTGTGAAAAATTGAGAAATTGATTATGGCAGGAAATTTCTTCATTTTTCACAATGTTTTCTACAGAAAAAGACCAAAATAACAACATTGAAAATGTACAATCAAGTAACGATAGTACGATACGTGTTTACAAATTTTACCTTTGTAAACAAAGGAAAAGACATGGATAATTACAATGCAATTTTGTGTGTGTAGATTCAAATCTCGCAGTTGTGTGACACCTGCAAGATTCGAACCACCACATGCAAAGTTACAGTAGTTTTAAGTCCAATATTGCGTTGTTTCTATATATGTAGGTAAATTCTTTAAACATGTACAATATTATCGTCATCGGACTATACATCGATAAGAAATTAGAATGTACACAGTTCTTTTAAATGGAATTGGGTTCAAAATCATATAAAGTCATTTTTTTCACATAACACAAACTGATAAAGGCTTGACTATAATTACCGAAGTGTGAAAGGTGAAAAAATATCTTACTTTTTGTATTATAAAAATATTTTGTTCATAAAAGCATAAAAGTTATTTAGCCCTAACTACCGATTTGAAATTAAGATTGCGTGAAATTATGGTCATATATCTCTAACATACTTAATCCTTTCCCAAATAAGACCTGGTTATGACGTCTCTAATTGAATGGGTCTTGAAAAGCATTGATTGAAAAGAGGGTAATGGCCAACATTAATTTTCATCCTTTCCACCCAATCATATCCAAGGCATCCCTTATCGTAATAGCAGTTTCATAGTCCGCAACGCCTCTGAACTTAAGGTAGTCCACCCCTAATGAGATTCGCGCGACGTCGGAATTATTCGGGCGATGTCGAAAACATTCGACCGCGACCGAATAGGTTCGGATACGTAACGACGCCGCTCGAAAAAATCCGATGTTTTATTAATCTCAAAATGGCCACATTACGGATTTTCTACCCTAAGTCCAAAATTTGCTTTTGGAAAAGGGTAATGAAGTAGATCACGGCGTATAAAATTGTTGCGAAATTATATTTGAATGTTATTTCAAAATCTCAGAGTTCGAATGAAAAAATCTGCTGTATAGCCGATCGAAGCATAAAGTATTCCCCAACATGTCTTATTGCAAGTTTGATTGCAAAGTTACATAACAGCCAATCTGATTGGCTGAGACAATTGTCTCGTCCAATCAGACGTCGTGTAATGTACCTTAGAATAAGACAAACGTTTAGAATTGTTGGTGAATACTGTAGTAATATTTTGATGCTTTTCAACGAAAACCTCGTAACTGCAGCGTAAAACAAGCTGCAGTTATGAGGTTTTCGTTGAAAAGCGACGATTTTAACCTCGTGACTGACCCACTTGCTTCAATATAATAGACATGTTTCTCTAAATAGGTTTATTTTATTTGATAATAGGATTAAAATGTTATACCTCGGGTTTTTAACCATTTTCCTGACAAAGTTTTACACTGGTCCAATTTAATTTTAATATTGTGGCTGTCGTTAAAAAGAATGTCAATAGAAACAAGACTTATTTGCATGTATATAAATGAAACACAGAACACATTAACACATTAATTGTGTATATCCTGGATAAGAAAATATTGAAGCAAAAGGAGAAATTGCTGATTATCAGCAATTTCTTCTTTTGCGTCAATATTTTCCAAAACCTAGTCTATTTGGGACGTCAAAATCAGGTCGTGTTTGGGAAAGGGTTAAGAAAAATTGATAAAATACTCCTAACCAGCATTCTCTGACAAAGTGCTCTGCTCATATGCTTTCTATGTACATGTATATATTTGCATTTATTAAACTATCTATAACATTAAGGTATATGACCCATCATTAAAAACACTACTTTCTAGCCATGGGACATGCATCAAATTACACACACTTGTAAATACACTTCAAATAAGTTGATTCACCGTGCCGGATTTCAAGATTATGCTTCAAGAAGAAAATAATTTACAATTATCTTTTTACTCTATATTCATATGCAAGGGAGGTAATTTATAACATTTTTGTCAAATATTTCCATAATTATGCATTAATTCAAAATTCTAAACCGTTCAAAATGCTTATGTTTGTATTTAGAATGGAAATATAACACAGTTTAGGAATTACTGGCACTTTTCAAATTTCGCCCCTGGCCCTAAAGCGCTAATGATGGGTTGTATACGTTAAAATGTTTGAAAAATGAGATATTTACCATAATTATATCGATGCCTTTCAACAAAAACCTCGTAACTGCAGCTTGGTTTAAGCTACGATATGTTCTCTACAATGCATACAAACAACAAAATAGGTGCAAGGGTGACACCAAACATTACTCAATGTATTACAGAATCATTATGCTATTCAACAATGACATTACATGAGATTTTAAGATCAGACATAACATGATTTAGATTAGCTACTCTTTGTCCTTATAGGGTGAATATTCTTTCAAAATAATATTGTATCAATTCGAAGCAGCTTTATGCAATTATGCACACTAATATACATGTATAAACAAACGCAGAATCGCATGTAATGTTATCTTATTAAGATAACATTACATGCGGTTCTACTTTTGTTTACAGAGATTTTCTTTTCATTTCAAGTGTTTACAAAACATGACCCGTTTAATAAGAAAGCCCGCCAGGGAAGTTTGAAAAGTACTGACCCTAGCCGGTCTGTGGGGATTGTACAGGCTGTCCATTCATAGAAATTCTTCGCTCCAAGATACTTTTCTGAATCTATATAGAATGTTTTCATATATCGATGTAACGGAGTTCCTACATGATTCTTTTTCGCATGATTGGTTTTAAGGTAGTCCACCCCGATAGAGATTCACGCGACGTCGATTTTTTTCGTTCGACGTCGTTAACATTCGTTAAATTTCAGAACCTATTCGGGTGACATCGTGAACATTCGGCGGTGGAACGTTCCACCGCCGAATGTTTACGACGTTGTCCGAATAATCTCGACGTCGTGTGAATTTCATTAAGCGAGGACAACCTAAAGTTCTTTATTATGCGGCGCTACAAAGTATGATTAAGTGTTGACGGTATATCGGAAGACGATTATTAAAGCTTATTACTAATAAATTGACCATGAACATGTAAAGACAGCCCTTAACCCTTTCAGAAAACACGACCAATTTTGATACCCGTACTAGAAAAGGTTTGAGAACGCATTGAAGCAAGAAAAAAAAGATAATTCTAATAATCAGTCTTTACTCGTTCTGTCTGAACATTTTCTGTGCCATGTTGAAAATTGATCATTTTTTCACCAACGTTCATTTTATCGTCTATGTAAAGATAGCGGCTTTCAAATTGTAAAAGTCCACATTAATGTTGTTTGGGAAAGGGTTGAGACTTTTGACACCAACATGGGTCCAGATCAGCTTGCGCCTATGCTCATTCTGACGAGGAGCTATGCTGCGCCATTAAACACTCATCAAACAAAAAAAAAAAAACATTTCATTCAAAGCAATTATTTGAGTACAGAGATTCATAAATTTACATAAAAATGAATTTACATGCAAATTGTAAAACGGCACAAAAAGACGCCAAATTGAGTTCATAAATACCCCCGTTCAGTATGACGTTGACGTTATCTAGGCCATGTTGACGCGATAGCTCGTGAGCGTTGAGATGTCTTTTTGCTCCACATAATGATCTGGCAGTTCTTTCCTCTGAAAAATCACTATTTCCGTTTAATCAGTCCCAACCTCAAATTGTGATCACCGATAAGTTCTTAAACGTTGAAAAAGACATTCACAATTAGACTTCCCGTTACTTTCGTTCAGCATAACGTAGACATTTCCTACGTCATGTTTACGTAGTGCTTCGTGAGTTGCGAGATGTCTGTCACTCCACAGATGATCTGATAATCAAATGATCCCGAAAGCCAAAGCGGTAATTTATTCAGGTACCATGTAGAATTATGCTACTGTAAAACGTCACAAAGACGTCAATTAATGTTCACGTACCCTCCGTTCGACATGACGTCATTTACGCCATGTTTAATTGGCGGTTCGTGAGTTTTCTGATTATTGATAAATAGCTTGTTCACATGGCATTTCATTAAGTTGCAAAACGTAAAAAAAAGCGTCAATTTCAGTTAACGTTACCTCCGTTCGGCATTACGTCATCTACGTCATGTTTACGCGGCGGTTCTTGCGATTTGAGATATTTACTCCACAGTTCGTTAACTAAGTCTGTCGTTACGAGATCGGACGAATTGTTCGTAATTACGCTCAATAAAAACACACCGTCATCACGAAGATAATAGTTTACGAACTTTTTACACAACTTACGATCGTCCGAGCCTCGTAGATTGTCTCGTATCTTTAGGTACTTTCTCACGTATTTTCCTTTCTGTTTCGTAACAACGTGGAAAATAAACCACTTCAGAACACTGTAGACACACAAAATGGCAATGAAAAACAACCAGAACCATAGAAAAATGAAGATTTTCTCATTGAACAAGTTTATCGGCAACACACATTGGATTGTGAAACGTTGAATATTCTGTAACTGTCGGATCTCAAAATCACAGAACGTGACTCGCGGGAATCTCGGACTTTCTTCCCAAAGGGTGTTTGACTGGAGACCCCGGATGATCTCAAACCCGTACATATTGTAGTTTGTTGACATAAACTCGTTCAGCAAGAAGAACTGTCCGATCACATTCGCCACATATAGAATCTTGATCCAAAAGTATAGGCCGGTGAGATATGTCCCGCTCCTCTTGCTACATACAACGCCAACAGTCTGCGCCGTACGTTCACGTATCGCCGTGTATCTGTTTGGTTTATACGTCCGTTCAGAGTTCAGCCATCTATCTATATAGTCAGCCATGTTCGTGATGGTGTTCTGTCTAGTCTCCATGGAAGCCAGATGAGTCGTCTCTGCCATGTCTACAACTTTACACAAATTAATGCCACCAATCGGGTGCAACAACTTCCAGATAACGTTCGGGAGCTTGAACAAGAACGCTTGAAACACGAGTATTAACGGTACCCACTGATAGTACGTTATTTCACGTTCTTCACGTTCAGGCACAGCCTTCGGTAGTTCCTCATCAAAGGACACCTGATACGTGTTAGATATCCAGCAGTAATGGTTAGCGTATTGCTCATACCAGTCCGCGTCGTCTAGATCATATTCCGCGGGCACCCAGCAGTGAATGGGGCTACCAACAAACTGTGATGTGCTGATGATGATCGCGAATATCACTAGTATAAACACGGTACCCACGTGACTCATACGGTCAATAGCGTCGTCATTCTTAGATCCACGTAGTTTAGAGAACGTCGGAACGGCTCCCAAAATCGCCGACATGTTGACGTATTAACGGCACGACGTCTGTGTCTTGAAAGACCAACGTATTTACGGCACGGTGGCTCTATCAAGACTTATGCGTGTCAACGGCACGGCGGCTGTGTCAAAACTAACGTATAAACGTTACCACGGCTGTATCAGAACTAACGTATCAATGGCACGATGGCTGTATCAAAACTTCTACGTCTTGATGGAACGACGGCTGTGTCAAATCTTCGACGTATTAACAGTACGTTGGCTCTATCAAAACTGCTACGTGTTGACGGCTCAGCGGTTGTATCAAGACTGAACTAAGCGCGCTTAATACCCAGAAAGATAAAATTATTAAAACCCTCTTGGGTTTTTACAGTGAAGTTATTTATAAAAAGTGATATCGCAAGCGATATTATTTTACACTTAAAAGCGGTCCCCTTTAAAAGAAAAATTGCGAAACGTCTATATTATCGACATTATTTCGAAATAGGATATTTTAGGATAAAGCTTATAAAAAGTATACTAGGGTCGCCAGCAAAGGAAGTTTTAAACGATTCAGCTGAAACCTGAGTATTAAATCGTCGCTTTTCAACAAAAACCTCGTAACTGCAGCTTTAAATAAGCTACAGTTACGAGGTTTTCGTTGAAAAGTATCGACATTCTGGTCCTGCTGAAACGTGGGTCTAGCATCACGTGCATTCACTTGTCCTTTTGTTGAATTACATCAACAGCAATAAATTTTGTGCTAAAAATAGACTATGTTTAGTGTTGTATATTGCTAAAATGTTTTGTTATAAAATCTCGTAATTACGGCTTGATTCAAGCCGTAGTTACGAGAATTTATAACATCGCCCACGAATGACTTGTTTGTCCGAAATTACGTCACGGCTAACTAGGTAAAATCGGTCCCGATTGGAAAATATACAAGAAAGCATTCAATGCAATTATCAATTGATAATTATTTGTAAAGAATGGGTGAAAATGCTCTTCCCTCATACTGCTTGAAGGATTTTCCGGAACCTCTCAGGATCGCTAGTCATCATTTTACTTTTTACTGGCCAGTATCGAAAATCAAGGAATGCCTTGTAATACTCTCAGTTTGCCTGCACAACTTGACTTGTTTTTTTTTTTTTTTTTTCTTTTTGTTTGTTTGTTTGTTTGTTGTTTTTTTATTATTTTTTTCTAGCGAGCCGGGACTTTATTTCAGTGGTGCTAATGTCACAGCCCTAGACTAAGTGTCGTCGTCGTATCCCGTCGCGTGGGCGTCACGTCTTCAAAAAAACTTTAACCTGGTCTATATATGTATCTCAGGCACTATCAGAGATATTGCCTTGATACTTCACACATGGATACTTCTTGCCAAGACCTTTCATATTTTACCATGACCTTTGACCTTGTGACCTTGACCTTGGAGTTTTACCAACTTTTATAGAACTTTAACCTTACCTATATTCCATGCAATATTATTCATAGAGCCTTGATATTTTACACATGGATACCTCCTGCCATGACCTTTCATTTGGGACCATGGCCCTTGACCTTGCGACATTGACCTTAGAGTTTGACCTACTTTTATAGAAAAAAAACATAAACAATTTTCCATATGGACGAGCTACTTTGTCCGTGGACAACTTTTGTTTCAAGTAGGAAGTCCATACTTGGTATGTACGAGGATGTAGGCCTACACAAAAAATGCTTTGCTGAATGTCGTCTTTACATCCTTTTTGACCATTACATCGTAATTAGTTTTATATGCATTTATATTTTATGTACATGTGCTCTATATGGGTGATATAATTTTGAACTAAATATTCTCTTTATACACTTAAGAACAATCGCTTTATTTGCCAAAGGATTAACCCTTTCCCAAACGATACTGATTTTCTGTCCAATTTGGAAGCTTTCACAGGCGAATGATTTAAAAAGATATAATTTACATGAAATATTAAACAGAAAATATTAATACAAACGAAGGAAATACTGGTCATCAGAAATCTCTTCTTTTTGGCTCAATGATTCCAAACCTTTTCCATGTGGGACCCCGAAAAACCAGATTACTGTTGGGAAAGGATTACAATTTCTAAATTGACAGATTTCTCTCTCAAGGTCCTTCAGCCGAAATCTTGTCTATTTTGTACAAACACATTCAACTTGAGATCTGGTACCTTTCTACAGACGACACAATTTTAGATTAGTCCAAATTGAAAGAATATGCCTATGCAGACGAAAAGAAGAAACGATTAAAACATAACGCTCTAATACAACACAATTAAATTCGCCAAGAAAATGGGAATAGTGGTCCTTTTAGAACAACTTCTGTTTTCTTTTTCCAAATTCGTCGTATTTTAGGTCGTCAAACGAAGCATTTTTTTATTTATTTATTTATTTTATTTATTTATTTATTATTTTTTTTTTTTTTTTATTTTTTTTTTTTAAGAATTTCCTTCATTCGATCTCGTGTCAATTTTATTTCAAGGTCTCCTTGGCCTTGCTCTGCTCCTTGCTGTCAACCTTGAATGTCTATGCGTAAATAAATAGGGAGCATATGCCCATACGGTATTATATGTGACCCGACACGCTAAAAGGGACCTTATCCGACCTCCAAAACCCCAAATTTTGACAAACTTGTCAGACTCAGCACAGGTCAACCAGATCCCGTATGCAAAAAAATGAACAATATTATAATAAGATAGGAAAAACCTTCCGGAATTAGAAAATTACATAAAAGTGAAAAATATCGGCCCTAGTCTGGCTGCGCGGACTGCGCAGACTGACTGGGGTCGATATTTTTCACAAAACCCATAAGGTCCCTTTTAGCGTGACTGGTCACATATTATGTTATCGCTCTGGACTTAAGTCCGTCTTTCCATACGTCCGTAACATAGAATTTTCAGCTCAGCTCGCTCTATACATATAGCTACTCTGTGTGGTGTCTAGCTGTGCATTCAATAGTTTTATATTTGGATAATCTCATTGTTTCCTTCGTTATCCGACAATGGTTTAACACTATCGTGTAATTTTATCAATGTTGCACTATGGTACGGATTTTAGGTACAATACTCGCAATGTCGCAATTTTGAGATTAATAAAACATCGGCTTTTTTCGAGCAGCGTCGGTACGTATCCGAACCTATTCAGGCGCGGTCGTTAACATTCAGCGGTGGAGAGTTCCACCGCCGAATGTTTTCGATCGCACCCGAATAATTCCGACGTCAAGCAAATCTCATTAGGGGTGGATTACCTTATGAATATCATTACCATTTTATCTTATTTTGCCTAAAATACCGGTACTTTAGATGGCAAATTACTCTCCGTGCAGAGTTTATCGCTATTATCTTATCGTTTTAACCTCCGAGGTTAGGACATCGATAACTTGATGTAATTTCAATAGCTTGATGTCACCAACCATGACATAGTTCCTAAAGTGACATGTCAGTATTATTTTTACATAAAACTTACTTTTATTCTATCTGAAAGAACATCTTTTCTTATGAAAATTCTGAGAATTTCAAGCCCAAATATTGAACCGTTTGTGAGACATATATATATTTTTGTGCTAAAATTAAACAAATTGTTGTGGACAACAATTTAGATTTATATAAAATTTGTCATTCTTGTCTCAACTTTAAAGGCGTATTTTTCGCTAATAAATACCAACCTCTAAAAACTGATAGCATTTCTACGCATTAGAATAATATAAACAATCTTTGCATGCAGACCTAGGCCTACTGAAATAAATGTGAAATGTCACTTTAAGGTATAATACCCGTAATGTGGCCATTTTGAGATTCACAAAACATGGGTTTTTTTTTCGAGCGGCGTCCGTACGTATCCAAACATATTCGGGCACGGTCGTAAACTTTCGGCGGTGGAAAGGTCCACCGCCGAATGTTTCGACGACCCCCGAATAATTTCGACATCGCGCGAATCTCATTAGGGGAGGACTACCTTAATCGGCAATAAGACCTTTCCAAGGGAAGAACCGAAAACGATCACGCATTCCCAAATGATTTCCTAATAGTTTGTCTATATCTTGTTTGGAAATTTAAATCATTAAAGTAAAAATGTACATGTCAGGTCCGTAGAAAGAAATTCTATTATTGGAGGGGCTCCAGCCCCCTCCCCTCCCTGTTCCTACGATTCTGCGTGTACATGTATAGCATTGTATATGTATCGACACTAGAAAATAAGTGCCTTAAGTAATAAAATGGTAATCATTATTCAGATGTCTGTAGTTAATTGACTTGTAAGTTACAGTCGGGTAAATAATTATCAGTTGACTCGCGACAAAATGGGACTTACAATGTTAATGTGTTCTATCGATCATTAGATACCAAACACTTCGTGCTAATTTGGCGTCTTCCGTGTCAACGGAAATTGACGATGGTATACCCTCGTCAATTAACGAGAGTCATCTGTGACAACGGAAATTGACGAGACTATCATCGTAAATTATCGTTGCCACGGATGACGCCCGAAGTCCAAACAACATAAATAATTACAGAAGTGCAAAATTTAGAAGAGCTGCTGACGACAAGCTTAATACTTCGTACGGACTGATATTGAGTCAGGAAAAATGTTTGTATATATATATCATACTTTTTGAAATTATAGCTTTTCAAACTTGATTTTTTATAAAACATGTTAAACGGCGACTTCACAAAGCTGTGATATGTCATGATTTCGCTTATGTTTGTATTTTAATTATTTTGACTTTCTCTATCTTTTCACGCAAACCCCATCAAATTTACATATTACCATATTTCATGGTTTGAAATTTATCCTTTATCCATTTAAGATCAGCTTAACCCTGAAAACCAGCATTTTCTCCTTTAGAATCAATATTTTCCGAGTTACTTATACACAAAGGACCTTTGCAATAACGACCAAGTCGTCTTCTGCAGTAGTTTTGGGTTGAAATGTACTTTCCTTAAATTTCGTTGTTTGGCAAATGTCTAGCTGTGAACGTGACCTTTTAAGGTAGTCCACCCCAAGATTATATTCACACGACGTCTCCTGAATAATTCTGATGTCGCGTAAATCTCAATAAGGATCATCTCTGAATTATCTGCCCTTGAAATTCAGGAAAGGCTCTTTTCTCGCTGACAACCTCTTGTTCACGCGAGTATGTGCTATTCAATGAGATTTTTGTTTGCACAATGTTTTCTTTTCAATTATTCAACAATTCAGTCATGTTTGATTTCAGTGTCGTCTGCAAGAGTTCATACTTGTTTAACACTGTCCCAACAGCATCGCCCCACAAGATAAAAGCTTGGGAAAACATTGTGGAAAATGAAGAAATTGCTTGTGACAAGCAATTTCTTCATGTACCACAATATTTTCTACAAGAAAGCCCAACAAATTAAACCATAATTCATTTGAAATTGTCGCCTGCAGCATCTTGGAATTTGGAGCAGTGTGAAATTTGGTTGTTTGGGAAAGGATTTACACTGTCCCAAATAAGACCCGGTTTTGACATCCCTGTTATAAAAGTTTTGGGGAAACATTGATGTAAAAGATAAAAATACTGAGAAACGACATTTTCTGCTTTCGCCTCAATATTTTCTGTTCTAAATAAAAAACAAATGAGCCAGGATCTGGAAAAACGTCCCTTAAGGCTTTTGAGCCCAACATAGATCCAGATCAGCCTGTGCATACGCACAGTCTGATCAGGATCCATGTTGTTCTCTAATAGCTTCTTTTTAGTATGTCAAAACTTTTTGAGATCGGTTGTAAAAGGGGTACAAAATTTTTCTCGTTGACAATGCACACTGAGCGTAAAACGAGGGTTCATTGTCAGTCCTGTTAATGTAAACGTAGATCAAAACACGTGAACTTGAACACGTGCCTGCCCTTGAAAAACGGGTGAAAACAGATCCTGTATTTATTATGTAAATTCACGTTTGAAGTCAAATTACAGGGATTCTTATTATCCTTTTCCCAAACGACATTTTTTAGTCTGATCCGATTTCAGGGATTCTTATTTCGATTATTATGAAAATGCAGCTTAAAACAAGTTGCAGTTACGAAGTTTTTGTTGAAAAGCGAACATATCCTTTCCCTCACACGACAATTTTTTGACCGGCCCGAATTCATAGATATAACTAATGCAGACGATGAAACAAGTGTTTTTAAAGGGGTTTTTTTAATCTGTGTGTTATAACATGAAAAGCATTGAAGGAAAAGGAGAAAATGCTGATTATTAGCATTTTCTTCTTTACTCTCTGATGATGAGCGTTTCTTTTCTCTCTATACTTTTCAAACGAGTCTTGATTAAGGACACCAAATCTTGTAGTTGATTTGGGAAAGAATTTAAGATGTACATAAAGACGACTCTATTATAATGTTTGATAACATTACCATTGTAATAGGGTGTCTAGATCTAACATTTCACTGAATTTCTGTAGAAAGTTGAAAAAAGTTTGTAAACATTTTAATCTATTGTACCCTATAGTATACGTGTAGCATCATTTAAAAAGGGTACCCATTATCGAAGCCCTGTAAAACGCTTTGACCAAGAATTGTGTCATTTCTAAAGACATGAGAATTGCGATTTTTGTTCTAAATGTTTCAGAGGACATTTGTAAGACACAATGCGTCCTAAATGCTTTAATATAACTGATTCCTGGCCCCGGTTTCTCGAAAAAACTTAAGTATGTTCTCATGAGAATATGCCCAACTTCAAAGGGATACTCTCCAACGTTGAAGGGTAGTCCATTGAAGTTTACGTGGATTTCGTGCGATTTGAGCACGGTGCTCAGATTTGAGCATGAGAACGTACTTAAGGTTTTTCGAGAAACCGGGGCCTAGTGTCAGATCACTGAAGTTCGCTCGGTGTTTTCAGTTGGAATATTTATTAGCCAATTGATACATCCTGTTATTTTTGCTATAAAGATGTCACGAGACCTTTAACCCTTCCCCAAACAAGACATGGCTTTGACGGTCATAACAGGAACTGCTTTGGAAAACATTGAGGCAAAAGAAGAAAATGCTGATAATCAGCATTTTCTCCTTTTACCTCAATATTTTCTTAACTATAAATACACAATTCCAATCTTTATTAACATCCATTTTGTCATCTGCAGCAGCTTTTGAATTCAACCACACTAACATTTTTTCCGTCTGGTACTGGGTTAACCATTACCAGACGACAAAATTTTGGACCGTTCCAAATTCAAAGATGTTGCAGACGACAACTTCAAGTGCATAGAATTTTACATTTTTTGTTGCTTTTGTTTAGAAAACATTGTGGGAAATGAAGAAATCGCTTGTCACAAACAATTTCTACATTTTCCACAATGTTTTCCCAAGCCTTTTCTTGTCAGGGAGTCAATAGGCGTCACTGTGCAGTAATGGGTTAAAGCCTCGTTACACGACACCTAATTTGCATAATCCACCCGTCGCCCTCTGTCACATTTCATTTTTTCTCTAATGTGTTTTATCAGCGTCCATTATGAATCACTGAAGCATAATGTTACGTACGTACCCATAACAAAATTATGTGAAATGTAATATTGTTTAATTCAGATACAGACCATTGCACGTTTACCTTAAAGGGACATTTCATCCCGATTTCATTTTTTTAAAGTATGTCTTGATACCAAGATTGGTTATTCTAATGAGTATAAATGCTAGCAGTTTTTTTGAAGTTTTTGATGATAAGCGATACACACTCCTTTAAAGTTGAGACAGAAACGACAAATTCTATATACATCTGAACTGTTGTGGACAACAATCTGTTTAATTTTAACACAAAAATATATATTTCTCATAAACGGCGCAATATTTTGGCTTGAAATTTTCAGAAATTTCATATGAAAATATGCTCTTTTAGATAAAAATTAAAGTGATTCTGAAATGTCACTTTAATGTAAATCAGTAAAACTACCACTAGTGAGATTCACACGACGTCATTTTTTTCGAGTTACGTTGTTTACATTTTTTTCGATTCCCAACCTATTCGGACGACGTCGCAAACTTTCGGCAGTGGAACGTTTCACCGCCAAATGCTTATGACGTCGTTCGAATGATTCTGATGGTTTCTTCAAAACATTCAAAATGAATGTTTTCGCTTGAATGTTTGAAGGCACTGTGTGATTCGGTGCAGAGTGAGTTAGGTTCTGGAATGGCCCTCTCAAAGTCGCGTACGGTCCAATTTATCTCGTCAAACTCCGTAGAGTTTAAGCTGAGAAATAGAACAAAACATACTTGAAGCAGACAATTTTTCGGTGTGAACGCTTCCCAAAATTCACGTGGGTTATCCAGCGTGATGGATCGGTAATAGACTAATAGTTGAAGCTAACTCATCCGACTGACTCAGAGTCAGAATTGGCGGTCAAAATACCCCAAATCTCGTCCAAATACCCAAAACACGTAGCAAATTTGCTAACATTCCGAAATGTTATCTTGATCAAATAAGAATTATAAATTTGACCTTCCCTTTTGAATTTTTATCTCCAAGATCACGGTGGGGATTGTGCATGCTGGGATGGATAACGAATCTGGAGTATACGGACAAAATTTGCCTCGCTTCAGGTAAGAAATTGTGCAATAATTTTCTTATTTCTGCTCCAATTTTCAAGCGGTTTGTTGCATGTACCCCGCATTAGTGAGCTCTTTCCTCGGATATATGACTTGTTTGTAGAATCTTTGTACTTTGTCCAAAAATTGATCCCAACCGACCAGAAAAACGACAAAAAATTCAGGCCCTTTTTCTAGTCGGTTGGGATCGGTTTTTGAGAAAAGTACAAGGGAGTTCCAGATAAATAATACATCTGAGAAAAGGGCTCAGTAAGACGGAGTACATGCAACAATTCGCATGAAAATTGACGCAGAAATAAGAAAGTTATTGCACAAATTCTTACCTGAAGCGTGGTTAATTTGGCCGTAGTCGTTACCATTTCGCTGTCTGGTCGGTTGGGACAATATTTCGGAAAAAGTATCATGAGTTATCTAATATGTCATACATCCGATGAAAGAGCTCGATAAGGCGGGGTACATGCAGCAAACCGCTTGAAAATTTATACAGAAATAACAGAGTTATTGCAAAATGTCTTACCTGAAGCGAGGCGAGTTGGCATCAAATTTTGTGCAAAAAATAGACTGAGTTAAACCGTTATGTTTTGATAAACCGTCGGTGTTGTTATAACATCTCGTAACTACGGTTTGATTCAAGCCGTAGTTACGAGATTTTATAACAACACCAACGAAATACTATTTATTTGTCCGAAATTACGTCACGGTTTACTTGATAAAATCGTTCCCTATTGTCGGTAGTCGTTATCCATCCCATCATGCACAATCCCCACCGTGAAGATATGACATTAAAATATAAACGATTTCCTGTTAAGGGGGAATGCTCCAGTTTCCTAAATTTTTTCCCAATAATAGAATTTATTTATATTTTGTATGTTGAAATTACATGTTATTACCGACTGAAAAATAAAATAAAAATGGATGGTCAGCGATCTTGTTTGAATTTTATAAGCATTCGTATCACATACCCCTACATCGAAAAAATGTACAATTTCTCGCACCTGTCCAATGTCACTAAAATGCTAATAAAATGCTGTTTATTCATCGTTTGGTCCAGAAAATGGATTTAAAGTAACGTCTTACATTTAATAAGAACAGAAAACCCGAAATATGTGCAATTATAAACGCATAAATGTATAAAACAGCATGCTCACGTGTTAGGTTAGATCAACGAAGCTGGAGTGTTTTATGTCAAAATTTGCATATTTTTGGGAATATTTTAAGTTCTACATAATAGAATTTTATAAAACTAACTCATTGTATTAAGCAACATGTCCTGGTAATAATTGAAAAAGAAAATGTATAGGTCAACGCACTCAATAGTGAATTACAGCAATTTTTATCAGCTATACATGAATAAAACGACGCAAAACAGTGGTAACTGCATACACACTTACGACTGTCTTGCTCTAAATAATCGATTTCCATCTTGAGGATATCAGTTTCGCATAATAGATACATTTTTACCATCGACTATGGTAAATTGTAAAGATGTGTTTTATTATTGAAAATATGGTAGCGAAACATATTGGTACGAAACATTTAATTTACTACAGTAATGACCGAGTGTTCCGAAAAACTGGAGCATTCCCCCTTAAACATAACGTTTACCCTTGTCGGGACCTGTTTAACCCATTTCCGGACGTCAAATTTTAGACTGGTCCAAATTCAAAGGTCTTGCAGACGACAATTTCTATCGAAATGAAATTAAACATTTTTTGGTGTTTATGGATAGAAAACAATGTGGTAAATGAAGAAATTGCTTATCACATAATTATAATCCAACCCTTTCTCAAACAAGACATGGTTTTGACGACCCTAAAATAAACTAGGCATAGGATAATTCATTGAGACAAAAGAAGAAAATATTGATTAAAGGCATTTCTCCCTTTGTTACAATCGTATTTTCTGTGCTATGATGTACACAAGCTCAAGGTCCGCGGCCTTAGCGCAGTTGGTAGCGCATCTGACCCTCATTCGAGAGGTCCCGGGTACGATACCCGGTCGCGGCTAATACCCTTTCTGACAAAATTGTCATCCACCAATGGGTTTGAAATCGTTAACCTAAGTGGGCGAGCAGCTGGAGGCTCGGTAAGGGTGTTGTGGTAGTACTGGTTTGAGAAACAACAGGAATCCATGGGCAGGTGCTCCAGCCGCCGCGATATGACCCTGGCAGTTGAAAACGGCGTAAAACCCAAATAAACTCAAACACAAGCTCAATTATCTTCAATTTGCAATTGGTCGTCTGCAGCAGCGTTAAAGCTTACGATCAGATCCAGTGACCATTCTCACGGTGTATAATCACGTGACTTAGAATTTCAGATAATCTTCAATAATTTTGTCAATACTTGACCAACTTGAATTCGGTTTAAAGCAGAGAAGTTGAGAACATGTCAGAAATGCGCTGTACTTGGTAAATATTTGAAAAATCAACTGATGAAAAAGTTATTGAAGATAAACCAAAATTTTGGTTTATCTTCAATAACTTTTTTATCAGTTGATTTTTCAAAAATCCAACACGTCCATCTAATGCGTGATGCCTGTCCACCTTCTCTGCTTCAAACCGAATTCAAATCGGTCATGTATTAACGAAATTATTGAAGATTTTCTGAAATTGTTGCATCACGTGATTGTCCACCGTGATTCTGTCTCTTTAAATTCTGACTGGAATCGCCAGTCCCTTTCAATAATCTCTATCATTCACTATATCAGTATAACAAAGGATTTAGTCTTTACATTGTACTTAACATAATATTACGTCAAAAAACGCATTTCATTTGCATTTAAATAGCATTGTGAAATTCTATCCAAAACACCTCATTTTTTAAATAGTGCATCGTGCAAGCTTTGCATGTCTCCACATCAAGGTCTTTGTTTGAATTACATGAGTTGAATAGACGATATCACGCCTTTAACCAATTTTATGAAGACGAAAATGTATGTAAAATGGTTAACGTATGTAAAATGGTTCACGTGATGTTGATTCACACTTAAGGTATTCCACCCATCATTAGATATCACAAACTTCAAAAAACGTGCGACTTCAGTGTTATCCGTGGCAACGGAGATTGACGATGTTATCCGGAAATTATAAAGCCCGGATACCCTCGTCAAAATTGGCTATGTTGGAGGCGAAATTGCACGCATTGTTTGGTATCTAATAATGAGCGGAATACTTTAAAATGGCATTTTATAAAAGCAATAAATCGTCTGATATGGGGAATAAGTCTTGACGCGCTTGGTCTTTTCCAAGAAATTTATAAAAGTCTTTGTACATAGGGTGATTTATTTCAGTCTCGAGAATGCGTAAAAAGTGATTTTTAGGGCTTATGTCACTTTTTTCAATCAGGATGTATTCTGCTTATCAGATGATTGGTTTACAAAAAAACGAAAGCGAAAATACAATATCACAGCAACATAAAAGTTGGGATGAAGACATTCTAAATTTGTCAATCCAAATTAAAACTCTATGTTGTTGGTATTCATTTGAATTGTCTCGACAAGACAATTTCAATGAGTACCTCCAACATGGGGTTTGGTGAAAAATAAATGAAATATTGCATTTTGAAAAGCCATCACTCTCTCTTATTTGTTTGTGGGTCTGCAAGATTTTGTTTGAGAAACACTTGTGCTCGACAATGTGCCATATTTCGCACTAATGCAATGTCTAACAATTTGCATTGTGTCGCCTGCAAGATTATTCTCTTCCCAAAAGATGTTTTAGGATAATAAAACTATTAATTTAGGTAAAAGACGGAAAGAGATCAGTATTTTCTTCTTAGTATGTGTTACAATGTTTTAAATACTTTTCGCAACAGGGACGTCAAAACTTGTTCGAGGAGGATTGAGGCAGATAAATACTATGTCGAGACTCGTCATACAAATTATGCGTGGATGAATCAATTGATTATTCCACCAAGCAACTGATATTTTAATTGACTTTCTATATTTTGAACAATTTTCACATTTTTGCATATTTCTAAACGTTAATGGGACATTTCATTATTATTTCAATTTTTAAAAGTATAACTTGATTCCAAAATTTATTATTAGTATGTGTCTAGAACTCTAGATGCAATCAGTTTTTTGAAGTTGTTGTTGGTAAGCGAAAAACATGCCTTTAAAGGGGCCCATGCTAGGTTTTTATGCTTCCGAACTGTTCGGAAACTCATATGTGTGCATGGAAAAACAATTTGCAATGAATAAACCCCCAATCACGGCGAATAACCATCTTTCCTTTGCTATAGATCAATCCTTTATAAGCGTGTTTACAGATTCTATTTTTACTTCAAAACGAGACATGGTCAAGGTCAACGAGACACCCCCCTCCGCGGTATTAACACACCGTACAACCGGCTGCGTCGATGACTGTGACCTTGCGAGGGATACGTGGAAAGGTTTATTTTGTACAAGGTTTATTTTGTACAATCACTAGACATTTAACTGTAGAATGCCGTTTCGTTTATTTATAAAAGTGAATTAATTTGACCTACCATGCACCTGACATCAGACGCCGAATCTGTCTTCGCTGACTTTCGACGCAGCCGGTTGTACGGTGTGTTGAATCTCGCTGAGCACAGATGACGTACCTCTGACGTAATTGCTTTTTGAAGGTTGGGCATATGTAACCGTTACAAAACAAAAACAAGAACAATATGAAACGGACCCGCACGTTATTCATTGACTTGGATTTTAATACTTAATAAAGCTCGATTAGTGCTAACAATGGACATAAATGATCTACCCCTTCAGGTTGGTAATTTCATACGTTATTCTTAGTCTGTAATTATTGAGCCATTTGCATTTTCGACAGCCTAGCTGGCCCCCCTTTGAAGTTGAGGTAGATATGACAAATTCCATGTACATCAGAAGTCTGTCCATATCAATTTATTCAATTTCATTACAAAACTATATATTTCTCGTAAACGGCGTAATATTTTGGCTTGAATTTTTCAGAATTTCCATAAGGAAATGTGCTCATTCAGATAAAAATAGAAGTAACATTTATGACAAATTATCTGTGAAATATCACTTTAAAGCCCGATTACACATGCACATTTACAGATGTCTAATGAGTGCCAGAGAACATTAAAAAACGGTCACCCGTGTTGCACAATTTTGGGCGTGAAGCAGACGTGTCTGTGATCGGGTCTTTATGACCCCAATCAATGTTAGTCATCTTTTCAAATAGCCCTTCTTTGTTCTTCACTGCATCGGTTTGTAGTCTAAATAACAAAGGCTTTGACACTTGCATTGTACTAAACATAGGTTCATACGAAAAACACTTCATTTGCATTTAAAAAGTATATTATTGTGAAATTCTATCCAAAACACCTCATTTTTTACATGTTGCATTGTGCGCTGTTTTCAAGTTCAGACACGCAGATCTTTGTTTAAATTACAAAAGTTGAATAGGCGATGTCACGCCTTAAACCTATTTTTATCAAGAAAGAATATACGCAAAATGACCCACGTGATGTTGATTCACACTAAAGGTATTCCACCTACCTATCATCATATGCCAAAAAAAAATCGTGCAACTTCGGCGTTATCCATGGCAACGGAGATTGACGAGGTTATCTGAATTTTGTAAAATACCCTCGTCAGTTGGCGTTGTCACGGAAAATGACGAAGTTTGGGTCGAAATTGCACGAATTCTTTGATATGATCATCGTGTTTTGAGGGGGAAGTTTCGACTGCCACAACATGGCTTCCTTCTCGTATTGTCTGATTCTTACCCATGACAACATACGCGTAGGGCCTACTCGTATTTTAAAGGGGCTCATTCTATGTTTTTATGCTTCCGAACTGTTCGGGAACTCATATTTGTGCATGGAAAAACAATTAGCAATGGATAAAAACCTCAATCTCGGCGAAAAGCATCTTTCCTTTGCTATAGATCAATCCTTTACAAGCGTGTTTACACATTCTATTTTTACTTCAAAACAAGACAAGGTCAAGGTCAACGAGACACACCCCGCGATATTAACACACTGTACAACCGGCTGTGTCGATGACTGTGACCTTATTTGCGAGGAATACGTGAAAAGGTTTATTTTGTACAAGCACTGAACATTTTATACGCGTATTCATCAACTATAGAATACCAAAGATCGTTTCGTTTAGTTATAAAAGTAAATTCATTTGACCTACCATGCACATGACATCAGATGCCGAATCTGTCTTCGCTGACTTTCTACGCAGCCGGTTGTACGGTGTATTGAATCTCGCTGAGCACAGATGACGTATCTCTGACGTAATTGATTTTTGAAGGTTGGGCATATGTAGCCGTTACAAAACAAAAATAAGGACGACCAGCATGTTATTAATTGACTTGGATTTTAATACTTAATAAAGCTCGACGAGTGGTAACAATGGACATAAATGATCTACCCCTTCAGGTTGGTAATTTCATACGTTATTTCTGGTTTGTAATTATTGTGCCATTTGCATTTTCGACAGCCTAGCTCGCCCCCCTTTAATGGTATTTTATAATCGCAATAAATCGTCTGATATAAAGAATTGATGTTGTCGTTCCTTTTCTTTTCCCAGATAAAATACGCAGTACATAAAGTGATTTAAGTCTCGGTAATGCGTAAAAAATGATTAATATGGCTTACGTCATTTTATCAATCAGGATGTATTCTGCTTATCAGATGATTGGTTTTACCAAGAAAATGAAAGCGAAAATACAAATTTAGAGCAACAAATAAGACGGGATAAAGACATTCTAAATTTGTCAACCAAAATTCAAACCCTATGACGAGACGATTTCAACGAGTATCCACAACATGGGGTTTAGTGAAAAATAAATGAAATAGTGCATTTTGAACAGCCATCATCTCCCCTTTATCTACCTATGTAATATATGCATGTGAAACACTATTGCTAAAATGTCGGCACTGCTTAACCACGCTGGATAATCATATGACAGACCCAACTGCAATAATAACAACAATTGCAGAAAAAAAAACTTCTATAATCCTGCGAATAAGTGGACGATTTGAAAGAGGTTTAACCCTTTCCCAAACAAGACCTGGTTTTGATGTCCCTGATAGAAAAGTCTTACGAAAACATTGAGACAAAATAAGAAAATGCTGATAATCAGCATTTTCTCCTTTTGCCTCTATACTTTCTGTGCTTTATTTAACACAAATCCTGTCCTCATTAACTTCCAATCTGTAGTCAGAAGCAGCTTTTGCATGTGAAAACCCTAAAATTTTGTCGTTTGGGAAAGGGTTTTAAATAAGAGAGTGTACATGGAGGTAAACACTATTGATTTTCTGGATGAGGATGTGGTGGCTTTTTCAACAACACATGAAAAAAAGTTATTGGCTTGAAAACAAAATTTACCATGCTCACCAATAACCTTTTTTTCAGATGCTGTTGTAAAAGACCTACCACATCCATGATCGAAAATGTTATGTCACGTTATTCTCCACCGTGTTGTTGTCATTCTTTTTCCTAGAAATCTGTCATAATATAAAATGATTAATGGTTTCGGCTAAATGTCATTTTTATCAATCAGGATGTTTTTTGCTTATATCAGTAAATTGGTTTACACAGAAATCGAAAGTGAAATTATATATAAAGATGTGCACGTGAAATGCAAGTGTTTGATTTATCCGTGTCTTCTCTGATGAAAATTCGCTCATAAATATTTGGATGTCGCTATTTACGAAATAGCGACATCCAAATGTCAAAGTTCGAATTTTCATCACAGAAGATTCGCATTAGTTAGTGTTCGATCGGTATAGGCGGGGGGCCAGTGGGGCCTACCATGCACCCCCCCCCCCTAGACTTTTTGCCACTGGTGCCAAATTGTTCCTTAGGTACTACTTGTTGAAAATCAGAGGTGCCCCCAAGAAAAAACTCATTCCCGCTATATGAAACAGGGCCGTTTCCATGGCAACCCTTATGCGCTTTTGAGAAAATGACAGTAGTTGAAAAAACATCAATATCTCTGCTTACAGATATAGTAGATCAGTACTTTTGGTATCAAAATGAAGCTTAGACATTGCTCTTGAATTTGGTATGCGCATATGCAAATTAGCTAATTTGCATATGCATGATTTTTAAGATTTAATTAAAAAAATTGATGAAATTTTCATCGTTTTTTTAAAATATGATACAAAAATAAGCTATTACTCACTTAGTTTGTTGGTTGTAGTAACAATTGTGGTATCAAATTGAAGCCTAGACATCCCTCTTTAATATACATTAGTCAAATAAGATATTTTTTGCATGCATGATTTTTAGTGATTTTTTGAAATTTTGCCGAAAAATTCGCATATTCATGAATATTTGATATATGTAGTTCTTTCAAGCCTTATAGAAGGACTTACTTACTTTGTATATATAAAACTTCATTTACAAAGTAGAATTAGGCATTTAAATGTCATTTTACTGAATCAGAGTGTATTAAATCATATTCTAGGTTGCGGTTTCCATGGCAACATATCTTGAAAAAGGGGTTTAAATGGTATATTAGGAGAAAGAGCTTTTGTTCACTAAGTCCTGGATGTAGACTGACAATTAATGTTTTAGATTGATGTTTAGGCATCCATCTTTACTTTTTAGAATAGTTATGCAAATTGGCTAATTTGCATATGCATTATAATGAAGAATTAATTAGAATAATCAATTTAAATAACATCATTTTTTGCAAGTGCAGCTGGAAAATCAGCTGTAGCTCTCATAGTTCTGAATATATATTAACACTTTTGGTATCAAAATAAAGCCTGGACATTTCTCTTTATTTTCCAACGCAGTAATGCAAATTAGCTAACTTGCATATGTATGATTTTAAAGATTTAATTAGTATTTTTCATGATTTTTTTGCAATTTCTATTAAGAATAAAACAGAAAAATAAGCTTTAGCTAATTAAGTTGGTGGTGTAGAGTTACAATTTGGATATCAAAATGAAGCTCAGACATTCATCATGGTTTTCAGTGATGCAAATTAGCTTATTTGCATATGTACAATTTTTAATATCTTTTTAAATATAATTTTAGTAACGAAATATCTCAAATTTTGGAATACATGTATTTGATACATACAGTGATTTCAAGCTGTATGGATGGCCCAAAACATATTTTTATGTAACACTTCATGTTCACCACATAATTTTTCATTTTAAGGCTGTTTTACAAAATCAGTTTGAATTACTGTATGCAAGAAGGTCCATAGAAACATAATATTATCTTCCTTAAAACAGTCAAGAGAGCAGGGGAAAAAGCTTATGCTCTCCAAGTCCTGGGTGCAGATTCTGTATATGGGTATCAAAATAAGGCTTAGACATCCATCTTTATTGTTTTGATCACTTATGCAGATTAGCTTACTTGCATTAGCTATCTTGCAAATGAGTTTGAATAATGATATACAATAAAATTATCTTCTATTTGTTAATACTTATGAGATATATAGCAAATTCGACTTTGTTGAAGGACTTCATCATGCTATATTTTGATATCAAATATTCTAGAATTAATAGTTTGTAACCCTTTTATGTTTGCGTGCCTTTCGGTCTGGCTGTATGATTTCTTGGGAAAAAAGAAAGTGTTTGAAAAAAGACGAATTCTGATTAATGTGTGTTTTGCTTTGATTTACCCAAAAGAGGAGAGCATGGATGGCATTGAATTATCACAATCCAGTATGCAACTTGACATGAACATTGGGTTAACGATGAAACGTAAAGTGCAAGCCAACTATCTAGTGATAGAAGGCAACTGGAGGAGTGAAGAAAGATATGAAGGGGGTTACTTCTCTCGCCTTAGTAAACAAAAATGGGAAAAGAGACTATTTTCTTGTCACAAGAAAGTAATCTCAATATATACTCTCCATACAAACATGATCCATAAGTAACATAATAGACCTGAACCGAAATTCTAATAGACCTGAACCGAAATTCCATGTACATCTTATCACATTGTTTTTCTTTCAATAACACGTTACCAGTCCTTGCGACCCTCACATGTTAGATAAGATAAGATTGAACAGATACATGTAGGCTAAAAAAGCATGTATTGAGTACAAAAGCATTGGTAAGAGCATTCTGGTCTTTAAGGAGAAGGGCTTATCTTTGCCTCTCCTACCAAACAGGAGACAAAATATACTCAAACTACGTCAGAAGTGACATGACGCAAGCGAGACCTTTCCAAACCTAACCTAAAACGCCTGAAGCGAAATGACACCACAATAATTATTCAGATCAGCAACATACAACCACAGGATATCTCCAATACCAGCTCAAGCAAGCTACGCAAACAGCATGGTCTCGAAGACTTACTTAGTTAGAAACCCCTCTTGAGGGAAAGGTGGATAAGATGGTATGGACATGCTAAGAGATCCAATTGGGCAATAAAACGGAGTACAACATGCAGGTCACAGGTACGCGCAGATGAGGGAGGACTTAGATGAAATGGAAGCAACTGTCAGAGAGGTCTTATAGAAAGGAATACACCACCCATATGAAAAGAACAATTGGATTGATGTATTGATTGATTGCGGTTTAACACCACTTGAACTGCTATGGTCATATAGCAGCTGGAGCACCTTTGCATGGATTTCGGGTATTTCTTCCTACCAGTACTACCACAATATCGAATCAGAGCCTCAAACTGCTTTCTCACAAAGATGATTAGAACCCATTGGTGAGAGACAAATGTCAGAATGTGAATTGGCCAAGCAGGGATTCTAACTCAATACCCCTGAATTTATAGACTCGGTCGTTAGCGACTGAGCTATCTCGGCTATGCAAAGTAAATGGAAGAAGGGAGTGAGAACAGCCATACATGTGCAGCAAGACAGCAAGCTGGAAGGCAGCACATTGAAGTGGTCAGTGCTTCTACACCTGCAAGTTAAATACGAAACTTGGAAATGAGTGAGTGAAATTATGTGCAAAGACAAGACTGGTGCTTTTAGGAATTTTATAACATGTCAAGAGTATGGCTTTTTTCAAGGAACAATGGATTATGTATACAGTTGGAGAAGTCATTCTGTGTGAAAGGAGAAGACAATCGGCTGTATGAGGCAGGAGAATTGGCACCTTTAACTTATTTTTCCGTCTCGACCATCAAACTAATTCTTATAAAAGTTATTAGAGTAATCATAGAGTTTCATATTTTTAGAGAGAAGGGGATCGATCGGCCAAGTAATGGTCTGAGTAGGACTATGATGCGACTCAGATGAATGGAGATTCCTTATCTTAAATGAAAGAAGGGATGAGGATAAAAGGTCCTAGAGAGATGGCAGTGTCTGACAATGTAAAGAAACAGATTTTTCTGAGACTATTGTTAAGTTAGTAGACGATGAAGACTATGAGTGTGACAATTGCTTCGTCAAAAAGTAAAATCACAGTAAAAAAATTGAATCACAGTACCTATAAAAGATTACTACTGATCTGAAAGGACTCAATCAAAGTCCTACTTGTAGGGGTTGTATTCCAAACATGGACAATAAATCATGAATAGTCAAAATATTGTAGCAAAAATGAAAGAGAATACAGCATTATGAGTGTTTGTAACTGAGACTGAATATGCTTTTAGTCTTAGACGGAGGATAAATTTCATCAGACATACAAATTCAGATTAAGAGAGACAAAAGGTTGAAGTCTGACCAACATTTGAAAGAAATCAAGGATTACGAGGTTCATGATATTGTAATGTATCACTTTGACATCTGCACTTCATGGATTTGTGACATAAACGATTGTAGGCATCATATGGGAAAGCAATATCGGGTAATCATGTTGCAGATTTGCATGAGAAGAACACATTCAATATTCTTCTTACGAGAAACCCTATTAAACACAGAAAAAAGACTGAAAGGTTTTATTAAGTAAATTAAAGATATTCTTTTATTGTCGCATTAATCTTTCCTTCAATAAAGAAAAAATGCACAATTTCCATTTCACAGAATGCAACACTGTTGTATCAATGCAGGACCTTAGGGCAATTGTTCGGACCTGGGTTTATGACCTTGACATTCACACCATTTATTTTGGTGCTAAACGGTGATTGTTTGTGGGATGTACCCACTAAATTTAAGCAAAATAATATAAAAAGATTGATATACAAACTATTAATACTTGACTTTAGGGCTGCACGATATATTCAATATAATCAAGTCATTCAACAATTAGAATCTTAAATTCATTGTTTATCTCAGAAGTATTAACAAATTACAGTCAATTTCATTAAAAAGGGTCAAAATTAATTGTTTAAATTCATTTGAAATATAGCTAATGCAATTTAGCTTATATGCATACATGCTAAAAAGAAGATGGACAGACTTTATTTTGATACCCAAATTGTAAGTCTACACCAAGAACTTGGTGAGTTATAGCTTTTTCTTTTGCTACACCTAACTGCTTTTAAATTAAAAGAAAATATGTTTTTATAATTTTCTGAAGCCTAAGAAAGAATACAAATAGTGTGTTCTAATATTAGGTTTCAAATCTGTATAATTAAAAAGTTATTTAGAATTCAAAAAAACGTTTTTAATGTTTAATTTTAAGAAACTTGTTATTTTTCCTCTCTCTGGCAAATTTTTACAAAGCATAGTTACAATAGTTTTGCACTAAGCCTTCAGTATCGTAATTCAAACTAATTCTGTAAAAAAGCCTCAAAATGCTTAATCATTTTGTTGTCACGTAGTGTTACATAAAAATATGATAAAGTCTTTCCATACAGTTTGAAAACGCTGTGTGTATTAGATATTCCCTAATTGGTGAAATATTTATAAGGTTTTTTTTTGTTTTTTTTTTTTAATGTGCATATGCAAATAAGCTAATTTGCATCACTGAAAACCATGATGAATGTCTAGGCTTCATTTTGATATCCAAATTGTAACTCTACACCACCAACTTAATTAGCTAAAGCTTATTTTCCTGTTTTTTCTTAATAGAAATTGCAAAAAAAAAAAATCATGAAAAATACTAATTAAATCTTTAAAATCATACATATGCAAATTAGCTAATTTGCATTACTGCATTGAAAATAAAGAGATATGTCCAGGCTTTATTTTGATACCAAAGGTGTTAATATATATTCAGAACTATGAGAGCTACAGCTGATTTTCCAGCTCCACTTGCGAAAAATGATGTTAATTAAATTGATTATTCTACTTAATTCTTCGTTATAATCCATATGCAAATTAGCTAATTTGCATAACTATTCTAAAATGTAAAGATGGATGTCTAAACATCAATCTAAAACATTAATTGTCAGTCTACATCCAGGACTTAGTGAACAAAAGCTCTTTCTCCTAAAATACCATTTAAACCCCTTTTTCAAGATATGTTGCCATGGAAACCGCAACCTAGAATATGATTTAATACACTATGATTCAGTAAAATGACATTTAAATGCCTAATTCTACTTTGTAAATGAAGTTTTATATATACAAAGTAAGTAAGTCCTTCTATAAGGCTTGAAAGAACTACATATATCAAATATTCATGAATATGCGATTTTTTCGGCAAAATTTCAAAAAATCACTTAAAATCATGCATGCAAAAAATATCTTACTTGACTAATGTATATTAAAGAGGGATGTCTAGGCTTCAATTTGATACCACAATTGTTACTATAACCAACAAACTAAGTGAGTAATAGCTTATTTTTGTATCATATTTTAAAAAAACGATGAAAATTTCATCAATTTTTTTAATTAAATCTTAAAAATCATGCATATGCAAATTAGCTAATTTGCATATGCACATACCAAATTCAAGAGCAATGTCTAAGCTTCATTTTGATACCAAAAGTACTGATCTACTATATCTGTAAGCAGAGATATTAATGTTTTTTCAACTACTGTCATTTTCTCAAAAGCGCATAAGGGTTGCCATGGAAACGGCCCTGTTTCATATAGCGGGAATGAGTTTTTTCTTGGGGGCACCTCTGATTTTCAACAAGTAGGACCTAAGGAACAATTTGGCACCAGTGGCAAAAAGTCTAGGGGGGTGCATGGTAGGCCCCACTGGCCCCCCGCCTAGTAATTGGTACGCTATTTGAAGCACGCGGCGATAAAGACGTCGGAAATGGTAAATGAAAAAAAGGTTGTGACAAGCAATATCTTTATTTCTAAAAACGATTTCTATACAGAAAGATAAAAATATAAAATTTCATTCACATGAAGTTGTCGTCTGCAACATCTTTGAATTTTGAAAAGTCTTAAATTTTGCTGCCTGTTAATGGGTTAAACTTCCCCTCAAACCATGTCTAGTGTTTTGGCGTCCTTATCCGAAAAGAATTAGCCCTTTTTCAAACAACAAAAATAAGACTTTTCCTATTTGAAATCTATAGCAGGCGATAAAATGTATGCTGAAAAAGATAACATTTGTTATTGATATAGCGCATAAACATTAAGTCAAAATGAGAACATGTTGGGCACTAGCATTTTCTTCTTTTGTCTCAATATTGTCCCTAGCCTTTTATATTAATTTGAAAGGTCTTCCTCCTCACTACTTACTTAAATTCATAGTACTACAGCGAACCAAACTACTTCAAACCAAGTTTTTTGTGTGAAAAAGGGTAATTAAAAGTGCACTTCAAAATATCCATTACTTTTTTTTCAAAAATTAGAAAACCAGAAATACCCATTTAGGTAAATTGGGTAACCAATTTTGTTCACTTATTGCGCAGAAGAAATTGGAAGTTAAAACCCTTTGCTATGTACAATTTGACGCTTATAATATCTCTGGATAACTTTGGAAATTGATAAATTAACTTGTGAAAAGCAATTTCATCATTTCCCGCAGTATTCTTTTCTATCCAGTGAGATACAAATCATTAAAAAGTCATTGTCTTGAAGATATCCCCTATAAGTTCTTTCAAATTGAAGTAGGCTAAAATGTCGTCCTTTGGGAAAGGGTCAAAACGGCAGTCTGTCCTAGGAAAATGGATTGAATATGATAAGATATGGATAGGAAAAAAGAGACTCTTTAGAACACCCAAAACATGTCCGGGCTTAACGTTCTGTACAGAGATAGCTTCGGAAGACTTTCACGATGGATAATCACGTGATACAATATTTTCAGAAAATCTTCAATAATTTTGTAAATACTGGACCGATTTGAATTAGGGTTGAAGCAGAAAATGTGGACAGGCATCACGCATTAGATGGACGTGTTGGATTTTTGAAAAAAATCAATTGATAAAAAAGTTATTGAAGATAAACCAAAATTTTGGTTTATCTTCAATAACTTTTTTATCAGTTGGTTTTTCAAAAATCCAACACGTCCAGCTTATTTTTGGCATTTTCCCACCTTCTCTGCTTCAAACCGAATTCAAATTGGTCAAGTATTAAAAAAGATATTGAAGATTATCGGAAATTCTTAGTCACGTGATTATACACCGTGACTTTGGTCAGTGGGAAAAAATTAATGCTGATTGACAGAATTTCCTTCTTTTCAATCAACGTTTTATAATATTATATCATTTTTTCCTGTGGTATTTTTGGACGGATGTAGATCTAGCTTTAAAATTGTGGTGTCTAGATAAGAGTGGACAGTCCAGTTTTAGACTCGCCCAACTTTAACCCTTTCCCAAACAAGACCTGGCCCCGGTGTCTCGAAAAAAACTTAAGTACGTTCTCATGCTCAAATCTGAGCACCGCGCACGAAATCTACGTGAACTTCAATCGAAGACCCTTCAACGTTGAAGTTGAGCATGTTCTCATGAGAATATACTTAAGTTTTTTCGAGAAACCGGGGCCTGGTTTTGACGTCCCTAATAGAAAATGATTGGGAAAACATTGAAACAAAAGAAGAAACTGCTGATAACCAGCAGTTTCTCCTTTTGTCTCAATATTTTCTATGCCATATTTTACACGAATTCCATCTTTAATAACATGCATTTTGTCATTTGCGGCAGTTTTTGAAGTGGATGACCCTAAAATTTTGTCGTTTGGGAAGGGTTAAAGAAAATGTCGTTTAACCTTTTTCCAAACAAGACCGAGTATTGATGACCCTAGCTTGGGAAAACATTGAGGCAAAAGAAGAAAATGTCTCAATATGGGTTTTTTTTTTGGGGGGGGGGGATATCTTGCACAAACCCTATCTTTCTTAACCCATCACAACACAGTGACTCGTATATCTTGTACAAATCCTATCTTTCTTAATGGGCCACAACATTCCGATTTCATTTTTTTTTTTTTTTTTTTTTTCAAAGTATGTCTTGATGCCAATATTGGTTATTATCATGGAAAGAAATTCTATCAGGGTTTTTTTTAGATTTGTTATTAATAAGCGAAAAATTCGCATTTGAAGATGAGACAGAAATGACAAATTCCGTATAAATCTGAACTGTTGTCCACAACAATTTGTTTAATTTTAGCACAAATATATTATATATTTCTCGTAAACGGTTCAATATTTTGCCCTGAATTTTTCAGAATTTTCAAAAGCAAATTTGCTCTTTCAGATAAAAATAAAAGTATATTTTATGAAAAATAAGTGTGAAATGTCACTTTAACGCAGCTTGATATTGAATGTGAAGGATTGAAATCCACAATTCATTTCATTGTTTGGTAATTGGTCAAATTTACTTATGTAAAGTTATCAAGTCTTTATAATTTAAATATATAGATAGAGAAAATATGCTTTATATCCAATTACGCAATTAAGTAAGTACCTCTAACCATTTCCTAAACAACAAAATTTTTGGGTGATCCAAATTCAACGATGTTGCAGACGACACTTTATTACAAGTGAAAGAAATTCTAAAAATAAGCATTGCCATTTTTTTTTTCGGTAGAATACATTGCGGCAAATGTAGAAATTGCAAGTAACAAGCAATTCCTTCATTTTCCACAATGTTTTCAAAAACCAATATCTTTTGTGCAGTCAAAAAGTCAGTGCGTAGGAATGGCTTAACCCATTACCACACAATGCTCTTTTTGACTCCCCATAAGGTAAAAGCTTTAGAAAACATTTTGGAAAATGAAGAAATTGCTTATGACAAGCAATTTCTTCATTTACCACAATGCTTTCTACCAAAAAAGACCAAAAGATTTTACATAATTTTCCTTAACTTGATATTGCCGTCTGCAAGATCTTTGAATTTAGACCAGTTTCTCCGAGACCAAAAATGTGAATTTGTCATAAACGAATATTTTGTGTTAGGCCGCGTTCCCATTGCCGACCAAATCAACTGGATCGCCTAAATTTCCCGATCTAACCAGATTAAACTCGATCAAATTTATTTTACACGACTTCTTCTTGATTTCTTGTAGATTAATTCCCGATCATTTTCCGACCACGCTCGATCGTCTCGATCACTCTTGCCGACCAAAGTCGATCAGTATTCGATCGCTTGATCGAGCTTGATCGAGTTGATTTGGTCGGCAATGGGAACGCGCCTTTTTCCTGTTTTGGAGATGTGCTAATTATCGTCGTCATAACACAATTAGAAATATTCCTTTTCATATTTATTTGATCCGGAATCTGGAATAGGGGTCTTCATGGGTTTGTTGCCTCACGTTTAAAACCCTAGATCAGTCCAAGGGCGGGTCTAGAGGGGGTAGGGGGTCCGGACCTGCCTGGCCTTGGTCGAAAAATTAAATCATGACCATATAACTTAAGTGTAATGTTACATATCGCTGCTTTTCAACGAAAACCTTGTTTTAATCTGCAGTTACGAGGTTTTCGTTAAAAAACAACTATATTTATTACACTTTAAGCCATCATTTGGGCTTGGACCCCCCTTGAAGAAAAATCCTGGATCCGCTCTTGCAGTCTGTACAAAAGTGCAATCTTATAAGATTATTGTCTGTCGATGACAGCTGCTAACATGGCTAAGGTCGATGAAAAGCTTTATTACAGATCAACAACATGGATCTTTATATAGACACGAATGGGCAACTGTCGACGCACAGAAAGACATGTGGACGATCACGTACCCATTACCAAACGACAAATTTTTGGGGTGGTCCAAATTGAAAGATGTTGCAGACGACAATTTCAAGTGAATGAAATTTAAACTTTTTTGCGTTTTTGGGTAGAAAATATTGTGGGATATGAAGACATTGCTTGTCACACGCAATGTCTTCATTTTCCACAATGTTTTCCAAAGCCATCATTTTGTAGGTCGTCCGAAGGCGTCTTTGTGTGGTATAATCGATTCACTATTAAACGAGAATAATTACAGTTGAATTGCTTTATCAAAACAACTGAAATTATTCTCGTTCAATTGTGAATCTATTATAACGGTGGATTTCTTTTATGAAAAGCATGCCATTAAACGCGTTCCCCAAGGGTCATAAATTCAGTCTGCTCAAATTTGAAAACGGCCTTCGGCGACATAGCATATTAATGCAGGTTTAAAATTCACATGATTCATGCCAAATACTTAGAATTGTCTTTGACTCAATGTTTTCCGAATATATATGTTTCCCGAATATATATTCTGATAAGATCACCAAAATTAGCCAATGCTTTGTAAGTTATGGGTGTAATATTTGTTTTCTCCTTTAATAAAAAGAGAAGATGTCCTCTTTAGAAAGCTAATATTGTACTTATTCTCAAAAGATGAGATATTTTAACTGCAATTTGAGATAATGTCAACAAACCGTGTTTTTTTGTAAAACAAGTTTGACATTGACCTTGTCAGGTATAGCACATGCAGGTAGTATGTCAGGTTAACCTTGTCTCAAAAATGATATAGTTTTATATCCCGAATGTAAATAGCTAGGGAAAACTTTGAGGCAAAAGAAGAAAATGCTGATAATCAGCATTTTCTCCTTTCGTATCGATAGTTTATGTGCTACATCGTATATATTTTGATTGGATGATGTTTAACGCCTATCTATAATCGTCATAGGGTGGAGACTGGGGCACCTAATCATTTCTCTCACCAGTACACCACAATTTATAATTTGAGTCTCTAACTGCTCTCTTGCTTAAATGAGCCAGGATCTGGAAAAACGTCCCTTAAAGCATTTTTGAAAATCGAGTTTCCAGATCAGCCTGTCGTCAAATGCAGTCCAATATAGTATTACATCCATGCTGCTCTCTTTAAGCTGCTACAGGTCACGAAGAAGCTATTAGAGAACAACGTGGACCCTGATCAGACTGTGCGTATGCACAGGCTGATCTGGATCTATGTTGGGCTCAAAAGCCTTAAGGGACGTTTTTCCAGATCCTGGCTCAAATGAATCACATCCATTGGTGAGAGACCGAATGGCTTATGACAAATGTTAGAAAGGATATTAGATGAGCCGGTGTTCGAACCCGCCACCGCTGAATTGATAGACTTCGACGTTACCGACTTTTCCCAAACATAACCTGGCCCCGGTTTCTCGAAAAAAAACAACCTTAAGTACGTTCTCAGATTCAAATCTGAGCACCGTGCTCAAATCACACGAAATCCACGTGAACTTCAATCGAATACCCTTATGTGTACCCTTATGTAGTTTATTCATGATAAAATGTATTAACCCTTTCCCAAACAAGACCTGGGCCCGGTTTCTCGAAAAAACTTAAGTATGTACTCAAATATCATGCTCAACTTTGAGTTGAGCAAGAAAATTTGCTCAACTGAGCATGTCGCCATAAGTGTGTTTCCCGAAAAAACTTAAGTATATGCTCAACTGAGCACGGTGCTCAACGGGTTTTTTCTAATTTTCATTAACACAAGCGGCCTCAATCTCAATACTCTCCGGTAAATGAGAGTAAAAAAGAACGTTTTGACATTTTGCGGGAAAATGTGTCAATACGTTTATAGCCAAACATACAACGGTATTACTCTTGTAATCGCGATAATCAGCTTATTGTCGAGCAGAAAGTTTTAAATTGCCAGATTGACGTCAAAAGAACACGAACGAGCCCTTATGACGGCTAAATGACACTCGTCGACCAGACGAATTAAGCGATTACCGGACGGGTCCCTATCCGACGTTCAGTCCCAATAGGCCTAGGGAAGTTAGAAAGGTCCAAGTGACCTAGAACCTATTCTCAAACAGCAGAATTGTTCCAATTTGAAAGCTGATGCAGAAGACAGAATTGAATTTGATACAGGAATTGTGTATAGGCCTAATATAGTACAGAAAATTTTAAGGCAAAAGGAGAACATGCTTTGTTTCAAGCTCAGCAGTTTCTTTTGCGGCGGAATTTGCCCCAATATTTTCCCAAGCATTTTCTGTAAGGGACATCAAGATAAGTTCTTGCTTTGAAATGGTTAATCGACAATTATTCAAGCTGTTGCAATGCAATTGTGATTGATTGAATGGTGTTTAACCCTCCCCTTTTAAAAAGTAGTCGGGTCCGTAGGAACAGGAGGGGGAGTCTTAGCACCCCCCCCCCTCAAAGTTGGCCAAAAATGCCAAATTTTCCGTAATTTACACTGGAAATTTAGGAAAATTCCAATTTAGCCCCCTCCCCCAATATTCAGACAAAGGGGCTTGAGCCCACCCAAATATGAAATTTCATACGGGCTTGCTAGTTACATCTAAAGATTACTATGCCTTGAGCACCTAGCCATGTATTCCTTTGACTAATTCCTCCCACCAATTTTGCATCCGTTGAGAGCCGCCAGCTGTTATCCCTTGTTTAACATGATCCTATCATTGTTGGGTGGCAATGTCTGGCAGGATATGGCCATAATTGAGGATCGAACTTGGGACCTCAAGACCTTTAGACAGACATGCTATAGTTGCAGTCTTCTTGCATTTGTCATGTATTTCAGACGACAAAAAAGAGCTCACAGAAAAACATTTTCCAGCTAGTTAAATTGAATGAAAAGGGCCAGGCTCAGCATTTTCTTCTTTTGCCTTTTTTTTCAAAAGCTTTCCTTGTACATGATTTCAAAACCCCCGGACTGGTTAGGAAATCCTAGTGTTAAGGTATTCCACACATAATGAGATTCGCGTGACGTTTGAATTATTCGGACGTCGTGGAAAACATTCGACGTTGGAACTTTCCACCTCCGAATGTTTACGACCGCGTCCGAATAGGTTCGGAAATCTAATGACAACGCTCGGAAAAAGGTGATGTTTTATGAATCGCAAAATGGCCACATTATGGGTATTCTACCTAAATATAAGTAGTATCTCTGCACATGTTTGAATCCTAAACAGGCCAAAGTCATTTCTGACATTTTATTGATCGATTGATTGATTTATTGAATGGGATTCAACGCCTCTTTCAACTGCTAGTCTCTTTAATCATATTTCAGCAGCTGGAGCACTCAACCATGGATTCCTGTTATTTCTCTCACCAGTACAACCACAACATCCTTTCCGACCCCAGCTGCTTTCCCACTTGGGTATACTATCATTCAAACATATGTGTGATACAAATTCAAATACATGTACACGAAAGGATATTACCAGGGACTGGGTATTGAACCTGGGACGGTCACAGTAGGATCTCATGAGTGAGACTCGGGGTTGATGCGTTACCAATTGTTCTATGGCCGCTGTCAAAACTTTTTGAAAGGGGGATCTTGTGTGTATTTACCCGGTAGACCATTTTTATGATCATTTTGCAAGATAGCCGTATGATCCTATTATCTCAGAAATGTAAACGAAACAGGATCTGGAAAAAGGGTATTTATAGCATTCAGGATATAATGTTTCAAGACAAGCCCATGCCCAAGTACTGCCTGATCTCCATGATACATATTATTGCTCCCTGATAGTTGTTACAAGGCATGGCGAACCCACCAGAGAATGACATGGATCTTAATCAGACTGTTTGTATAATATGCAGGCTGATCTGAATCCATGTTGTTCTCAAATGCCATAAAGGCCCCTTTTCCAGATCCCGGCTCAATTACATGTTGCTACATCCAATCTGAGCCACACAGACATGATTAAGAACTAGAAAACCTCGGCTAAAAATGGTTAAAACTGCGACTGTAGTAATTTGAAACCAACTACAAACACAATGGACTTTGTTAAGAAGTTGTTTACAATGTAGCACAGAAAATATTTAGGAAAAAGAAGAAAATGCCGATTATCAGCACTTTCTTTTGCGTCGATGTTTCCCAGGCTTCTTATAACTGAGAATGAAAACCAGTTTTTGTAAAGTGAACAATCATCAAATCATTTTTACCGTGTTTTACAGTATTTGCTCATGAGTTGGTTTCATACAACAAAATAACACCAGTTTTATTCATCATAGCATTTTGCAACAGGTTCTAGGATTATAAAGAAAACAAAAGAGGAAGTAGTTTAACTAGTCTTTTAGACAAATTTCATTATTATTTCCCGTACAAATTGGTCGCAAGATTGTTAATAATCATGACGTTCTAAATACCAAGAATTTGGGAAAAAACTGAAGCAAATGGAGATCAGCATTTTCTCCCTTTGCCTCAACTTTTATAGTAGACAAATCTAACCTTTATCAACAATAATTTTTTACGTCTGCAACACCTTTCAAAGTAGATTAGTCAACACAGAAACTTTTTATTTGGAAAGGGGCTAATAAGTTCACATGTCACACTGTGTTATGATATCTTGTATAGTGAAGATTATTGCAAAATAAATAAATAGATAAATCAGTAAAAAAAATTGTAGTGTTCATTCCTCCTCACTAAATATACCTTACAGTGGCACTTTCTCGAATGTAAAAGAAAATGCAGATCTATAACAAAACAATTGGTACCAAAAGTAGAAAGCATGTTAGAGTAGTACATGGAAAATATTGAGGGAAAGGGTAAATTGCTCATTTTCAGCATTTTCTTATTTCATCCCAATATTTTGCCAGTCAGGTATTTCCCAGATTTGGTCACATTTATTTGGTCGTTTTCCAAACAACAAATTTTCTTCAATGCTTTAAAAAGCTTTCTCTGTCTGAAATTAGGTCTAAAATAGTTCATTTTAAGTGACATTTCACATTTATTTCATTTTTTAAAAGTATGTCTTGATGCAAAGATTGTTTATTCTAATGCGTATAAATACTTTTCAGTTTTTTGAAGTTGTTATTTATAAGTGAAAAATATATCTTTAAAGTTGAGACAAAAATGACAAAGTCTATAACTGAACTGTAGTGCACAACTATTTGTTTAATTTTAGAGCAAAAATATATATTTTTCATAAACGGTTCAATATTTAGGCTTGAAATTTTCAGAATTTTCATAAGAAAATATGCTCTTTCAGATAAATTAAAAGTGAAATTTATCTAAAAATTATTGTGAAATGTCACTTTAAACTATTGAAAGATTTTTAGATGACAGCCATTATTATAATACATTTGACATTATATTGTCACTGCGAATCTTCATATGGTAGTGGCCGAGCCCCCATAGCTCAGTCAGCAACATGAGAGTCTGTCAATCCTGGGGTTGGGAGTTCAACACCCGGCTCGGCCATTATCCGTTCTAACATTTGACAAAAGTCATTTGTCTCTCACCAATTGCCAATTGGTGTGAATCATCTATGTGATAGAGCAGCTGGAGGCTCGGTTTAGATATTGTGGTGATACTGGTGATATATAGGTGTTCCAGCCACCGCGATATGACTATAGCAGTTGAAAACAGCGTAAAACCCCATTAAACCAAATCATCTTTTAGTGATCCAACTTTGGAATGAGGTGATGGACTGTATCCAGGAATATACATTGTACTCTAGTCTCTCGCACAGCATATCTGAAGAAGTTGAACTTTGTAGAGCAAGATCAGCTTCATTGGACATTCCATTATCTTCTGATGCTATCTTGAGCCTCATGTATATAATCTGTTTGTCTACAGGATATTCTCCCAGGATTCTGTGAAGAAAGAAAGTCAGAATACTTTTAAACCTTTCCAAAACGACAAAACTTTAGGGTGGTCCTATTCAAAAACTGTTGCAGACGACAAATGTCATAGAGATAAAGACAAGAGTTATGTATGTTTAGCAAAGAAAATATTGAATAAAAGGAGAAAATGCTGGTCATCAGCATTTCCTTCTTTTGGCTCAATGTTTTCTCAAGCCATTTCGATCAGGGACCTCAAAACCAGTTCTTGTTTGAGAAAGGGTTGAAAATTAAACAAATACATGTACTAAAGTAAAACATATATCAGGCAATAAACAGACTGTTCCATATTTGAGAGCAGTTGCAGATAAATTAACTCTTTCCCATACTGTAAACTTTAATACTGTTCAAATTTGAGAGAAAATAATATAATGATTATTATTGAGGAATAACAAGAATTTGCTCATTGTCAGCAGTTTCTTCTTTCCTCAGAAAACCAGCTACAGTTTAGGAAAGGGTCAAATGAAAGCATAATGTAGAAAACAATTTGAGAAAAGAAGGGGAAAGGAAATCAGCATTTCATGAGCAACTGGGCCCCTGCTAGTCTTTATCCCTGCACAATTGCGACTGAATTTCTGCATGAAAATGAAATAATCTGGCTACAGAGGGGGGTTCGTTTAACAGCCTTACAGGATCTTTGTAAAGGGCCTCTACAGCATTTCTTTTGAGAACAACATGGATCCAGATCAGTCACCATAAAAAAGAAAAGGAAAACTTGTGCAGTAAAAGTGTTTCTAATAAAATCAGCATTTTGAAATTCTTTAAACAAGCATGTCCTTTTTTAATGAGTCTGTAAGTCTAAAAAACTAGGCATCAATAATATCAATTATAGAGGCCATTCATAGAAATCAGATAATCATTATTTCTAAATGAAAAGCTTTGATGATCTGTGGCAAACCTGTGATGCCCCTGACGGCTGACGGCCGAAACAAAATCTGTGAAAACCTGTGATATAACGGTCAGGGACGTCATGGCCGTCATGGGTTTTAGTGCATCTGAGATTCAGAAATCAGACCTAACTTAATTTTGCAATCCATTGTTTAGTTGTAAATAAAATAGGTCAAACCTTTTATTTCAAATCTGTATTGGTAATCTCATGTTCTAGCATCTGTTTTTCTATCAAGCTACATTCTATGATTTTTATTCTCTGATCTGAAAAGATAAATTAACAAAATGAACAATATCTTCCCCTATTTTTAAAGTAACTTAATAAATGGTGTAGTGGAAAAATGAACATGAAGCTTGGTTTGTTCTTATCTCATAATTATCTGCTACTGAAAAATGTTTTGTCATACATGCAGACATCTATGTATTAATTGATAGTTACACAGTCATTTGGAAAAAAGCGCAACACAATACATTTTATCATTACGAAATATCAATAATAATTCAACCACCATTTCAAACGTTCTTACCCCACCCATCAGCTTGATGATTGATAAGTTAACTGTAAACTCAGTCATTCACTTTCAGGTGGGCGAAGTAAATAATTATTATTATATACCTTTGCCGTGATCTAATACGGTTACAACCAATGAGTCTATAATGCAATGTTTGCATGATTCAAGGACAACGTATTTTCAAACTAGGAAATATTCAACCTTGCGTCCTTGACACTGTCAACATCCCAAAGAGTCGTTTCCCTTGAGTTATAATTCGTCATAATGACGTAATTCATAATAAATTTCGCACCACAAGTTTTTTGCACCATAATAGAGAGGTTTCGATTCCGAACTTGTACGCCTACTTCTACGTGTACGAGTAATTTTTGTGCGAAACGTCACTATGACGTCATCACTTTGTGATTATTTATCACTCTCGCTACACGTCGAAAACTTGTAGAGGCCGGTTTACACGTAAGTAAAAACTTGTAGCTTTTTATTCTTAATTGGTACAGTTTCTAGGTGTTTAAATGAATGCATGAGGTAATTCATGCATTTTTAATGAGAATATACTTGTGAGTGGTATCCTAACAAGAATAGTTTGAAAGTTACAGCGTGTTTAATACAGGTCGTATCAACGACCTTTCCTAACCCAATTTATGCCAGTACATAGAGTCAGTACCGCAAGTATTTACCCACTAACCCTGCATAGGATTTATGCAGTTGACGCCTTTTAAAACTTAGTAGATCTAGATCAAGTTTATTAAACTGAAATTTATAGATCTACTGTCATTTTCAGACAAGTTTCCGAAGGAAATTCTGACCATTTTTAATATTTTTTGCTGAAGTTTTTCAATAAGGGTAGATCTGGAATTGGGGGGAAAAATGCTGGAATTTTCTTCTTTTCCGCTGGTGCTTTCCAAAAACACTTCTAGTTTTGAAACGGGTACAGTTTTTTAACCCTTTTAACCCTTTCCCAAATCACCTGCTACAAGTACACGTACGCGTACAAGTTGGAAATCGAAACCTTCCCTAGATAGAAACGTGTACGTGTACGTGTAGTTACAAGTACACGTACACGTACACGTACAAGTTTGAAATCGAAACCTCTCTAATTATTCTTCTTGTCATTGTTGACAGTAATTTTTGCAGTAGAAATTGCTAATTTGTTTGAATCTCGAACGATTATTTACCTCTGTTTCAACGAAACTTTGCTTCCTTTCTGTTCGCTCTGCTCCCGAAAACAGCCTCCATTGTACGTGCAAGATCGTTCATTCCGGCCTGGGGCACACGATTTCAATGTTGATTTTTCTCTGAACAACTTATTTTAGCAATTTGGGCCTTTCAAAGTTTCAATTTCTCTCGCTTCAAACATATCCGCCATATTTGAGCAATGTAAATAGATTTGAGAAAGCCCCTGAGCATGCTCAAATATTCGTGCTTAAATCACGTGATTTGAGCACGAAGTTGAATCTGAGAATTTTCGAGAAACCGTTCTCATCTTCCATACTCAAAATCATGGCCGATTTGAGCACGGTGCTCAGATTTGAGCATGAGATTATACTTAAGTTTTTTCGAGAAACCGGGCCCTGGTTTTGACGCCCCTTATTGAAAAGGCTTGAGAAAATACTGAAACAAAAGAAGAAACTGCTGATAACCAGCAGTTTCTCCTTTTGTCTCAATATTTTCTATGCCATATTTTACTCAAATCCTATCTTTTATAACATCCATAATGTCATTTGTGGCAGTTTCCGAAGTGTATCACCCTAAAATTTTGTCGTTTGGGAAAGGGTTAACATAGTTCAATATGCATTTCACAATAAAAGAAAAGTTATGTGTCTAAAAAACACCCTTCAACGTTGGAGTGTACTCCATTGAAGTTGGGCATGTACTCATGAGTATGTACTTAAGTTTTTTCGAGAAACCAGGGCCTGGTTTTGATGTCCCTAATTTATGTAAATAGCTTGAAGAAACATTGAAATAAAAGATATCAATACAACTTAAAACCTATGTTATAGTTACTTAATGGACTCATCTCTTCGAGACAACTTAAGGTTCAGGTAAATTCGGTATCTACACAAAATTCAAAGTTATTTTTTGCATTTATTCTGAACATGTATATGCCATATTATATATCAAATTAAAGCTCTACATGAGTAGAAGATGTTAAGCAACTTAATTCTGGTTTACCTTGTAAAGCACAATCAAAACATTGCGAAAAAGGACGACTTCTAGGAAAACCGAGAACATAGTTATCCTTGAATGAAGTTGGCTAGTTTTTCACACAAACATACACCGTGGTCTAAACTTGGTAGTACTACTACTTACATGAAGTTACTTTCTTCGAAAAACATGCATTTACGAAATAAACTTTGGACATTTCTTCATTTTTCATATGAAATTCAAGGTGGAACTATTTTTTAATTGGACGTCCGAAAGGACGTACAATTCTTATAACCACTTCTCGACAGGCGAAATGAGTTTTCATTACCAAAAAACCCTTTCTCAGACTCAATTGCCAGTTGACCAAAATTCAAAACAGATTTTGCGACCATACAGGAAAACTGTCGTATCTTTTCCTTCTTTCTATGTGTTCTCTAACAAACACTATAAGATTCATTTGCCGATTCAATTCATGCCACGCCTTAACCAACTTTACGATCTTTTTTCGATTTAACCATTTTGTTGTAGTGATTTGACTTTCGTATCGTAATATTGTGTAAAGGGTAACATCTTTAGAAAGCGATACATGCATACACTATGTTTATAAAGTAAACAAACGCCTTATATCATCATCAGCAGCGATAGCTCAAATGGGAAAGGATTAACCTCGCAACCTTTTTTAGTATGAAATTTGGAACGCCGTTGGTTCGAAACCTGTTCGGATTATTTTTTCTGTATAACGTTTGTTAAAAAGTTTGTTTTTCTTGATGTCTTTACTGAAAACAGACATTTTAGGATGATTACTCAGTTTAATGAACGTATTATGTATGATCGATTCTTTTTCTTTGATCATTGTTGTTTAAGTCTTTGACATATTTAAAGGAACGGGGTTTCCACGAGACGTATTTTTTTGCTCCCCGAAGGGAGAGCATATAGTCGCCGCTTCGTCTGTCCGTCCGTCCGTCCGTCCGTCATTCCGTCCGTCCGTCCGTCCGTCCGAAGCGATTTCTCTATAACCCTTGGGCCAAATCAAATGAAACTTACCATGTGAACTCCCTATGGCATAATGCCGATGTACTTTTCCCAGTTTTTGGATTTGAGGCCTCGTCATGGGAAAAGGGGACTTAAGGTCAAATACACTTTTTCTCTAATTTCTCATAGTCTAATGGTCAGAATTTGATGAAATTTCATATTCGAGTAGCAAATCAGATGCCCTTGACAATAAACTACTTTGAATGTGCGTATAAAAAGTATGTCATGGAAAAAGGGGGCTTAACGTTTGTTAGCTTAATCTTAGCTCTGCATGGCATACATTTATTGTGACAATGCCTTAATCGGGGAGCATTGTCCGTCTCTGACGGCTCTTGTGGAAACAGGGTTTTCAAATTGATTCTCGGGGAGTGAGTTCATTTCGCAACTCGGGTTCGACTCAATGGCGAATCGGGGTTCCATCTGAACAGCCTCAGATGAGACGCTAGTGATATCCACCTATTCAGAAAAATAGTTGCTCTTACGAGTTTTATTTTTTTTCTCCAGCATCTGTATCAGTATCACTGATATTCGACAGTATCATGACCTATTTACATACTGATCAATGATCATGACAACAATGATTATTACTAGTCTATGATCGAGTGACAGCGATCTGTATTCATCACGTTTAAGTGAACCGTTTACGTGTATTGTACTAAGAAGATTAAGCAATGGGTCTGCAACAATGACAATGGAACATAGATGATCGTATGAATATGTGTACAGATATGGACATTGCTATTCTCAAATTTTCGTTGATAATGATATGAAGATTTAAATTGCGTATTGTACTCCACTGCCATTTTCCCGACGGCACGTTCCCAATTTCTTCTTTGTACGCACATCTGTAGATGTAAGGATGTTGCGGTAGTACTGGTATGAGGAATCCATGGTTAGGTGCTCCAATTCATCTGGTATTTAGTTTCAGGAAAAGTGTGTATTGAATTTGTTTTGTAACCACAACCAGGGGAAACTGCTGCAGTGTTTCTTTTCTTTTTTTTTTTTTTACTCTAAACACAAATAAAAATCAAAGTGCTTGGAGCACTATATTTAGACGTCTCTGATTGATTGAGCGGAATTGTATGTAAATGATCGGCGTTTCATTACTTTATGTCGTTGAATTTGTGTTTAGATCGATTCTAAATCACTGCGGTCGTTTTATCCCTAACGATGGTGGAGATAAGAGTCGAAAAGAAGATGATAAAAAAGAACAATGTCTGAGTAGAATTCGAACCCAGGGCCTTCCAGATATAGACATGTGTAAAGAGTACAAGGTGAGTGCTCTGCCAAGTGAGCTATCGCGGCTTTCATTTATGTGGCGCGTTGGCTTACATTTTGAATAAATTGCTTTGTATCGTCCTTTATAAAATCAACGAAAGGTGTAACTGACGACAATACTCATAGTTAACCGAAACAAGAAGACAAAAGTGCTAATCACATGACCTTAATTGAATTAGGTAATCAAATTAATAGTGATTATTCATAGAGACAAATCAGTTGTCTTGAAACGGCAATCAAATCATTTGAAGCCTGAGAAGGGTTTTCTGGTAATAAAGCCGATTTCGTATGTCCGAAACCGATCTTATAGAATTAAACACTGAAGAATGAATAAAATATCTTTCGTTCATGTAAAATCCCGCTCAATCAATCAGAGACGTCCAATTACAGTGCTCTCAGCACTTTGATTTTAAACACTATGTATGGTAAAAAAATTTGGCCATATTCTCAAGCAGTCAAAGTAAGTTTTCTAATAAAATTGTTATTTTTCTTTATTTGATGAACTGAATAAAATCAATGATGGCTCCTACAGTGAAGACATATGTCACATGATAATAATAACCTTTTCCCGTTTTTCTATTGACACACCACTTACATTTTTCATATAAATGCCAAAAGTGCAAACATATTTTAAAGGTATCTTGTTATCAGAATTGTGTTATTAGTTAGCATAACATTCCCTTTGTTGTAATGGTGTATTGCTCGGTAATTGCAAAGAAAATTAACAAGAAAAATATGGTACATTATCCGGACGCTACTAATTTGTAATGGTCGTTGCTCTACACCATACATTTCTTAAATTATGCTACGATATAATTTTATTTGTTATGTCGTTTAAAATATTAATTTGTGTAGAGACTGAATGCATATTGTATTTAGTATGCATGCACGTTTTGTCTTTGCTAAATAAAATATTTTTCGAAAAATTTTCAGATATGAACAGAGTCTATTTCCGGTGCAAATTATTTCATATTTATGAATGGCATAATCCAAATTCTTTGAAAATCGGAAGATTGTAATACGCACACCACCTTTCAAATATCAATTCTAATGTTTCTGACAACTCAACATTCATTAAATATGTTTTTTACGCCGATCTGTTCGATGTATGCCGTCTGTTTACAAATTCGATGATGCTGGTTCCCGGCACAACCAAATAACGCTGAAAATAGGTCCGAATTTTGCGAAACTTTTTTGTTGATTTACCGATCGAAATTTCATAGATATTTGTAAATATAATAAATAGGATAATTACAACTGAAAATCTTGATAATAGTCACGAAAAATAACTTGTATCAAAGATACGAATATGCGCGTATGAAGCCACTGTTTACAAGATGTCTACCGAAGATGCCGGAAACTAAAGACTGACATTTGAATCGACGATTATATGGAGGTGAGGATGCGATCGATGTAATGTATCATACTCGAAGATCAACAATGAATCAGGTTTAAAGGTGCACTTAATTTCTTTACGCTGCCTATTGTTTTATGCCCCCAAAACACTGCTGAATAGGAGTCGGTGGGTTTTGCAAATGGCGTCCGATGAAAAAGCATGGGCGGGAATGGTCTTTGGGGAATTTTATGAAAACCGCTGTGATATATTGACATTTGAAGGTAGTACTACCTGGATTAGAATGTGCACATTAATTTGGCATATCTCAAAGAAGAAAATTTGTTGTCTAGAGAAAGTTGCTGGTTTTGGGAGAAACGCCAAATTTTCGACTTGTCTTGTTGATTTTGGTGTTCAACTTTGTTCTTTCTGTCAAATGAACTATGCCTATGGCATGTTATAATCATGATGTAACAGAACATAAAACAAATTTTCATTGAGAAACTTGTTTAACTTGGAGCCAGCAATGGCACAAATTCACTGTCAAACTGTTTAGTTGACCCTTAAAAGAGTACCAACAACCTAAGATTTGGAATGAAGATAAGAACATAATCTTGACTTAGAACCCTCTCTGAGGCAAATCTATTGCTCAGTGATTATAATGCTGATAAAAAATAAGCAAGTATTTTTTACCGAGTAGTATTAGATGATGCATGATACGCCAATTTTCCGTAAATCAAGTCTATTTAACCCTTTCCCAAACAAGACCTGGTTTTGTCGTTTCAGTAAGAGAAGGCTTGGGACAACATTGAGACAAAAGGAGAAACTGCTGATAACCAGCAGTTTCTCCTTTTGTTTCAATATTTTCTGTGATATACCGTTGTACACCAATCCTTTCTTTGTTCACTTCAAAATTGTCGTCTGCAGCGCCTTTCAAATTGGAAAAGTGCAAAATTATGTCGTTTGGGAAAGGGTTAAATGAATCACGTCCAATGGTGAGAGACAAATGACTTTTTTTTTACAAATGTCAGAAAGAATATTAGATGAGCGGGTGTTCGAACTCGCCACCGCTGGATTGATAGACTCCGACGTTACCGACTTTTTCCCAAACAAAAACTGGCTTTGGTGTCCCTTATATGAATTATAGCTTTGGAGAAACAAGATATCAATATAACTTAAAACCTATATTATAGTTACTTAATGGACTTGTCTCTTTGAGGCGACTTAAAAGAGTGTCCACAACTTAAGATTTGGAATTAAGATAACAACATAATCTTGACTTAGAACCCTCTCTGAGGCATATCTATTGCTCAGTAATTATAATGCTGATAAAAAAGTATGCAAGTATTTTACTGAGTAGTATTAGATGATGCATGATACGTCCATTTTCCGTAAATCAAGTCTATTTAACCCTTTCCCAAACAAGACCTGGTTTTGTCGTTTCAGTAAGAGAAGGCTTGGGACAACATTGAGACAAAATGAGAAACTGCTGATAATAATTTGTACACAAATTCCTTCCTTTTGACATTAGTTTTGTCATCTACAGCAGCTTTTGCCCTAAAAATTTGGTTATTTGGGAAAGGGTTAAGATATTTCCAAGTAGGATACTTGTTTAGCCGTAAATTTGAGTAGCCTACCCTTGACTATCAACTGATGCATGAAACATCCATTTTCCGTAAACTACCATACATTCGAATGAAAATGACATCAATGAATGACTAATCTAAGACCAAGGACCTCAGATCTAGTGCTAATCCGCGTTTTCTCTGATGAAAATAACTCTTTGATAGGTTGATGTGGCTCATTTACGACATAGCAACATCACTGGTGGTGAACTCGGACAAAGCGAGGAACATTTTTCATGAACACAAGGTACAGATACTTCATGTCACATCCGGATTTTTGTAAACAATACACGTGGTATTTTGTTTTACTTCTCTTTCCGTCTTTTTTTAAAGGATGCACTCAAATGGAAGTTACTAAGGTATGTAGATATGATTTATAATACGCACGAAAATATCAGTTTTATCGATCATTATTTTCAAATGTTATAAACGGATTGCAAGTGCACAAAGCGCATATTGAGATCATGTGGGTTGATCTTAATCGCCCGAACGAAATGGTACGATATCACTGTTTATGTTTATCAACTTACATTGCAAGTAAACAAAAAAGACATATAAATGTACAAATAAAGGCTGTAAATGGCAGTTTTTGGTGTCATGTCATTGAAAATCATTGTGCGGTTTCTTCGTGACAACGTTACAGCATGTTTGCGATGTTATCTTTTCCAGCTACGGTGTTTTATGACCACATGTTTGATAAATTAATCGATTGCACTGGACTTAACGGCACATTTAAACATTTATTCGGTAATATCGCACTGATTTGAGCATCTAACCATAGATTTCCGGCATCAAATTCGAGCACCAGGTACTTGTTTCAATGTATATCAATTTGTACTGCCTAACTCCCCTTTCAGATAAATTACTGACAGGTGATGACAATTAGATGACATCATCATCATCATCATCATCATCATCATCATCATCATCATTATAATCATCATCATCATCATCATCATCATAATAATAATCATCATTTTTATCGTTACCTTGGAGTTTCACCGGTAAGATTTTCGTTATGCCTTCTTAAATTTGGTACAGGTGGATAATAAGCTATTAAATGAGAACAAGATGGACCTTGATCAGACAGTGCAGACAAGTCTGATCTGGATCCATGTTGGTCACAAAAGCCTAAATGAACGTTTCCAGATCTATACTGTAATGTTTGTCATTACCATTATCACCATTTATTCTAAGGAGGATCCACTGTTTCACACATCCCAGGCCCGTACGAACAGGGGGACTCTGGAGCCGCCCCCCCTCCCCCATAGTTGGCAAAAATGCCGAATTTTCATCATTTCACATTTAAAACTTATGGCAAATCTAATTAAGCCCCCCCCCCCCCCCCCCAATATTAGACACCATGGAATTGCTTTCTACGGGCATGCATTCTAAAGTATACTAACGGGAAAAGTTAACTGTGTGCATTTCCTTTTCAATTAACACCTTGACTGCATACGGTACATGAATAAAATTTTACAAATGCACATTTAATCTTTTACTTTCAGTAATTGTCAATGTATTACTATACTTGTTATTACCGTAACAATTCCTGAAAGTGGATAAGGATAAGATTCGCTTTTACAAGACATTTTCGAGTGTGAACACCGTTGGTATTAAAACATGCTATGCAATTGTCCTTAGAAAACAATAGATGCTGTCTAACCCACTGAAGGTAATGTTGTCAATAACATCGTAGCAAGACTATGGGTATCGCAAGACGTCTGAAACGGATGGTCTAATCCGTTAATCAATACTTAAAACATTTGAAGGGGTTTTATTGAAACGTTGCGAAAAGCAAATTTTACTCTCTTTGAGCCAACAACAGGGTGGTTTTCGGGAAAATCTTGGATGTATGATGACTTCGTATATACTTCGGGAGGCCATTAACTTTGCTACCGAAAATAGAAGCATACTGTATGTTTGTTTTTTAGACGCCAAAAAGGCTTTTGATCGTGTTTGGCATAATGGCCTATTCTACAAAATGAGTGAATGTGGCCTTGATCACTTAACTTTACGGTCTTTCATTAAAATGTACGAATCAATGATAAGCCAAGTACGTTATGGTTCATTTATCTCTGATGATGTCCCTATAAAGCAGGGAACCAGACAAGGCGGGAAAAGCCCCCCATGTGCTATCTCTTGTTTATAAATGGTCTTATTAAGGAGTTAGAAGACTCGAAGCTAGGCCTTTGTGTTTTTAATATGGATGTAAGTAGTCCATCAGTTGCTGATGACATGACTCTTTTAAGCCTTTCCAAATCTGGATTAGATCAGATGATCGACATCTGTTATCAATACTCATTAAAATGGAGATTTGACTATAATCCATCCAAATGCGCTGTTATCGTTTTCGGTGAAAGTAAGCAAAGCCGTTTAAGAGCGAATAGACAATGGTTTATGGGAAATGATCCTATTGACGAAGTTGAACAGTATAAACATTTAGGCACTATTCTAGAACAATCGTGTTCAATTGATGAAAATGTTAATATAGCATGCAGACGACTACGAGGTGAAACTCTTAGCATACTCCAATCCGGAAACTTTAATCCGATAGCTCTACGTACTATGTACAAATCAGTCGTTTTAAATTCTGCATTATACTGTTGTGAGCTATGGAGTGGCATTTCCCGCACAAATAGTCTTAAATTAGAGCGCGCTCATTCATTTTGCGTTAAAACTATTCAAAAACTGCCAAGAAAATGTAATAATGCAGTATCTCGCGCATCTATCGGTGCGATGCCGATTATTGCAGAAATAGATTACAGGAAATTGATTTTTCTTGGTCAATTATGCAGATTATCATCTGATTATCTAGCAAAAAGTATTTTTGTTCACAGATCAGTAAGGTATCTGAATAGTTATTCTTGTGCACAGCGTGGTTTCATTCCCGATATTTGTATAATTCTGTCAAAGTACGGTCTGTTTGGATATTTTGAGCACTTCATGCGCACTTCATATTTCCCGCCAAAATTAGCCTGGCGGTCCATTGTAAAATATAAGGTCCATGAAAAACAGGATTCTATTTTACGCCAAAGTGTAGGCTCAAAGATAACAAACGTACAGTTTGAAGTTTTATTTCCACAAAACGACGTTTCCTGTATTTGGCGTCGTATTCGTGACCCCTATATCTGGAAGGGCTACATGTATTCTGCAAATTATATACTTTGCATGCTTTGTTCTTATGAGGTCCCTCAAATATGTAATAAATGCCAAAAGGTTGTCGATAAATGTACATTTCACAAGCTTATTTTCTGTACTTATAATAACGCCGTAAGATTGCAACTCTGGCGCTCTATTTGTCATGTTATGGGACAACGTCAGTACAGAAGCCTACTTCAGAAAACGCCTCAAGAACAGCTGATCGATATGCTTGGTGGACTTGCGCAATATTTTGAAAATACTGCTCAGGTAGACCAAGCGATATCCTATATATATCCTGCATTTCATCAAATGCTATGATCACGAATAATGATAACTATGCATCAATAGCATTATTCGAATGACACAAATTTCTACAGTATGTTATCACAGAATGTTATGTGAATATGAATGTACATAACTACAATTTTCAGTATAAAATGAATAAGCGTTGTTCATAATGACTGGGGTGTCATAACTGGGGTCTATTTAGGCCACAGTTACGACATTTTTGTCATTTAATTAGCAATGTTCCAATAATTGATAGAAGTATAACTTTGCACTCATTCATGCATAGATTGTCCCTTCTTTTTCTTTTCATTTTTTGTCGGTCACTGTAAATTCTATTGTATTTGTTTGTATTGTCATGTCTGTTTGTATGTTTGTATTGTCATGTCTGTTTGTATGTTTGTATTGTCATGCTCTTCTTTTCAAGGAGGAAATAAAAGAATCAATCTATCTGTAACGTTTGCCTTTTTCTGTCGATTTCACAGGTAGTCGTTCCGATAATGGTTGTCTTGTCGGAATGACGTCACGTGTAGACGTTGGATGTGTTGGAATCGTCTCAAAATTGTAGCATGGCAAGTAAATCGAAAACAGTCTAATTAATGGGGTAATTCGACTGTTTTCGATTTATTTGCCATGCTTCAATATCTTGTATTTATTTCGGTACATTTATGAATAATCCTAAAATTGAGGACCATTTGCATTAGACAAGTGGCTACTTTCTTATGACGGGGAGTATATTTGTGCTACTATAATTAAATCCATTTGTTTTAATATTTTAGATTTCTTAAAGATAAAATGTTAAAAAAAGACGTCTCACTACATTTCTCCTGAAACAAAAGTTTACGCTCATGATCTGTTTTCATGACTTTATAACATCGCCGCCAAACAATACGACGTCGTTCCCACGTTTTATGTAATTGACGTTGAAGTGCGTATAGCAAACATTGAATCAAAAGAAGAATAGATCTATACTGAAAATAATTTGGCTCCTTTTTTCTTAATATTTTTCTTTCATATTTTCTTAATTAGTACACACATTTTAACTTCTCAACATATAAAATCAATGTATTTTGACATCTAGAGCAGTCAGCTAGACAAATTGGCGGACGGGTAGAAAAACGGACGGACGGGCAAACGAAGCACTATCTATATGGTGGTCATTACTGAAAGCCTTCTAATTGGGGGCTGCAATACCAGATAGGCCTATTGTTTTGGAAATGATTATTGTATACCATTAATTCGTCTTTGAAAAAGAATTTTTATCTACTACGGTATATATAGACCTAGTGACGTTTTTTCGGACAAACACTAGTGCTTCGTCGGCGTAAATCAAAAACGTCACAAACTCAACTTTATTGAAGCTGCAGTTACGGGATTTTATAACAACACCTACGATTTATCCATATTTAACCGAAAACCCATTCTATTGTTAGGACAAAAGTCATTGCAATTCGAACAGCCATTGAAAATGTTCACGGTGTCATAAATAAACCGTACAAGTCCCCTTCAAAAAACGTTAACTACGATTTTCACATCGGAAAAAAACTTCAACTCCAAGAATTGTAATACCAACTTCAGAATCAGTCAGAGAAATAAAATAACAAAACTGACAATAGCCTCTAAGTGTCTCTCCGATTCGTCCATATTGTTTTGGGCGGATAAACACGTGCAAATCGTTGTGTACATGCTCAAACTAGTAAAACTGGTTTTTAAACGCGCATTTAAACATGAAGTATCTGTACCTTGTGTTCATGAAAAATGTTCCTCGCTTTGTCCGAGTTCACCACCAGTGAACATCCAAATATCAAAGAGCGAATTTTCATCAGAGAAAACGCGGATTAGCACTAGTGCAAGCATGTAGCTACGAACGAGAACGATCTTTCTGACCAGTGGATAAAGCGTTTGATCACACCGAAAGAGAAGACTTTCCTGACAACAAGCCATAGACTTTCAATTTTTGCCTACTTTTCCCTCAGTGTTTGCCTATCATTTGCGAGGTTGTCGAATGATTTCAACGTGGTCCGAAAAATGTCGAAGTCGATGAATGTCAAAAAGGTCTTATTGTAGGTATTCTGCCTTAACAGTTTTTAGGTCTACTTTGAAGCCGTTGTTTTAACCCTTTCCTGTATATAATGACACATTTTGACGTCTCTTGAGATACAAGCTTGAGAAATCTTTGTGGAAAATGAAGAAATTGCTTGTCCCATAGATCTAATGCTGTCCATACAGGAGTACAAAAATGTAGAATTTCGTCCGCTTGAAATTGTCGTCTTTGACATCTTATGAATTTGGACCACCCTCTTAATTTTTTGTCGTTTGGTATTGGATTAAGTCAGCACGGCCAAGAATCGTGAATCAAAAACTGGGTGATAACATTCGTGTTTGATTTTGGTTTCCCCTATTTCTATCGTCATATCATTGATTGATAGGAAACCATGATTCATAATCCCATGCACTGCAGTAGGCCTTGTTGAGAGTAGGCTAATCTTTTCACCGATTCCCAAATACATTTGAGCCAGGATCTGGAAAAAGGTCCCTTATAGCATTTTAGACAATCGTCAGGGGCGTAGCTAGTGTGGTTTCCGTAGTCGAGAGGTAGAGCGTCGGCCTAGTGACTAAGAGGTTCCGAGTTCGATCCCCGGTAGCGGAGGTTGTTCGAGGCTTCTCATTGGCCCACACATTCGGCGCGAGTACTGGTCAATGTATTTCCAGGAAGCTGAATCGAGAGGGATTAAAATAAGTTAAAAAAAACTTGTTTCCCAATCGATGTAAGATAAATACGTTCTGAAAAGGAACGTCTGAAGAAGAAGAAGAAGAAAATAAAGTGTACGCAAAACACATGCCTAATGTATCAGGGGAGGATTGATGGCGGGCTCCATACTGTTGGCGTTGGGTCTTGCGGGCATCTCCCAGATATTTTTTTTTTTTTTTTGAAAATTTAATGTAGATCTAGATGCTTATGAAATAGTACATACCAAATGTCCACCTGGAGCCACGAATGACCATTGTCATTGGTGGATATTTGGTAAGTATTTCAATGGCTAATCAAGTGTTTATTTCAGAGGGAAACAAAAACAAAATCCACTTATTTATTTATTTATTTATTTGTGATGTGTACGCAATAGCGTTTTTGCGTACGGATTGTTACGCCTATGATCGTGTTTCGCGACCAGCCTGTGCCTAAAAGCAGTCTGGCCAGGATCCATGCTGCTGCCTCGCAATTTCCGGAGGTAATGATTTGATTTATTTGGGTTTTACGCCGTTTTTACCACTAAGGTCATATTGCGGCGGCTGGAGCACCTAACCATGGATTCCTGTCGTTTCTCATACCAGTACTACCACAACACCCTTACCGAGCCTCCAGCTGTTCCCCCGCATAGGTTCACGATATCTAGAGGTAAAGAATAAGCTATCAACGTGCCTGTATATGCAGGCTGATCTTGAATCATGTTGGGCTCAAAAACATTAACAGACCGTAATATAGTTTTGGTGTCCAATATTGGACAATCGGAAAAAAACAGTGCGGGAAAAGAATAAATGATGAGCCTAATACACACCAATTTTCTCTCAGTATTACCATGCTTATGAAGCTAATATCGTTTACCCATCCCCACACATCGACTGTTTTTACTGCACCTCCGCCGCCCCCTCCCCCCCCCCCCCTCCGAAAAAGGCTTTGGAGGGCATGGTGGACAAGCAATTTCTTCAATTTTCGCAATGTTTCTATCCCAAAAGACCAAACGATTTTGAATTTGATTCACTTGAAATGATGCTGTCGTCTACAACATCTTTGAATTTGGATCAGACTAAAATTTTGCCGTCTGGTAATGGGTTAAGCACGCCATACACGTACAAAACATTTTCTTTCCTAATCCCGTAGGTCAAGATTACCATTTTGAGTACGGGAAAAGATTGATAATTTGTACAATTAAGTTGATCTAATGGTCCATTTTTTTTTAGCCAGGCTGAAAACGCTTCCGAAAATAGAATAACATATAATACAATATTAACCCATTACCTAACGGTTTTAGACAAGTCAAAATTCAAAGGTGTTGCAAAGGGAAAAATGAAGTGCGTAGAATTTTTCAATTTTTGGTGATTTGGTGTAGAAAATATTGTGGGAAATGAAGAAATTGCTTGACATTTTCCACAATATTTTCTAAAGCCATTATCTTGAAGGGAGTCAAAAAGAGCCATTGTGTGGTAATGGGTTAACAGAATACAATGTTTGTAACGGTCACTTTTCCATTTTCAACTATGCCTGATCGTGCCTCGCCAAAATTCTTTTGTGTTGCCCAAAAAGTGTAGTTAATTCTTTATCAGACAAGAATAATGTGCAATAGATTCTAACTCAATTGTAGCTACTGTAGTAAGTGAAGGGTCGAGTTCAAGGGCGGATCAAGGATTTTTTTCCGGGAGGGGGTCCAAGCCCAAGATTTTTTTCCAGGGGGGATCCAACCCAAATTATGGCTCAAAATGTAGAAAATATGTAACTTTACACTGAATTTATATAGTCAAAATCTAATTTTCGGCCAATGCCGGGGGGGGGGGGGTCCGGACCCCCCGACCTCCCCCCCCCCTCTAGATCCGCCTATGGAGTTGATCGTAATCTTAAAGTCATTACAGCTACTTATGTTATAGATAAAGCCCTTATTATTTTTATAGGCTCTTTTTAAGAAATCTCATTATATTTTCACTTCCTTATTTTTATTGATTATCAAACTTTTATCTTTTTCATGAAACACAGTTCCCAGAAAACAAAACAAAAAAATGCCGATAAAAATGCTGAAACGTTATAAATGTCGAAAAGATGAAAGTTTAGGGAAAAATCCAATGCAGCCCTTCCAATATTCAGACACTAGCCCGGACAGGGGCTTGACCCCCCCCCCCCCCCCCTCCCCTCATTAAATTGCTTCTAACGGGCCTGCACATTGACGCCTTTTGACAAATCGCAAGATAGAGTTTTTCAAAAGTATAGTGGGAAATGAATAACAGTTAAACTCGCTTTAAAAATGTAAAATTTAGACCTAATATTAAATTGTAATTGTCGTCTGCAACATCTTTGAATTTGCACAATACTAAAATTTTGCCGTCTGGTAGGTCCTACTAGGTCTAATGTTTCGCCATCTATGGCAGAAAACTTTATTACTTTTGTTGGTACCTAGATTTTACATCTAGACATAGTGATGTCATAGCATTAGCCATAGGGAAGATAGTCTACGTTGAAATATATTCATTTCACAAACTATTTACAAAGTGCGTTTATTTTTTTGTTCGATTAATTTATTTCAAAGAATGGAACATTATTCTTAAAACAGAAAACTATTTCAATCAAACGCTTCTATTTCAACAAAATCTTGCATCAGGGTAAATTTCACATATTTTGACACAATTTCACGCTAATTCTATAAATTTTGCTTGAGATGTACATTCTACCGATATAACTAAACCCGTTTGGTGTTGCCTACATGCTGTTAAACGAGCGACTGAGACGGAGAATACATTGAGTCATTCGTCCCCGCCATTGTTCATAACCACTTTTATTGGACAAACATTGCTGTACGTTTACACTTGTATTGCGTATGTCAGTTTCTATCGACTGGTTAAATGTATTACTAATCAACATTTTAATTTATTTCAAATACAGAAATGTTTTCATAATTTTTCAAACTTCAGCAGTTTCTCCTTTTGTTTCAATGTTTTCTGTGCTATTTTTTACACAAATCCTATCTTAAACAGCATCCAGCTTGTCTTTTGTGGTAGTTTTTGAAGTGGATTACCCTAAAATTTTGTCGTTTTGGGAAAGGGTTATTGCCACATTTGGCGCACCTCTGGTATACCAGGCGCAATAGATGTTATCCTTTATTTTGGGCTAGCTAATGATGGGGGACTGCCATCCCCCACACCCCCAGCTCCTTTTTTCCTTAAAAGCTTTTCATTTTTTCTACATAAATTTCGACTTTAACCCAAAATCTAACCTGAACCATACAAAATAGGATAGGACAGAATTTGCGCCTGGTAAACCAGAGACTACCCCAGTGGCGGATCCAGGGGGGGTTCGGGGGGGGTTCAAACAAACCCCCCTCTGTAGCCTGATTCTTTCATTTTCTTGCAGAAATTCAGTCAAAAGTGTGTAATACTTGTAAAACGAACCCCCCTTTTTTGAAAAAAAACGAACCCCCCTCAAAGAAATCCTGGATCCGCCGCTGTACCCCCACATTTTTCCCAATTTGTCTATTTCGGATTTGTTCCCAAAAGTATTAAAGAAAACACTGTGTTACGTAGCTCTATCTATTGAATATCACAGGTTATCAGATTGAAGCATGGACGCCAGTGAGGCAGCAGACCAGGGTGCAAGTCCACCTAAATCAGAGAAGAAGAAAAAGGATAAGAAACAACAACAACAACAAAAATCCCCACAATCCCAATCCGCAGGTGCTACTGGTGGCAATAAAGATGATCCACAGAAAGTTAAAGAACAGAAAGTAAAGGAGCAGAAAGTTAAAGATGAGAAAGTGAAAGATCAAACACAAAAACAAGCGTCAAAACAGAATAAAGAGAAGGGCAATGCAAAGCAAAAGGATGGTAAGTCTTACAGTTGACTTTTATCATTCTAGCTACTCTGTTTGGAAGAATGTTATAACTTTTCTAGTCGCCTGTGCTTAACTGTGCTTATCTTAAGGTAGATCACCCCTAATGAGATTCATGCGACGTTGGAAATTATTCGGGCCACATTGTAAATATCCGGGGGTGGAACTTTCCAGCGCCGAATGTTTACAACGTCGTCCGAATAGGTTCGGATTTTACGTAACAAATGTTAACAACGTCACACGGATAATTCTGACGTTGCGACTTGCGAGAATCTCATAAGGGGTGGTCTACCTTATGTGTGTGAGTTGGAATTTGGGTAATACACATACACCTCACTTGGTGGACATCAGTTTGATTGAATAACTTTTTGTGTCAAACTGAAAATATGGTCCACCTTTGTCGTGGGAAATCAACAATTCCATTATAAGAGTTATTTGAAACAGGGTTTTCCATGACGCACAAATCATGCGTCATTGTCGCAATTTCAAAGCAAATGACCCCTTAGAAATTTACATGAGGGACATTAATGACGCAAGTTTTAAAATCCAGATACTTGAGTCCTAGGGTATTTAACCCACAAAATAGTAGAAATGACCCTTAACTTTGAGGGCAAGGGGGTCACAATGACCCCCAAATTCTCATGCTGAGGGAAAACCCTGTTTGAAATCTAAATTTATGGAAAGAAAAGGAATTATATTGCTTGTTTTGAGCAATTCTTAGTCTGTGTCGGCTATATTTCAACTTCACATGACTACAATCAACTAAAACAAATTTCCAAACACTTTTACAAAACTTGTGTTTGTTTCATGTTTAAAAGAAATATGTAAGTCAACCCTTTGCCAAACAAGACCTGGTTTTGACGTCTGTGAAAGAAATTACCTTTCAAAACATTGAGGCAAAAGAAGAAACTGCTGAAACCAACAGTTTCTCCTTTTGCCGCAATATTTTCTGTTCTTTGTTCTACACAAATTATTTCTTCAAATACATGCATTTTGCTGTCTGCAGCAGCTGTCAAATTGGACCACCTTAAAAAATTGTCGTTTGGGATAGGGTTAAGATATTTATTGTGATTTAAACTACTGTAATGTGTCCATCCCATGTTTTATTTTCTGTAGGTCAACCAGCCACAGAAACTCCACAAGGTCAGGGTGAAGGTCAACCAAGCAAAGCAGAGTTAAAGAGATTGAGAAGAGAAAAGCAGGTAGGTTAATAGAACATATATTTAGATATTAATTACCAATCCTTGTCCAAATGGCAAAATATTAGGGTGATCCATTTCAAAAGCTATTGCAGCCATGAAAGTAGATGTCGAAAATGGGCTGGGTTTGTGTAAATTAGAGCATAGAAAACATTGAGGCAAAAGGAGAAACTGCTGATCATCAGCAGTTTCTTCTTTTGTCTCAATGTTTTCCCAGGCAATTTATATCAGAGACGTCAAAAGCAGGTCTTGTTTGGGAAAGGGTTAAAGGCAATCAAGTGACACTGTATAACTTTCAAAATTAGTTTGGTGTATTTTGAATTCACCAATTTATTATTTCTTTAGTCATTATTTCACTTCAAAGGTCATAAATTAGAAAATAGAACATAAAAAGGTAATCAATATGTAAAGCTTGATTCTACTAATGTGTTTGGACATTTCTACAGTTTTTAGCTCGACTTTTCGAAGAAAATGAGAGCTTATACTGTCACCCGGGCGTGGGCGTTGGCGTTGGCGTTGCAACCAAGGTTAAAGTTTTTTCAAACATCAATAACTTCCATACTATCAAAGGGATTCAACCCAAACTTGGAATACTTATTCACCATCACACCCTCTACCTTACTATTAGGGCCCATGACCCTGGGACCACTCTATTTGGAGTTATGCCCCCTTTATACTAAGCAACTTAGAAAGTCGAGCGCGCTGTCTTCGGACAGCTCTTGTTAATTCTGTAAGGGAAACATAATTGAGTTAAAGTTTTTGTAAGTTCGGTGTCCACATGATTTTGTCAATCTACATGTATATTCTTTCAAAAATGTGTCTCAGGTTGTATTCATGCATGGAAAGCAAGTGTTTGTATGACACAAAAAGACATTGATTTCAAACATTTGTTGTGTTTGCAAAATTATTTATACAATGCAGTCAAGAGACACCATGTAACTTACAAAATAAGTTTGGTTACACCACATTCAATGTTTACTGGACACCAAACTGTTGGATCGATTATCTTTCCCATTTAAAATCATGGAAAACACTATTTAGTCTTTCCAAAAACCACTATAAAATAGGCTTAAATGATTTTGAAAATTTGACTTTGATATAACACTTTTGTTCCCAGTATTGTATTTTTACACATCAGGAAATCACCTATGTATTTCTATCACATATGCCAGCATCATCTCCTTTTGTCTCATAACTTTCTTTGCTATATTATGCACAATTACAATTCTTATCGTAATCATCACATATTTCACAGTCTGCAGCAGCTTTCAAATTGGGACAGTCCGCATTTCATTATTTGGGAAAAGGGTACAACAAATATTGAGGAAACTTAATAGCTGGTAATAAGTTTTGGTTGACAGGTTTGCATAAGGAAAACTAACTTCAATGTACCATTACACAAGGAAAACTCGCTTTATAGATTAGTAAGATATTGTAATCTTCATCCTTTATTGGTGTTTAAGGAAAGTTGAAATGATGAATTTGATTATTAGTAATCAGTTCTGGTTGATAACACATGACCAATCCAAATTAATCCATTTCCTAACTGGCAATAGTTTTATTGTTTTGGAAATAGGACATTTCATTTTCCCAAACTGCTGCAAATGAGAATATGGGCAGAGTTTCCATTTATGACGTAAAAATGTCTGATTACGCGTGAAATTCAGCTCGGACGCAAAATATGAAGACTGGTTGCGTCCTTGGGACGTAAAATAAATTGGGTGGCAAAAAACATTGAATATTCACTAATCTAATGAGAAAATCAAGTACGAAAAAATCACCTCTTCAGGAATTGGTAGATCGCAATCTTTTAAATGCAAAAAATAACAAGTAGTTTCTGCTAAATAGTGAAGTTAAATTATAGTTTGATTTACACAAACCTTTTATGAGATTATCAGCAATTGTTTTCTTTCATGCACATCTGTATTATTATGCTTAATTCAGATTCAGAGATAGAAATTCACATACGTTAATACTGAAAAAAGGATGCAAACACAAACTGGTTTTAACAAAAAGAAATTGCACTACAAAATGTATTGTTCCGAGTGAAAATTGTCTGAAAATCTAGTGAAAAGTTCAAAAGTTTTAAAACGATTGAATCAAAATTTAAAACCCTGCATACTAACACCGTATATTCTAGTGCAAAATATACTTCGACCATTTCTTCATGTTACACGATCGCTGGAATTTTCAAAAAAACTCTATAAAAGAAATATAAACTTAGGAAAAATGTGTTCAATACCTACCTTTGATGACTGATTTTCGCTTTATGCAGCTACCTTAAAAGTACCCATAAGTCTCGAGGCAACAAAATATTGTTGACTCTTTCTGGAGGATGTTTCCTCATTTACCACCCATTGTTATGTCTCATTATTAAAATCCCAATCACAACATGCAATATTCCAGGACGCACAAAGAAAAGCTAAAGAGATGGCCAAGTCTGAAAAAGCTGCTGGGTCAACAGCGAAAAAAGACATTCCTGTCCGAGTACCTGACAGTTTAAAAGCGGATGTACCGGAAACACAGAAAAAAGTTGCAAAGAAACTGGAAAAACAGCAAATACCTAAGAGAACATCCGCCCAGAGAAAAGTTCGCTTGTTTGATCATCTACAGCAATATGAGAAGGAAGGATCCTTAACCCAGTCATTACAGTTAGTATTTATCCTCATTATCATTTTTTCCTTTTCCCTAAATGAGTTTTATTCTTTTGTCTGACAAAAGAACATGGGCCAAGAGAAAAGTTCGATTGTTTGACCATTTACAGCAATATGAGAAAGAAGGATCCTTAACTCAGTCATTACAGTTAGTATTTATCCTTTCCCATATCACATAAATTTAACCCTTTCTTAAACGGTAAATTTTTTACACTTTTCCAATTTGGACGCTTCTGCAGACAATTATCAATAAAATGGATGTTGTTAGAAATAGAATTTGGTACAATATAGCACAGAATTGGCATTTTCTTCTGTTGCCTCAAGGTTTTTCCAAGCTTACTAGATTATTGTCTGTTAGAAATGTCATGTGCAGAACTACTGCAGCTTCATTTGGAAGATGATCAAACTTGCCACAATGAATCTTCATAGTGTTTAGTTGTGCATGCCACCTTTAAAATTCAGATACAGTCGACACTCGTTATGTCGACATCGGAAAAGTCGAATTTTCGCTTAAGTCGAAGTTCAAATCTGGTCCCGTCCTCATCTATTAACTTTTTTTTTCGAAACAAAATAATTTTGAACTGAATATAGTCATTGAAATATAGAAGGAAAAGGCTAGAAATTGCTCGATACAAGCAATTTCTTTCCTTTTCCTACTATATTTCAATCATAGACACATATGACGCCCATCAAAAATAGTTAAATATTGTTTTCATCGAAAAATAATCAAAATCGGATGAGTCGAACTCCGGATATGTCAAGGTATTTTGAAGGCCCCCTCCGACTTCGACACGAGTGTCGACTGTAGCATGTTGTGATTAGAATAACTTCTATGTATGTCCTCGTGTGAAAGTTCTTGCTTGTTGGTAAACTGCATTGATATGTCTGCTTGGCTGTGTATTATTTTGAAGGCCTTGCCACTATGTAGAAACTTCTGAAATACCCGTTTTGATGTTACACTTTCAGGTTTTCCAGTTCATCAATACATCCAGCTATTATAAGACTCGGTCTCCAATATGCTGAAGGTGTGGTTAGTGGGTCCAATGCTAGATGTATAGCTCTACTCGCTGCCTTGAAAATGGTTGTGAATGAACCCTTCCACAAACAAAACCTGGTTTTGAGGTCGCTAACTAAAAAGACATTAGAAAATATTGAGGCAAAAGAAGAAAATGCTGATAACCAGCATTTTCTCCTTTTGCCTCTATATTTTCTATGCAATATTGTACATAAATCATATCTTTATTATCATCCATTTTGTCATCTTCAGCAACTGTCATTTGAACCAACCTAAAATCTTGTTGTTTAGGAAAGGTTAAAATACTCTTTTTGATATTACACTTTCAGGTTTTCCAGTTCATCAATTCACCCAGCCATTATAAGACTCGGTCTCCAATATGCTGAAGGCGTGGTTAGTGGATCAAATGCTAGATGTATAGCTCTACTTGCTGCCTTGAAAATGGTAATACTTTATTTTTCAGACATTTATAATGCCTTCCAAATGGTGTCCATATAGCACCCACTTTGTCTGTCTTACTCTAGCCTAAGCGATTTCTCCTAAACCAGGGCCACGGCCATGGCACAGCAGGTAGCACATAAGACTCTCACTCCCTGCAAATATGATTTGAGACAAAATTGTGACCCACAGATGGTTTGATATTGGTTACCTATGTGGTCAAGCAGCTGGAGGCTTGGTAAGGATGTTGTGGTAGTATTAGTGTGAGAAATGACAGGAATCCATGGTTAAGTGCTTCAGCCGTGCGATATAACCTTAGTTGAAAATGGTGTTAAACCCCAATAAATCAATTCTCTACAACCAAACTAGACTTTTGTAGAAATCTCAATTTTATTGCATAGAAAATTATGACTTGCATCAAAATGCTGATTATAGTTGAGAAAATCGTGAAATTGACATCCTGATTGTAATTGGAATGCTTTTGGGATCATTTCTTGAATGAATGGAATGATACGAACAGTAATTGAGATTTCCAAACACTAGGGTGCATCAAAAAGCTTCAATATTTTGTTATTTCTCATAAGACAAAACTTTTTGACGTTCCAGTGGTTATCAACATTTTCTTTTGTTAGAGACACCAAAACCACATCTTTTTAAAAGGTGTTTCAATCAAATTCTGGCCATCCTAGACTAAATACAAAGTAGCTTTTCCTAAATCTATTCAACACATAATTTATTGTCACAAAATATCATGGGGATGTGACCTATAAAGGAGGGTGAAATTCCTGCTTACAACTTCTAAATGAAATCCCTGTGATCGTGGAAGATTTAACCCTTTCCCAAATGACACAATTTTAGGGTGATCCACTTCAAAAACTATGACAAATGACAAAATGGATGTTTTCAAAGATAGGATTTCTGTAAAATATGGCAAAGAAAATATCGAGACAAAAGGAGAAACTGCTGGTTATCAGCAGTTTCTTCTTTTGTTTCAATGTCTTCCAAAGCCTTTTCTTTTAGATACGTCAAAACCAGGTCTTGTCTGGGAAAGGGTTAATTGAATATTTTACTTAGATACAGTCAAACCTGCCCTAGCGACCCTCTGAATTTAGCGACTTCCTGTCATATGCGACCGTATTTTTTCCTCCCGAAGCATTTTGCTATAATTTGACCCTGAATTAAACGACTCCCTGCCTTACCCGACAAGCGACCTTAAAAACTGTGCCCAAATCAACCGTCGAAACTGTTTTTAGCGACTTTTTCCCGGGGTCGTAATTTCAAAATATGGATTCTTGAGACGGAAACGAAAGTTACCGGTGTTCAAAATCAAATAGCGTGAGAAATAAGTTGTCGTAAAAAATGGTGTCACCGGGTCGAACTTGATTGTAATTTTCTTAGTAGGGATGGGCTTGTAAACGGCCGAAATATTCGTTCGATTAAGGATCCCTTGAGTATTGGCAACTACGAATCCGCGAATCAAGTAGGCACAAACAAGGATAAGTTGAAATTTTCGGCAAATTCTCGAATTCAATTTACAGTTTTGGTTGTTTGAAATGGCCGATCTTTTCATCAAGAAGAACTTCAAAATTAATGTTGAACAGTGGGAATAACAAAATAGGAAATGTTGGATCGAGGACAATTCATTATTTGACATGTCTGAAGGTCTGCTGACATGCTGATTTTCACCATGACGGTCAGTGCATTGTAAAGAAAACTTAATGTAGATCGATTGACGGATATTCTTACTATATAAGGCGTGTTCCTCCAATCATTTTATTTAGTTTTATTATGTATATGTAGAGTATATATTCATTTGTAAATTAATTTTAGCATGTAATAAATACTAAACATTGATCGTACATGTACACTTTGAAAATTTTACCAATTCTGTCTGACCCTCAATTAAGAGACCACCTGTCATATGTGACCTTTTTTGGTGAATCCCAAAGACGGTCTCTTAATACAGGTTTGACTGTATGTCAAAAGGCATTTATTTATATGATTATTTTGGAAGTTTTCTTTTATCTCATTGTTTTCCTAAACTTTTCATGTAAAAGACATCAAAACAAGGTCTTGTCAATTTGAGAAGGAGTTAATTGTTTTATGGACCATTTTCAGGTTATATCTGACTATACAACTCCGCCCAGAGAGGAGTTGTGTCGTGACTTGGCGGCCAGAATCAAACCTTATATCAGGTCAGTCTTTATTATCAATTCAAATTTTTAAGTTAATTTCCATGACAAAAGTGGATGCTGGCAAAGGCCAAGTTTGTGTTTAATTGAACGGAGAAGTACATGTATAGAGTTTTATCAGCATTTTCTTCTTTTACTCAATGTTATCCCAAACTTTATTAGGCATATCAAAGTCTTGTCTTGTTTGGGAGAGGGTTGAGAAAATAAATTTGACTTGACAATATCAAAAAGGAATTGAAGACCTAAGTTCAGACTGCATGTATGGACAGACTTGTTTTAAGGTTTACAGACCCTGAAAAAATCACCATTTTCTAGCAGTACGAAATGCATCAAATTTCACACAATTGTAAATTCACTTAACATAAGTTGATTCACCGTGCCGGGTTTTAAGATTATGCTTCAAGAACAAAATAATTTACAAATATTATTTTACTCTATATTCATATGCAAGGGAGGTAATTTTGAACATTTTTGTCAAATGTTTCAATAAGTATGCATTTATTCAAAATTCTAAACCGTACAAAATGGTTATGTTTGCATTTGGAATGGAAATGCAGTACAGTTTAGGAATTATTTGCACTTTTCAAATTTCGCCTCTGGCTCTTAGGTGCTTTTGAGGGGTTGGATACCTTAAAATGATGCAATAGTCAATTAGATTGAGCTGGAACAAAATTATGTTCTGCTCAATTTTAGTGCTTTGTAATGTTACATAGAATTAACCCATTACCAGACAAGAAAATTTAGAATGATTGTAGACAACAATTTCAAGTAATTGGAATTCTACAATTCTTTAGTCTTTTTTTGGATAGAAAACATTGTGGGAAATGAAGAAATTGCTTGTCACATGCAATTTCTTCATTTCTCACATTGTTTTCCAAAGCCTTTATTTTGTTGGGCTTCAAAAGCATTAATGTGTTTTAATGGGTTAATAATCTTAAAAAAGATGGAATAAGATTATGAAAACAAACCCTATTGTACAATTTCAGTTTTCTGAACCAGTGTAGACCCCTGTCAGTCAGTATGGGTAATGCTATCAAGTATGTCAAGTGGCAGATATCTCAAACTCCCGGGACATTGACAGACGCTGAGGTATGTCTGATGTTTTCTTAACCCTTTCCCAAACAGCAAAATTTAGGGCTCTTCCAATTTGAAAGGTGTTGCAGACGACAATTTCAAATTGATGAAATTTTAAAAATATTTCCTTTTTCGGTTATAAAATATCCTGGAAAATGAAGAAATTGCTTGTGACAAGCAATTTCTTCATTTTCCACAATGTTTTCCCAAGCCTTTTCTTGCGAGGGAGTCAAAAGACGTCACTGTGGTGTAATTAATTAAACCAATGTAGACCTCTATCAGTCAGCATGCTATAAAGTATGTAAAGTGGCAAATATCTCAAACACCCGAAACTTTAACAGATACAGAGGTATGAATTGATCCATTTCCAAACAGCAAAATTAAGGGCTCTTCCAATTTGAAAGGTGTTGCAGACGACAATTTTCAAGTTGATGAAATTTTAGAAATATTTCCTTTTTCGGTTATAAAATATTGTGGAAAATGAAGAAATTGCTTGTGACAAGCAATTTCTTCAATTTCCACAATATTTTCGAAAGCCTTTTCTTGTGAGAGAGTCAAAAGACGTCACTGTGGTGTAATTTATTAAACCAATGTAGACCCCTCTCAAGTATGTAAAGTTGCAAATATCTCAAACTCCCGGGACATTGACAGACGCTGAGGTATGTATGATTATAGCACTTGGATTTAACCCTTTCCCAAATGACAAAAATTTAGGGTGGTTCTATCAAAAAGCTGTTGTAGATGACAAAATTGATGTAAAAAGGAAGGGATTTGTGTACAATATAGCACAGAAAACATTGAGACAAAAGGAGAAACTGCTGTTTATCAGCAGTTTCTTCTTTTGTATCAATGTTTTCTGAAGACATTTCTAACAGAGAAATCAAAACCCGGTCTTGTTTTGGAAAAGGGTTAACTCCTTATTACCAGCATTGTCTGCTTTTGCCTCAATATTTTCTCAAATCTTTACTATTCCGGATGTCAAAGCAAGATCATATTTAGGAAATGGGAAATGTAGCTTTTAAAATTTATCATTCAAATAACAACCATTTTGTATATTTCCTTATAAACCTTGGGCAATTCATTGCCAACACAACAATTGCAAAAATTCTGGAAAACAAGCTTATGGATATTTGGGCTTAACCCAAACGGTAAAATTTTAGACTAGTCCAAATTCAAAGATGATGCAGATGACAATTTCAAGTGAATGAAATTTTACATATTTTGGGGTTTTTTTGCATAGAAAACATTGTGGGAAATGAAGAAATTGCTTGTGACAATTGCTTGAAGTTGTGACAATGTGTGACAGTGTCTATATTTTGGTGATAAAATAAATAATATTAATTGTGGTAAAGTTTGCATTCGAAAAAGAAATTAAGGAGATCCATTACATTTGACAAAATATTGTTTTTCAGGCTAAAAAGAGTCTACATGATTCTATAGATGATTTTCTACGAGAGAGAATCTTACTAGCGGCTCAAGCTATTTCTAATGAAGCCATCACAAAAATTGCGGACGGGGATGTGATTTTGGTGTATTCTTGGTATGTTAACCTTTGCATTACATTCTGTTTATAACTATAAATAGTAACATTTTTGACAAGAATCGGTGAGATATAGGCAGGGTCGAAAACTTATATCTTTGCAGGAAAAGTATATATATAAAGCAATAATATATTGTTTACACAAAATGCAAGTGGTATCTTTCTTCACTATCTTTCTTCACGTCAATTGCAAATGAAGTCAAATTAAATTAAATGGAGTTGATTTTTATCTGGAAAATGTAGAAAAACTTCTATGGTAAAATATATTGAGTAAATAAAAATTTATGTCCCCCAAAAGAATGAAAGATTGCGGCCAAAGAGTTATATGAGCCTAACTTCAATATTTGCATGGCAGATATCAGATATTTGGGGCAGATATCACAGCTGTTGGCTGATGTCATTTTCTGGCCCTCATCAGCGGTGTAATAACCCATTACCAGACGGCAAAATTTAAGACCTGTCCAAATTCAAAGGTGTTGCAAACAACATTTTAAAGTGAATGAAAATTTATATTTTATCAGCTTTTTGTGTAGAAAACATTGTGGGAAAAGAAGAAATTGCTTGTCATAAGCAATTTCTTCATTTTCTACAATGTATTCTACAGCCATTATCTTGTTGGGAGTCAAAAAGAATCATTGTGTTGTAATGGTATAATCTCTAAATAATCATACATGATATTGTCTACCATATTTGATATATTTTCAGTTCCTCATTAATCAGAAGGGTTCTCTGTGATGCTCATAAGGAAGGAAGAAAATTTAGTGTAATTGTAGCTGACAGTCGACCTAAAATGGAAGGTAAATAAGCATATCCTAAACAACACAATTTTTGAACTGTCAAAATTAAACATTCTCATGCTGTTCATGCCATAGTCATAAAAGCTTTTGCAGGCACTCCAGGCAGTATAGACTAAGCAGCGGCGGATCCAGGATTTCTGTGAGGAGGGTTCGAATATACAAATAGGGAGGTTCATTTTCCTAGTATTGCATAATTGTGGCTGATTTTTTGCATGAAAATGAAATAATCTGGCTACAGAGGGGGTTCGTTTTAACCCCACGAACTGGATCCGCCACTGCCAAGATCAGCCTGCACAGATATGTTGATCATATCCTTCACTGTCTATTGTGGCAAAAACTTAAAATTAACATATGAAAATGTCTCTTTAATTGGCAATTTGTTTGACACAAAATTTCAAGTCTACAGGACAAGGGGTTAAAGTGTTGCAAACAGAAAAATGATTGTGACAAAAAGCAAGGTATTTTAATATCTTGTGGTGTATATCTAGCAGAGAAAACAAAGAAGAAAAAAAAGAAAATGCAGGACATAAGCATTTTCTTTTTCACAATGGATGATTTCAAGTTATTGCTCACTGTCACTTATTTGCAGTTTGTAAAATTTCTTTAACCCTTTTGTGCACTATATTTTGCAATACTGATAATTCATTTTATAATTTGGTATGGTTAAACTAGTAGTCCATCAATTATCATTTACTTATTTTTCCTCTGCCCAGTTTTGATAGCTTTTATGCACATTTTCAGGTCGAGAATTTTTGCGACGTTTGGTTAAAGAGGGTATAAAATGTTCCTATGTATTAATAAATGCTGTCTCCTACGCTATGTCAGAGGTAAGTACTGAGCTACCGGTAATAGTGGGTAAAACAAAAGATGAAACATTGCATTTTGAAAAGCCTTCACTCCCTCTATCTATAGACCTGGATTTAAACAACACAAATAATGCCTCCAATGGACCTTTCATCCACAAATAATCTAGGTAGCATAATCAGCAGTTGCCTTGGACAGGTTCAAGAAATACTAGGAACACATGGTTAGGTAGACCATGTAAAATTACTACTATACACATGTATTCTCTAATAAATGTTCAGTGCAAAGTAAAACCCCATATAATATGTCAATTAATTCATTACCAAACACAAACCCTTTTTGATGCCCCATATGAAATATAGGGAAAACATTGTGCAGAATGAAAAAATTGCTTGTAACAAACAAGTTCTTCATTTCCCACAATGTTTTCTACCCAAAGACTGAAAAACGTAAAAATGCATTCGTTTTAAATTGTCTTTCTGCCACATCTTAGAATTTAGGCAAACCTAAAATTATGCAATTTTTAGCGAGCCGGGACTTTATGTCCGGGGAGCTAATGTCACAGCCCTAGTGTCGGCGTCGCGTCCCGTACCGTCTTCACTTGAAAAACTTTAACCTGGCCTATATCTCAGGCACTATTAGAGATACAGCCTTGATATTTCATACATAGATACATCTCGACAAGACCTTTCATTTTGGACCATGACCTTTGACCTAGTGACCTTGACCTTGGAGTTTGACCTACTTTTGAAAAACTTTAACCTGGCCTATATCTCAGGCACTATTAGAGATACAGCCTTGATATTTCATACATAGATACATCTCGACAAGACCTTTCATTTGGGACCATGAGCTTTGACCTAGTGACCTTGACCTTGGAGTTTGACTTACTTTTGAAAAACTTTAACCTGGCCTATATCTCAGGCACTATAAGAGATACAGCCTTGATATTTCATACATAGATACATCTTGACAAGACCTTTCATTTGGGACCATGACCCTTGACCTTGTGACCTTGACCTTGGAGTTTGACCTACTTTTAAAAAAATGCTGTTTTTGTGACAAGCTCCCGTATAGGCGAGCTATGTTGTCCGCGGACAACTCTTGTTAGTCCCCTACCGGTGTTCACACCGGAGGGGACTATAAGTTTGCCCTCCGTCTGTCCGTCCGTCCGTCTGTCCGTCCGTCCGTCCATCCGCTCAAATCTGGATCCTGCGATAACTTAATAACTAAGCAAGCGTTTTTGATGAAAGTTGGTATATGACTAGATGGCAATGTGTAGATTATGCACATCATTTTATTTTTGTTTTTCGACTAAAATTGTTGTTGCTATGGTTACGGAAATAGTGAAAATATGGCCAAAAATGGGATCCTGCGATAAGTTAATAAGTAAGCAAGCTAATTTGATGAGACTTGGTATATGACTAGATGGCAATGTGTAGATTATGCACATCATTTTATTATGCTCCCCGAAGGGAGAGCATATAGTCGCCGCTATGTCTGTCTGTCCGTCCGTCCGTCCTGTCCGTCCGTCATTCCGTCCGTCCGTCCGTCCGAAGCGATTTCTCCATAACCCATGGGCCAAATCAAATGAAACTTACCATGTGAACTCCCTATGACATAATGCCGATGTACTTTTCCCGGTTTTTGGATTTGAGGCCTCGTCATGGGAAAAGGGGACTTAAGGTTAAATACAGTTTTTCTCTAATTACTCCTAGTCTAATGGTCAGAATTTGATGAAATTTCATATTTGAGTAGCAAATCAGATGCCCTTGACAGTAAACTATTTAAAATTTGCGTATAAAAAATATGTCATGGAAAAAGGGGGCTTAACATTTGTTAGCTTTATATGAGCTCTGCCTGGCATATATTTATTGTGACAATGCCTTGTTCGGGGAGCATTGTCCGTCTCTGACGGCTCTTGTTTTTGTTCTTTGACGAAAAGTGCGGTTGCTATGGTAACGGAAATAGTGAAAATATGGCAAAAAATGGATCCTGCGATAAGATAATAACTAAGCAAGCTAGTTTGATGAGACTTGGTATATGACTATATGGCAATGTGTAGATTATGCACATCATTTTATTTTTGTTTTTAGACTAAAATTGTTGTTGCTATGGTTACGGAAATAAGTAAGCAAGCTAATTTGATGAGACTTGGTATATGACTAGATGGCAATGTGTAGATTATGCACATCATTTTATCTTTGTTCTTTGACGAAAAGTGCGGTTGCTATGGTAACGGAAATAGTGAAAATATGGCAAAAAATGGATCCTGCAATAACTTAATAACTAAGCAAGCTAATTTGATTATTGATTACCATATTGAGTCAATGTGAAGCCGGTAGGGGACTTTATGTGTTGCATACAACACCAGATACTTGTTTCATGAGTTAATTACATGTATATGTATTTATCTTTCAGGCTACTAAAGTATTTCTTGGAGCCCATGGTTTGCTAGCGAACGGTTTTGTGATGTCTCGTGTGGGAAGTGCACTTATTTCTATGATCGCTAAATCTAGTAATGTACCAGTCCTAGTTTGCTGTGAAACATACAAGTTTTGTGAACGAGTACAGACTGACTCGTTTGTATTTAATGAACTTGGTGAGTAGAGTATTTTACCTTTTCCGAAACGGCAAAATTTTAGAGCAGTTAAACTTGAAAAATGCTGCTGACAACAAAATATATCGTTGGTGGGGAGTCAAAACCTCGTAACTACAGCTTGAATAAGCTGGAGTTACGAGGTTTTGACTCCTCAACGATGATATGTGGATAAAGATAGAATTTGTGTAAGGTATAGGGCAGAAAATATTGAGGCAAAAGAACTCTTTTGCCTCAATGTTTTCAGAAACCTTTTCTGTTAAAGACATCAATACCAAATTGTGATTGTGAAAGGGTTAATATGCCGCCAAAGTTGGAGATATTATATTTGTATCATCTTCCCTGGTTGTCTGTCCACATCAGAACACTACATCTACTGATTGATTTTGATAAAATTTACACAATCATGTACTTTTATGCCCCTGTATCGAAAGATCAGGGGCATATTGTTTTACTTGTGTCTGTCTGTTCATCTGTCTGTCTATCTGTCATTCCTATAACTTGATGTGAAATCTTTTTTTTAGCATTTTCGGGGGCATTAGTGTTTCACAAACACATCTTGTTTATTGTGGCAGAGCTGAATTGATCAGACTGGTCAAATGTAAAGCAAAAAGATCAGGTGAATGTTACGTCCATTTTGGTCCTCATGTATGCTTTAAGTCTAGAAATATAACTTGATTCCAAAACCACTATTTTGTCATCTGCAACAGATTTGACATTGGTCCAGTCTTAAGTTTTATTGTTTTGGAAAGGGTAAAAGATATTTACATGTCTTATTCCAGGTGACCCAGATGACCTCATATCTATCGGCAGATCTTCATACTTGTCTGAGTGGCGTACACATAACTCATTGACACTTTTGAATCTCGTGTTCTAATTTGAAAACTGCTGCAGACTACAATATTCATAGATCTATTGATGTGAATAATATAGCACAGAAAATATTGAGACAAAAGGAGAAAATGCTGATTATCAGCATTTTCTTCTTTTGTCTCAATATTTTTGCCATCATATTTTCAATTAAGGATGCCAAAACCAGTTCTAATTGCAGGTGACCCTGATGACCTCGTATCTATCGGCAGATCTTCATACTTATCCGAGTGGCGTACCCATAACTCATTGACACTTTTAAATCTCATGTTCTAATTTGAAAGCTGCTGCAGACTACAATATTTATAGATCTATTGATGTAAATGGGATTTGTGAACAAATATAGCACACAAAATATTTAGGCAAAAGGAGAAAATGCTGATTATCAGCATTTTCTTCTTTTGTCTCTATATTTTCCAACCTTTTTAGCTCGACTTTTCGAAGAAAATGAGAGCTTATACTGTCACCCGGGCGTCGGCGTTGGCGTTGCAACAAAGGTTAAAGTTTTTTCAAACATCAATAACTTCCATACTATCAAAGGGATTCAGCCCAAACTTGGAATACTTATTCACCATCACACCCTCTACCTTACTACTAGGGCCCATGACCTTGGCTTTACTATATTTTGAGTTATGCCCCCTTTATACTAAGCAACTTAGAAAGTCGAGCGCGCTGTCTTCGGACAGCTCTTGTTTTAACTAAGGATGTTAAAACCAGTTCTAGTTCTTGTTCGGGAGATTGATAAATGAATTTATGCCTTTCTAATTGCAGGGGACCCAGATGACCTGGTATCTATTGGCAGATCTTCGTACTTGTCCGAGTGGCGTACACACAACTCATTGACTCTTTTAAATCTCGTGTACGAATTTGCGAACTGCTGCAGACGACAATATTTATAGATCTTGATGTAAATGGGATTTGTGAATAATATAGCACAGAAAATATTGAGACAAAAGAAGAAAATGCTGATTATCAGCATTTTCTTCTTTTGTCTCAATATTTTTGCCAACCAATTTTTAACTAAGAACGTTAAAACCAGTCCTTGTTTTGGAAATTGATAAATGAATTTATGCTTTTCTAATTGCAGGTGACCCTGATGACCTCATATCTATCGGAAGATCTTCATACTTGTCTGAGTGGCGTACACATAACTCATTGACACTTTTAAATCTGATGTATGACTTTACACCACCTGAGTTTATAACTATGGTGATAACTGAACTCGGAATGATCCCGTGTACGTCCGTGCCTGTTGTGCTAAGAATGAAACAGGCAGAGACAAATGAGACATAAACCATCAATATACACGAAATAACAGACTTGTTATGAATGGACGAATTTGTATAAGAATGAATTTCAAGCTGATAAACTTAAATTATGCTCATCACGGAACTAGGAATTTACCACGCTGTTTCCTAAAGCCTATAGAGTAGATCCGGGTATTATCGGACACTTTCGGCACAAACGGCTTGGTACGTTTTCATTGGATGGCCAGTGTCGTTTATTCTGCGGATACCAAATGGACAAACATAAGAGGAGACATGATATGCATTAGATGTTATGAAAAATCGATATTTTCACTGTAAATTTGATGCTTTTGCCATTGATGTCTTGTAGTTTTGTATCGGACAGATTACGTTTTGTATCGGACAGTCGAATCGGGTAATATCGGACGGCAAAATAATATAATGGGGTTCATCGGACAGCTACCGTATGTCTAAGATATACTTAGAGGTATCAGACACCCTATTTCTTTTTCAAAAAACTTTATGCGTAGGCTACTTAAACATAATTTTTCTATATATCTTGATATAAATTGTTAAATGAGAATACTTTTTGCATCTGTGTGTACCATTTTATCTGTTATTTCTCTCATAAATGACCTCGTCCGATTCAAGCCTCCATCATGTATGTTTACTTTAAGTCAGTAGGGTATCATCGGACATAGTTTTATTCGTGATTTAAGAGTTAAATAAGGTTTTTAAATATTAAAATACATCCTCATTTTACGAAAATAGACATAATAAGTCTAGCAAACCATTTGTCAGTAAACAAAATACAGGATTTAAACTTAAATTCAGTATTTTCCTACAGTCAATTTTTTTCCGCTTTGGGTATTTCTCGCTGGGCAAAGAGAAAATACCACGCTTTGATAACACTGGTGCCTAATCCAATCAAAATTCTCGTTGCAACTCAATGTATACGTCACTATGACATGTTATTTCTTTCAAGTAAAGGCTTTCCTGGAAAACGAATCGATTTTACCGGCAATTTCTTTTTATTTTGTTGGTTTTATATAACGATTAAAGGAGCGTCCGAAGAAACCAGGTCGTCCGATGTTACCCGGATCTACTCTAAGCGGGTGTCAGAAAAAAAACACCAGAATGTGTGAGAATGAGATCATCCATCTCCGAACTACAAAATTATAACTGGTCCAATTTGGAAGAAGTTGTAGAGGAATATGTCAAGTCAATGAAATCTTAAATTTTGTGGTATCTATTGATAGAAAACCATTGTGGAAAATAAAGAAATAGCTTGTTGTATGTAAGTTCTTAATTTTCCACAATGTTTTCCAAAGTCTAAATAATTAATTTGTGTGACAATAAATTCTGAATACAGAGTGAGAATGAATCATCCATCACCAGACTCCAAAATTACAGACTGGTCCAAATTGAAAGAATTATAGTACGATCAAGATATTACAGCACATGTTAACAAAATTGACAATATGTAAACAACACAATTTCAAACCAAAAACCACTATAATTTTACATGTAATGGTTCGAATCTTGCAGGTGTCTCACACCTGTAAGATGTGAACCAACACATGCAAAATTGTATTGATGATTAAGGACTTTTCCCCCTTGTTTACATAGATGAAAATCGTAAACATGTGCCATAATATCTTGACCAGACGGTATTAGAAGGAAATTCCAAGTCATGGAATGTAAAATTGTGTGGTACATGTGTACATGTGTTTCTTGGTAGAAAATGCAGTGGAAAATGAAGAAATTGCTTGTTGCCAGTAATTTCCCCGTTTCACACAGGTTTTTTTCATACCATTTATTTGACGTTGTCAAAGATTTACTTTGTGTTGTCAAATGCTTTCCGAAAACCTTTGCTATTTAGGACATCAAAATCAAGTTTTGTTTGGGAAAGGTTTAAGTGCTAAAAGTAGATATAACAATCTCGTTATCTGTGTTGATTGTTGTTTATTCTCATTGATGCTGGCATGCAAAAGCTTAATAAATTTGCGAAATATGAAAAAAAAAAGATTTTCATCTTCTTAATAATATCCTATCACATGCATATGAAATAATGTGCTTGATTTACCCCATTACCAGACGTCAGAAATTTAGACTTGTCCAAATTTAAAGATGTTGCAGTTAACAACTTTGAGTAAACTTAATTTTACATTTTTGGTTTCACTGGGTAGGAAAAATTGTGGAAAATGAAGAAATTGCTCATCACAAGCAATTTCTTCATTTCTTACATGTTTTCTAAAACCCTTAATTTGTGGTGCACCAACATGTAGGAATAGGTCAACCCACTCCCACACAAGGACACCTTATGAAGCACCACAAGATAGAGGGCTAGGAAAGCATAGAGGAAAATGAAGAAATTGCTTGTGCCGTTTTCAACTACCAGGGTCATATCGCGGTGGCTGGAGCACCTACCCATGGATTCCTGTTGTTTCTCAAACCAGTACTACCACAACACCCTTACCGAGCCTCCAGCTGCTCGCCCACTTAGGTTAACGATTTCAAACCCTTTGGTGGGTGACAATTTTGTCAGAAAGGGTATTAGCCGCGACCGGGTATCGAACCCTGGACCTCTCGTATGAGGGTCAGATGCGCTACCAACTGCGCTAAGGCCACGGCCTCTGTTATGAAAGACCAAAATATGTAAAATTTAATTTACTTGTAATTTTCGTCTGCTTCATCTTTGAAATTGGATCAGTCTAAATTTTTGTTGTCTGGTAATGGGTTAATGAGGTTTAATGCCACTATTTACAGCATTTGGTCATATCTCAGAGGCTGGAGTACCTAACCATGGATTCCTGGCATTCCTCTGACCAATACCACTATTATACATAATTTGAGCCAGCAGCGGCCATAGCGCAGTTGGTAGAGCATCTGTCTTTCACTCGAGAGGTCCTGTGTTTGATGCCTTGCCGTCGCAAATATCCTGACAAATGTTACCCACCAATGATTTGATAATCCTTAACCTAAGTAGGCGAGCAGCTGGAGGCTCGGTTAGGATGTTGTGGTAGTATTGGTATAAGAAACGACAGGAATCCACGGTTATGTGCTCCAGATATGACCATAGCAGTTGATAACGGCTTAACCCTTTCCCAAACAAGACCTGGTTTTGACGTCCCTAATAGAAAAGGCTTGGGAAAACATTGAAACAAAAGAAGAAACTGCTGATAACCAGCAGTTTCTCCTTTTGTCTCAATATTTTCTGTGCGATACTATACACAAATCTTATCTTTAACAACATCTATTTTGTCATTTCAGCAACTTTATTATAGGAAAAGTCTTAAGTTTTGTCGTTTGGGAAAGGGTTAAAACTCCAATAAATCTAATCTGAGCTACCAGCTTTTCTCTCACCTAAATAATTCACATCCATTGGCGAGACGCCGAGCCCGGATAGCTCAGTCGGTTACGTCGGAGTCTGTCAATCCAGGGGTCTCGAGTTCGAACCCCGGCTCGGCCAGTATCCATTCTGACATTTGACAAAAGTCATTTGTCTCTCACCAATGGGTGTGAATCATCTATGTGAGAGAGCAGCTGGAGGCTCGGTTTGGATATTGTGGTTGTACTGGTGCGAGATATACCAGGAACCCACGGTTAGGTGCTCCAGCCGCCGCGATATGACCCTGGTAGTTGAAAACGGCGTAAAACCCCAATAAACTCAAACTCCATTGGCGAGACAAATGTCAGAAAGTACATATACTGAACCTCAGTAATAACGCACCACTTTTTCTTGTATTATATTTTTTCAACAAAACCATTCATTTTGGTGACACAGTATTATTCGGTATCCGCCGGACCCTAGGTATGCACACACACATTCTTAAACACAAAACCCATTCATCCGTGACGCTAGCCGTCCAAACTTGGTAAACAGGTTTTCTGCACGGTGCCGCAGTATTGACCACGTGCACAAACCAGCTTATCGGTTTATAGTGTACATGTAGTCGGTGAAAGATAGAAAACACCAAAACAATTTATCGGTCGGAAATTTTTCATGCTTTAAACAATTCCAAGACTTTCCTCTGACGAACGTATTCGTGATATTGGGATGTTGCAGGCAGAGATGACGTCACGTGCTATTGTACACACGATCGGATTTCATCACAAGACTATTGGCCGGCTTAGAGAATGTTTCCAAGAAATTGGTACACTGCTAGACTGCCCGGGAAGGGGTGCGCCAAAGGTCCCAACATTAGCTCAAACAGGTACACGGGTTAAAGTGCAAAGTGATACAGGAAAAGTAGAGAGTCATTCCAAAAAGCAGAGTCCAAAATGTGACCAGTTCCATGCGTCGACGAAGCACAGACTGCATTGCTCTGCAAAGTGGTCTCACGCAATACTGATTTTGTGACTTTTACTTTAGAGGGTAGTCTCGTTTGCGCGTTCGTCACGCTTGATTACTTTGAGGCAGCCAAACAATTTTTTGACTAGAAAAGAATAAACTGATAGCAGTTCGGGTTGTGGTTTTACAGCTTGAAAAAGTAACATAATAAAAAAGTTATAGTGAAAAATGTAAGTGGTGCGTTATTTCTGAGGTTCAGTATATATACCGGTATTGGTCGAGCCAGGGTTCGAACCTTCTACCCCTTGATTGATACTCCCATAACCCATTACCAGACGACAGAATTCTATGGCGGTCTAAATTGAAAGATCCTGCAGACGACAATTTCAAATGAATGGATTTTTTAATCTTTAGGTCTTTTTGGATGAAAACCATCGTGGGAAATGAAGAAATTGCTTGTCACAAGCAATTTCTTCATTTTCCACGATGTTTTCCATAGTGATTATTTTGTGGGGAGTCAAAAAGAGTCATTATGTGGTAATGGGGTAATTGTGAAGTTACATGTATGCAATTATGACGAGTTCAAGACAAGTTCGAGAATTACAATCCACAGATTTTCTGACTGCTCCAGATTAACTACTACGGGTCGTAAAAATTTAACTCTTTGCACATCACAGGAAATGCTTCGAAAAGCCTATAATCATCATTTCCTTCTTTTGTCTCAATTATCGTTGTGTTATGTTGTTCACAAATCGATCTTAATCAACATCCATTGACTAAGCAGCCAGTCTACAATATTTCCAGTCTATTTTTTTTTTATTTTTCGGACTGACTCATTTGACGCATCACTTTATCCATTTTTGGATAAAAATCACTACGCGGTGCGCATAACTCCAAAATCCTGTCGCCAAAAAGTAGCAAGCAGAAAATTGCAACTACAAATACATTTGCAACAAAATAAAGTTTGATTTTCGTCTCAATTTCATCTAATAAAATAATTAATTCAAATTAGATTATTCATTTTACTCTATGCAAGCATATGAAGCAAATATGCCGCGTGACAGGAAGTCATGAGGAAGTACCACGTGTATGCATTTTATGGGTGCTGACATCTTGAAAGTAGTTAACCCAGAATGCCCACCAGAGATAGATGGTAATCGACAGGTGGCGACATCTATTGGTAGATATTGAATCAACATCCATTTTGTCATCTAAATGTAACCCATCAATGGTTTGATAATGGTGTGGGCGAGCAGCTGGAGGCTCGGTTAGGGTATTGTGGTAATACTGGTATGAGAAATGACAGGAATCCATGTTTAGGTGCTCCAGCCGCCGTGATTTGACCATAGCAGTTGAAAGACCCATAAAACCAAAAAAAAAAAAACAAATCTGTTGTCATCTGGGGCAGATTTCACACTGTACCAGTCTGATATTTTCCTCTTAGGAAAGGGCCGAGCCCGGATAGCTCAGTCGGTTACGTTGGAGTCTGTCAATCCAGGGGTCTCGAGTTCGAACCCCGGTTCAGCCAGTATCCATTCTGACATTTGACAAATAGGTGTATGTCTCTTACCAATGGGTGTGAATCATCTATATGAGAGAGCAGCTGGAGGCTCGGTTTGGATATTGTGGTTGTACTGGTGTGAGAAATACCAGGAACCCACAGTTAGGTGCTTCAGCCGCCGCGATATGACCATAGAAGTTGAAAACGGTGTAAAACCCCAATAAAATCAAATCAAATCCTCTTAGGAAAGGTTTAACAAAGAAAAACACACAAACGAACATTCTGCTGATATACATGTATTGTTTAATTCAATTAACTTTTACATGAAATTGTCAATTAATGAATAAACTATAGGATAGAAGTTCAATGACAACTTCTCAAACTAGTTAACCCATTACAAAACGACAAAATTTTGGACTTTTTCTTATTCAAGGGTGATGCAGATGACAGTTTCAAGTGAATGAAATAGTATATTTTTGGGTTCTCTTGTATGGAAAATATTGTGAACAAGAGTTGTCCGCGGACAACGTAGCTCGCCTATACGGGAGCTTGTCACAAAAACAGCTAATTTTTCAAAAGTAGGTCAAACTCCAAGATCAAGGTCACAAGGTCAAGGTCCCAAATGAAAGGTCTTGGCAGGAGGTATCCATGTGTGAAATATCAAAGCTCTATCAATAATAGTGCATGAGATATAGGCCAGGTTAAAGTTTTTCAAAAGTAGGTCAAACTCCAAGGTCAAGGTCACTAGGTCAAAGGTCATGGTCCCAAATGAAAGGTCTTGTCGAGATGTATCCATGTATGAAATATCAAGGCTGTATCTCTAATAGTGCCTGAGATATAGACCAGGTTAAAGTTTTTCAAGTGAAGACGCGACGGGACGGTACGCGACGCCGACACTAGGGCTGTGACATTAGCTCCCCGGACATAAAGTCTCGGCTCGCTAAAAATGAAGAAATTGCTTGTCGAAAGCAATTTCTTCATTTACCACAATGTTTTCCATAGCCATTTTCTTGTATGGAGTAAAAAAAAAGAGTCATTGAAAGATAATGGGTTGATGATCACAGATGATATATACAAAACAATTTCACATAATATTGGTCACAACCCATTCCCCCACTATACCGCCTTTTGACCTCTTTTAAGATACATGCTTTGGAAAACATTGTTGAAAATGAAGAAATTGCTTGTGACAATCAATTCCTTCATTTCCCACATGTTTTATACCCAGAAAGACAAAACACCTGCAACACCTTTGAATTTGGACAAGTCTAAAATATTTGTCGTCTGGTAATGGGCTAGCCATGTATTCCATCTTTCACAAGTTCTTACACAGAGCATTCCTAGCCACCAGCTGATTATCACATATAGGTCATTTATAAAGACAGTTCATCTATTAATAAGAGACAAAGTTAATGATTTGTCAATTGTTGAAAAGGATTTAAGTAAAGCCAGGTTAAGAACCTTTGCAAAAAGAAATCCCCTTTAACCCATTACCACACAGTGACTCTTTTTGACTCCCCGCAATATTTAGGCTTCGGAAAACAATGTAGGAAATGAAGAAATTGCTTGTGACAATCAATTTCTTCATTTCCCACAATGTTTTCTAGCCCCAAAAGACCACAAAATGTAACATTTCATTCTTTTGAAAGTGTCGTCTGCAACATCTTTGAATTTGGATGAGTCTAAAATGTTTCTGTTTGGTAATGGGATAAAAATTCTTCATTATCAACATTCCTTTCTTGCACATGCCATAAGCACTGTAAGTATTCAGTTCATGTATTATAGACCACAGAGGTGCAAGCAGCTTTCCCCAGTTTGTATTGTACCAGTCTTTAACCCTTTCCCAAATAGCTAAAATTTGGGGTGTTCCAATTTGTCTGACAGCAGCTACAATTTATCAAATGGAGCTTGATTCGTGTTCAATATAGCTCAGAAAATATTGAGGCAAAAGGAGAAACTGCTGGTAAATCAGCAGTTTCTTCTTTTGCCTCAATGTTTTCCCAAGCCTTTGAATATAAGGAACGTCCAAACCAGGTCTTGTTTAGGAAAAGGTTAAACAAATGTTCCACTGGGACGACTTGGGTCAACATAATGACCAATATTACATTCTGTTACTATAAATAGTAACATTTTCGGCAAGAATCGGTCAGATATCGGGCGGGCCAAAAAAGCTATATCCACATGAATCCTTAGCAGCGGGCAAATATGCGATATCTGCCCGCTGCTAAGGAATTCATTCAAAAAACTATAGGTACAGATCTTTTGCACATGCCTTTCCGTAACGTAAAACATCAATGACGTCAGAAAAACGCAATGTTGTTTACAAAAATGGCTGCCGTCGTAACATTGTCTTTGTTCACTTTGAGTGCGATTAATGTAAAACAAGAGTGCCTGAAAGGCACTGATATCGCTCACCTGAGTTCTTCGTGTATTTGATTGTGTACAATATAAATTTGGTGTAAACAAATATATATGTCAGTATTATGTCACATTAAATTATTGTAAACTAGAAAATCACTGAAAGTGATCATACCCCCCATTGATTTTTTTTTAGATTTTTCACATGATTTCTCCTAGTCCGATAAGCCCCGCCCTGCCACGCCCACAATTTTTGACAAATCAAAAATTCACGAACAAGTTTTGAAAAGGGTCACCCAAGGGACATTCCTTTCAAGTTTGGTAATAATTAGCCCAGTGGTTAATTAAGGAGGAGAAGATTTTTGAATAATTATCTCACGATTTCTCGAAGTCTGATAAGCCCCGCCCTGCCACGTCCACAATTTTTGACGAATCAAAAATTCATGAGCATGTGTTGAAAACAGTCACTCAAGGGACATTTTTGCCAAGCTTGATTCAAATTGGCCTGATAATTGATTTTTAAAGATTTTTCACATGATTTCTCTAAGTCCGATAAGCCCCGCCCTGCCACGCCCACAATTTTTGACGAATCAAAAATTCACGAACAAATTTTGAAAAGGGTCACCCAATAAACACATCTGCCAAGTTTGGAAAGAATTGGCCAAGTGGTTGAGGAGGAGAAGACTTTTGAAGAATTACCTAAAGATTTCTTTTAGTCCGATAAGCCCCGCCCTGCCACGCCCACAATTTTTGACAAATCAAAAATTCACGAACAAGTTTTGAAAAGGGTCACCCAATAAATATTCCTTTGAAGTTTTGTAAGAATCAGCCCAATGGTTAAGGAGAAGAAGATTTTTGAATAACTATCTTACGATTTCTCGAAGTCTGATAAGCCCCGCCCTGGCCCGCCCACAATTTTCACCGAATCAAAAATTCATGAGCATGTGTTGAAAACAGTCACTCAAGGGACATTTCTGCCAAGCTTGATTCAAATTGGCCTGATAATTGATTTTTAAAGATTTTTCACATGATTTCTCTAAGTCCGATAAGCCCCGCCCTGCCACGCCCACAATTTTTGACGAATCAAAAATTCACGAACAAGTTTTGAAAAGGGTCACTCAAGGAACATTTCTGCCAAGTTTGGAAAGAATTGGCCTAGTGGTTGAGGAGGAGAAGATTTTTGAAGAATTCCCTAATGATTTCTTTAAGTCTGATAAGCCCCGCCCTGCCACGCCCACAATTTTTGACGAATCAAAAATTCACGAACAAGTTTTGAAAAGGGTCATCCAAGGAACATTTCTGCCAAGTTTGGAAAGAATTGGCCTAATGGTTGAGGAGGAGAAGATTTTTGAAGAATTTCCTGATGATTTCTTTAAGTCCGATAAGCCCCGCCCTGCCACGCCCACATTTTTTGACGAATCAAAAATTCACGAACAAGATTTGAAAAGGGTCACCCAAGGAACATTTCTGCCAAGTTTGGAAAGAATTGGCCCAGTCGTTGAGGAGGAGAAGATGTTTAAAGCAATTGTTGACGACTTCCGACGACCGACGCACGATGCACGACGCACGAAGCACGCCGGACACAGGGTGATCACAAAAGCTCACCTTGAGCATGTTGCTCAGGTGAGCTAAAAATGTATAAATTTGACTTTGTTTCAACTGGAACATCTGTGGAAATCTTATTTAAAGGTAAAATTTATTAATCTAATGAGGTTTTTTTTAGCAAAACAAGAGGACCCTGAGGGCCCTAAATCGCTCACCTGAGTAATGTTTTAATAATGCCAAATAACTTTGCATATGTTACGCATTGTGGTCCCAGAGAAGAATTTGGCCATGTAATTTAGGAGGAGATGTCGTTTACAAAAATTAATGAGTTTTATGACATTTCCCATTTTCTGATGCCACAGCAACCAGAGTTTTTCATGGATTTCAATTCTTTTAGCAATTTTCATAAGGGACCACCCAAGGTACATTTCTGCCAAATTTGGTTGATTTTAACCCAGAAAAGGAGGAGATGTCGTTTAAAGAAGTTGTTATGTATTTGTGAAATTTTCCATTTTCCGATGCCACGGCAACCAGAGTTTTTCATTGATTTCAATTCTTTTAGCAATTCTTATAAGAGACTACCCAAGGAATATTTCTGCCAAGTTTGGTTGATTTTAACCCAGAGGTTAAGGAGATGTTGTTTAAAGAAGTTAAGTTTTTGTGAAATTTACCATTTTCCAATGCCACGGCAACCAGAGTTTTTCATGGATTTCAATTCTTTTAGCAACATATATAAGGGACCAACCAAGGAACATTTCTGCCAAGTTTGGTTGATTTTAACCCAGAATTTAAGGAGGAGATGTCGTTTAAAGAAATAGTTGAATTTTTGTGAAATTCCCCATTTTCCGATGCCACGGCAACCAGAGTTTTTCATGGATTTCAATTCTTTTAGCAACTTTAATAAGGGACTACCCAAGGTACATTTCTGCCAAGTTTGGTTGATTTTGACCCAGAAGTTAAGGAGGAGATGTTGTTTAAAGAAATTGTTGAGCTTTTGAGATATTTCCCATTTTCCGATGCCATGACAACCAGAGTTTTTCATGGATTTCAATTCTTTTAGCAATTCTTATAAGGGACCACCCAAGGAACATTTCTGCCAAGTTTGGTTGATTTTGACCCAGAAGTTCAGGAGGAGATGTCGTTTAAAGAAATTGTTGAGCTTTTGTGAATTTTCCCATTTTCCGATGCCATGGCAACCAGAGTTTTTCATGGATTTCAATTATTTTAGCAAATTTTATAAAGGACCACCCAAGGAACATTTCTGCCAAGTTTGGTTGATTTTGACCCAGTAGTTTAGGAGGAGATATCGTTTAAAGAAATTGTTGAGCTTTTGTGAAATTTCCCATTTTCAGATGCCACGGCAACCAGAGTTTTTCATGGATTTCAATTATTTTAGCAATTTTTATAAAGGACCACCCAAGGAACATTTCTGCCAAGTTTGGTTGATTTTGACCCAGAAGTTCAGGAGGAGATGTCGTTTAAAGAAATTGTTGAGCTTTTGTGAATTTTCCCATTTTCCGATGCCATGGCAACCAGAGTTTTTCATGGATTTCAATTATTTTAGCAAATTTTATAAAGGACCACCCAAGGAACATTTCTGCCAAGTTTGGTTGATTTTGACCCAGTAGTTTAGGAGGAGATGTCGTTTAAAGAAATTGTTGAGCTTTTGTGAAATTTCCCATTTTTCCGATGCCACGGCAACCAGAGTTTTTCATGGATTTCAATTTTTTTAGCAATTTTTATAAAGGATCACCAAAGGAACATTTCTGCCAAGTTTGGTTGATTTTGACCCAGTAGTTTAGGAGGAGATGTCGTTTAAAGAAATTGTTGAGCTTTTGTGAAATTTCCCATTTTCCGATGCCACGGCAACCAGAGTTTTTCATGGATTTCAATTATTTTAGCAATTTTTAAAAAGGACCACCCAAGGAACATTTCTGCCAAGTTTGGTTGATTTTGACCCAGTAGTTTAGGAGGAGATGTCGTTTAAAGAAATTGTTGAGCTTTTGTGAAATTTCCCATTTTCCGATGCCACGGCAACCAGAGTTTTTCATGGATTTCAATCATTTTAGCAATTTTTATAAAGGACCACCCAAGGAACATTTCTGCCAAGTTTGGTTGATTTTGACCCAGTAGTTTAGGAGGAGATGTCGTTTAAAGAAATTGTTGACGCCGTGACGGACAGACGGACAGACGGACAGACGGACGCCAGACATTGATAGATCACAATACCTCACCTTGAGCACTTCGTGCTCAGGTGAGCTAAAAATGCAGTATACAGATTATTACACGCCTGATTCGTGCCGGAGAGTGATATCGGCCCAAACCTTGATCGCGGTTGCGGGCCGATATCACTCTCTGGCCCTCATCAGCCGTGTAATAATCTCTAAGTGGTCCAGGCAACACCAGTTTTATGCAGCTATTGCTGTAAAGCTGTAAAACATGCCCCTAAACAATTTTCTGTCGCACACTGGTACAACCTAGACAACTTAATCCATTACTGCACAGTGAGGCCTTTTTACTCCCTTACAAGAAAAGGCATGGGAAACATTGTGGAAGCAATTTCTTCATTTTCCACAATGTTTTCAATACAAAAAGATATAATTTCATTCACATAAAATTGCCATCTGCAACATCTTTGAATTTGGAACAGCCCAAATTTTTGCCATTTGGAACTGGGTTAATTACCACTTGACTTCAGAACATTGTATTATTTTACATGTGAAGTACAGTGGACGGACATTTTGACCACCAACGTCTTGGCCAGGATGTTTTGGCCACAATATTTTACAAGGTAGGACCTTTTGGCCAAAACAAAAAAATAAGGAAAAAAATAAAAATATATTTCTTAGCTGTCATAGTTGTACTTTAGACATTTTGATAATTAAAATGATATATTTATTTATTTTTTGAAATTGATGCTCTTATTTACTTAATTTGTATTTGGCCGAAAGGTCCTACCTTGATATATATTGTGGCCAAAAGGTCCGTGGCCAAAACGTCCTACATTCATGAAGTACAGTGTACTGTGGGCAACACTGGTGTTGTGAAGCTATCCTGGTCTGTAATATAAGGCCCTGAACCATTATATGTCATTTACATGCCCAACCTAGACACCTTGATTACCACTTTACTTAACAACAGTGTATTATTATCATCTTTCTGTGAAGGAGTGTTTCCCTTGAACAGCTTGGGTCACTGATGTTATCCTGTTCTGCAAGACAAGTCCTGACAGCATTACTGTTAGGCACTGGTCCACCATAGACACCTTGATTAGAATCTACCACTTTACTTAACAACAGTGTATTATTATCATATTTCTGTGAAGGAGTGTTTCCCTTGAACAGCTTGGGTCACTGATGTTATCCTGTTCTGCAAGACAAGTCCTGACAGCATTACTGTTAGGCACTGGCCCACCATAGACACCTTGAATATCACTTGACTTCACAACAAAGTATTATTATCATCTTTCTGTGAAAGAGAGTTCCCCTAGAACAGCTTAGGTCACTGATGTTATCAAGGTCTGACAGGCAAGTCCTGACAGCATTACTGTTAGGCACTGATCCACCATAGACACCTTAATTACCACTTGACTTCACAACACTATATTACATGTCATCTCTCTGTGAAAGAGTGTTCCCCTAGAACATCTTGGGTCACCGATGTTATCCTGGTCTGCAAGACAAGTCCTGACAGCATCACTGTTAGACACTGGTCCACCATAGACACCTTGACACCTTCATTACCACTTGTCTACACAACAAAGTATTATTATCATATTTCTGTGAAGGAGTGTTCCCCTTGAACACCTTGGGTGACGCAATGTTATCCTGGTCTGCACGACAAGTCCTGACAGCATTACTGTCAGGTACTGGTCCACCATAGACACCTTAATTACCACTTGATTTCACAACACTGTATTATTATCATCTTTCTGTGAAAGAGTGTTCCACTAGAACAACTTGGTTTATCTATGTTATCCTGGTCTGCAAGACAGCATTACTGTAAGGCACTGGTCCACCATAGACACCTTGATTACCACTTTACTTAACAACAGTGTATTACAACAGTGTATTATTATAATCTTTCTGTGAAAGAGTGTTCCACTAGAACAGCTCGGTTTATCTATCTTATCCTGGTCTGCAAGACAGCATTACTGTTAGACACTGGTCCACAATAGACACCTTAATTAGAATCTACCACTTGACTTCACATCCGTGTATTATTTCTCATCTTTCTGTTAGCCTCTGCACAAAAGTCACTTCATCTCTATTTCTTATGTTGTACCTGAAAAAACAAAAAGATGAAATTATTCTAATTTAACTCTTTCTCAAAATTATACGGTGAACCAATTTGAAAGCAGCTGCAGATGACAAAATACTGAAAATAGCCATAAACAAGAACAGAATTTGGATCCAGAGGAGTTATGGGAACCCCAACTATTGCCTGATTATGTCATTTTCCTAGAGGAATTCATCCAAAATTGTGTTATAATAAGAACACCCATATATGCATGCTCGAACCTCCCTCACAGATATCCTGGATCCTCTGAAGTTGTGTATATTATAGCAGTGAAGTATTGAGCAAAGAAAATATTGAGAGAAAAGAAGCAAAATGCTGATTATCAGCATTTTGCTTCTTTTGTCTCAATGTTTTCCTGAGCATTTTTCAGTAAAAATTAAATGTCAAACCTAGACATTGTTTGGGAAAGGGTTGAAAAGAAAAGTCTGTACAATTAATCAAGCAAGCTATAGTCTGTAAATATTGACCTGAACCCGACGAATATGCAATGAGTATTTGTGACACGGAATAATCAATACACACCAGCAATCCTCACTGTCAAACAGAGTCGATAGTTTCCATATGCATTGTGACTTCATATTCTGCACATGCTTCTCATGTCATTATAATTATCATGTCGAAGAGTAATTATTTCGCATCACAATTACTCATTTCATATATGATATACCACAGGTTCAGGTCAATATCTACGGACTATACATGCACTTACTCTTTAAGTTTCTTATTATCATCTGTCAACTTCTGCCCATCAAAATACAGCCAGTGCCTCTTCCAAACATACTTCCTGGAGAAATAAACACTAATATTACATTCTGTTACTATAAATAGCAAGATTTTCGGCTATAATCGGTCAGATATCGGGCGGGCCGAAAAAGCTATTTCAACATGAATCCTAAGCAGCGGGCAGATATGCGATATCTGCCCGCTGCTAAGGAATTTATTCCAAAAATTATAGGTACAGATCTTTTGCATGTGCCTGTCCATGACGAAAAAAGTCAATGACGTCAGAAAAACGCAATGTTGTTTACAAAAAATGGCTGCCGTCGTAATGTTATCTGTCTTCACTTCAAGTGCAATTTATGTAATAAATGAATGATATTGAGTTTATTTCAACTTGAACATCTATGGAAATTTTGTTTTAAGGTAATATTTATTTGTCGAATGAAGTTTTTTGTAACAAAAAGAATGCAATATACAGATTATTACACAGTAGATTCGGGCCGGAGAGTGATATTGGCCCTAACCTCGATATCTGCCCTCGGTCTAAAGACCTTGGGGCAGATATTACGGTTGCGGGCCAATATCACTCTCCGTCCCTCATCTGTCGTGTAATAATCTCTAAATCTTAATGATAACTCTTTCTTTTGCCAAATTCCCTGACCCCCCTTCTGGAGCCGCAAATGATGGGTATTGATAAAGATTGTATTTGCAAACAATATTGCGCATAAGATATTGAGACAATCACTTAAAACAAGTTAAAAGGATGTCAAAACCCAGTCTTGTTTGAGGAAGGATTTATTTAGCGTCAATCCTACTATCTTACCAGCTTATATACATTGGATTGTTTCAACAAGAAATGTTGTGTAACGGCATGCTAAAAATCTAGAATAAGGACGTCAAAACCAGATTTGACATCCTTAATAGAAAAGGCTAGAGAAAACATTGAGACAAAAGAAGAAACTGTTGATAACCAGCAGTTTCTCCTTTTGCCTCAATATCTTCTATGCCATATTTTACACAAATTCCGTCTTTTATAACCTCTATTTTGTCATTTTTGAAGTGAATCACCCTAAAATATTGTCGTATTGGAGATGGTTAAGCGATTGTCAAGTCTACTGTCTTACCAGCTTATATACATTGTCCCACCTTCTCTTGATTGTTTCAACAAGAAATGTCGTTTGATGGCATGCTTTAAATCGAGGACCGTTGCATTCTGGGTAACAACTACCGCTGGAAACAAATAACAAGAGACCTAAAACAGCTGGAATCTTTAACTAGGGACATTAGAGTAAGCCATGGCCTAAAACCCTAATGATCCGCAGAAGTTGGCTTTTGACATGTTTTCACACTGTATATAGACGTTATATGACAGAATACAGGATTCATAGAGTAAATGACATAAATCGATAATCATGCAGTGGTGTAAAACTATGTAAAATATTTTCAACTATGCAATTGTATTTACAAAACTAGAAGACCTGAAGGTCTTGAGTCGCTCCACAGGCCTGAATGTCATGTAATATTTAATCCAAGTTTTGATTAGATTGTTCGATGCTTGTGTTTCATAGAGCTAAAAGAAAGTAACACTAGAAGACCTGAAGGTCTTGAATCGCTCCACAGGCCTGAGATTCTTTTAATATTTAATCCAAGTGTTGATTAGATAGTGAAAACAAAGTCACAGTTAGCATTTTTTTCAAATTGAAAGGCATATAACTGAGGATTTATCTTCCTATCAAGCTAAGAACCACACTAATGCAAGATCTTAACTTCGTCTACATCATGTGTAAGTTTTGAAGTGCTTGTTCAATATTTGTAGATATATAGAGAGTAAAAAACAAAGTCGAAAATAGCAATTTAGACAAATTCTAGGGCACATAAAACAGGATTTAAGATTCAGATGATGCTGAAAATTATATCCAATCCATGCAAGATCTTTTGGCCGGTAAGATTATGAGAAAGTTTCATATTGATTGGGAGATATTTATGGCTGTTTGAGTAAAAATAAGGTCAAAAATGGTAATTTTGTCAATTTCAAGGGGACATAACTCATGATGTAAAATTCAGATTAAGCTGAAAATTACACTCTGGCAAGAACTTATGTTCACAAATATTGTGTCAATGTCCTTTCTTGATAGGTCAATATTTGTAGTTGCTAGAGTCAAAACAAGGTCAAAATAAAGCCGAAAATGATAATTTTGTCAATTTCAAGGGCACATAACTCATGATATAAAATTCAGATCAAGCTGAAAATTATACCGAGGCAAGATCTTATTGTCTTCAACATTCTATTAATTTTTTGTCTTGATTGGTAAATATTTGTGATTGCTAGAGTGAAACAAAGTAAAAATTGAGCCGAAAATGACAATTTTGTCAATTTCAAGGGCACATAACTCATGATATAAAATTTAGATCAAGCTGAAAATTGCACTGTGTCAAGATCTTATTGTCACCAACATTTTGACCAAGTTTTGTCCTGATTGGTCAATATTTGTAAGTGCTAGAGTGAAAACAAAGTCAACACAGCCATTTTTTAATTCAAGGGCAGATAACTCCGGACCTTCTGGTTCAATCTGCATTAATTGAAGGAATCTGATAGAGGACCACCTAAGGATCATTCCTGTGAAGTTTGATTGAAATCCATCCAGTAGTTTCTGAGGAGAAGATTTTTAAAGAAAAAGTTGACGACCGAACGGACGGACGGACGTACGCACGCACGCACGCACGACAGACACAGCGCCATGACAATAGCCCGCTGGCCTGAAGGCCAGTGGAGCTAATTATCTGATATGGGGTTTTATATCAGTCAAATTCTAAGCAAGGTCTAAGGTCAGACGAAGCTGAAATTTTGCACAAAGAAAAATTGAAGGCCGTAATTACTGACACACATAAAATATGGGCCTATGAAAACTTCAAGATGGCCACTGGTCAGCGATCAAACTCAATTATCTTCATTGCCAGACTTATAATCTACCTCATGCTGCTGAGAGAGAAATGTTTGTAAAGGGTTTTTTTATCACTTTCGCATGGATAGCTACAAATAAGAAGCCATCCTCATTAATTGAATGGAGTTTTACATCCCACTCAACAGATATGGTCATATGGAGACAAGATCTCGGTTTAAAGTCTCATCTGAAAGACAAGAAATCTTCCTCAACAGCTATACATATAAACAAGTGTATTATGAATAATATAAATGATAAACTCACACAAGACTTGATTGTCTCCCCTTCTTACATTCACCATCATTGCTTGACCATATTCTAGAGCTATCTGTGAGTTCACTTCTTCTAGAGTAACTTCTGAGGGTAGATCACAAAGCAATGGGTCACCCTACAACCAAATAAAGCAATAAATTGAATGATTTTTTATTCTTTCTGAGTAGAAAACATTGTGGGAAATGAAGAAATTGCTTGTCACAAGCAATTTCTTCATTTTCAACAATGTTTTCCAAAGCATTTCTAAAGCATTTATCTTCAAGGCGTCAAAAGGTGTCAATGTCCAATTACAGGTTAACTCATGTAGGGTGTTAAAAGGCGTAAGTATCCCAGTTATAGGTATAACTCATGAAGGGCGTCAGAAGGCGTCAATATGCAGTTATGGGTTATCACACACAAGACTTGATTGTCTCCCCTTCTTACATTGACCATCATTGCTTGACCATATTCTAGAGCTATCTGTGAGTTCACTTCTTCAAGGGTTACTTCTGAGGGTAGATCACAGAGTAATGGGTCACCCTACAACCAAACAAAGCAAAAATTGAATGAAATGTTTATCTTTCTGGGTAGAAATCATTGTGGGAAATGAAGAAATTGCTTGTCACAAGCAATTTCTTCATTTTCCACAATGTTTTCCATAGCATTTATCTTCAAGGCGTCAAAAGGTGTCAATGTCCAATTACAGGTTAACTCATGTGGGGCGTCAAAAGGCGTCAACATTCAATTATGAATTAACTCATGTTTGGTGTCAAAAGGCGTCAATGTGCAGTTACAGGTAAACCCACACAAGACTTGATTGTCTCCCCTTCTTACATTCACCATCATTGCTAGACCATATTCTAGAGCTATCTGTGAGTTCACTTCTTCAAGGGTTACTTCTGAGGGTAGATCACAAAGTAATGGGTCACCCTGCAACCAAACAAAGCAATAAATTGAATGAAATGATTATCTTTCTGGTAGAAAACATTGTGGGAAATGAAGAAATTGCTTGTCACATTTCTTCATTTTCCACAATGTTTTCCAAAGCATTTATCTTCAAGGCGTCAAAAGGTGTCAATGTCCAATTACAGGCTAATTCATGTGGGGTGTCAAAAGGCGTCAACATTCAATTATGACTTCTTCAAGGGTTACTTCTGATGGTAGATCACAGAGTAATGGATCGACCTACAATTAAACAAAGCAATAGATCAATAGATCAGGCCATATATCTTGTGGGGCGTCAAAAGGCGTCAATATGCAGTTATCAGTTGTCACACACCAGACTTGATTGTCTCCCCTTCTTACATTCACCATCATTGCTTGACCATATTCTAGAGCTATCTGTGAGTTCACTTCTTCTAGAGTTACTTCTGATGGTAGATCACAGAGTAATGGGTCACCCTACAACCAAACAAAGCAATAAATGATAAACTCACACAAGACTTGATTGTCTCCCCTTCTTACATAAACCATCATAGCTTGACCATATTCTAGAGCTATCTGTGAGTTCACTTCTTCAAGGGTTACTTCTGAGGGTAGATCACAGAGTAATGGGTCACCCTACAACAAAATAAAGCAATGAATTGAATGAATTTTTACATTCCTGTCTTTCTGGGTAGAAAACATTGGGGAAAATGAAGAAATTGCTTGTCACAAGCAATTTTTTCATTTTCCACATTGTTTTCTAAACAATTTAGCATGAGGGATGTCATAAAGCGTCAATATGCAATTAAGGATTAACTTATATTGGGCGTCAAAAGGCGTCAACACTCAGTTATAGGTTAACTAATGTTGGGCATCAAAAGGTGTCAATGTCCATTCACAAGTTGTCGCACACAAGACTTGATTGTCTCCCCTTCTTACATAAACCATCATAGCTTGACCATATTCTAGAGCTATCTGTGAGTTCACTTCTTCAAGGGTTACTTCTGAGGGTAGATCACAAAGTAATGGGTCACCCTACAACCAAACAAACTAATTGAATGATTTTTTATTCTTTCTTGGTAGAAAACATTGTGGGAAATGAAGAAATTGATGTCAAAAGGCGTCAATACTCAATCATAGGTTAAGTCATGTTTGGCGTCAAAAGGCGTCAATGTGCAATTACAGGTAAACTCACACAAGACTTGATTGTGTCCAATTCTTACATTCACCAATATAGCTAAGTTTAGACCATTACTACACAGCGACTCTTTTTGACTCCCTAGGAGATAATTGCTTGGGATAACATAGTGGAAAATAGAGAAATTGCTTGTGACAAGCAATTTCTTCATATACCACAATGTTTTCTACCCAAAAAGAACAACAAATTTTAATCTTCAATTTCATTCACTTGAATTTGTCGTCTGCAACATCTTCAAATTTTAACCAGTCTGAAATTTTGCTGTTTGGTAATGGGTAAACCATATTCTAGAGCTTACAGTAATTAGCTGAGAGATCATACTTTATTTGGTTCATCACATCTGTATGGGCAAGACTTGGTTCCTCACATTTTTCTACAATACTAGCTGAGCTAAAAAAATGTTCAGATACATGTATTTTAGAGTTTGTTGTATGTCAAAAAACCAAAACTTACCGTAATTAGCTGTGACAAATCATGCTTTATTTGGTTCATTACATCGGTATGGGCAAGACTTTGTTCCTCGCATTTCTCTGCGTCTTTATTTTTCTGTGTTGTCATTTTATCGTCCATCACGGTGGCCATTTTGATGTCATACCAATTTCTTAAAAAGTTGAAAGCTAATTTTAATTAAAAGATAGCATTATTATTAGATCTATAGTTAATATTGATAATTGTATTAACCCTATAGATAACTGGAATTACCCTGTCCAAAAGATGACAAAGTTTTGACTTCTCATTCAACCCTCAGCCTGGGACTTAACAATACAATGCAATAGGCTACAATACACTTTATTCACTCAGTTCCTTTTACAGGAATAACGGTAGTAGATCTATATCTCTAATGAGATTCATGTGATGTCTGAATTTTTTGTACAACGCCAATACTATTTGTTTCATATATCCGAACCATTGGGGTCTATAATTTGACTCTTGGCACCTTATACTCTTGGTTTGGTTTATTTGGGATTTATGCCGTTTTAAACTAGATCTACTAAGGTCATATTGCGGCTGCTGGAGCACCTAACCATGGATTCCTGTCGTTTCTCATACTAGTACTACCACAACACCCTTATCGAGCCTCCAGCTGCTCCCCCACATAGGTTCACGATATCACACCATTGATGGGTGACATTTTTGTCAGTGAGGGTATTTGGCGTGGCCGGGTATCGAACCCGGGACCTCTCGAATGAGAGGCAGATGTTGATTAACTTGTAAGAGTATAAGGTGCTAAGAGTCAAAGAGACCCCTATCAGTATGATCCGAACCTTGGTTGGTGCCGTAAACATTCCATAGACTTAGTGGACTTAGTGGAATGTTCCAATGCCAAACTTTACCGAGGTTGCCAGAATAATCAGACACTGTGTAAATCTCATAAGCGGTGGACCTTTTAAATTTCATAATACTAAATTAGACATAGGCTTATGCTTGTTGAAAGACGACATTGGAAATCATTGACAGAATATATGATCTAGATGATACATCTAGAATCCCTTCTCAATCAAGAGCTAGGTATGGCATCCCTAGCATAAAAGTGGAAAAGGGTTGCATCAAAAGAAAATGAAAAGAAAATGCTGATTTCTCCTTTTGCCTCACTATTTCAATTTTTTTCTAGATCAAAATCTAAACAATTTCCATCTTTAAAAATATAATCATAAGATGTACAGCCCCTTTAAAACTTGTTTGCCTAACCCAGATCTACATGTGACAATCATGGATAGGAGATAAAACATAGTGGGAAAATAAGTCAGAGAAACACATTTTGAGATTCTTTCCCCCATAATACAATGCTTTGTTTTAGCCCCTGAACACTAAGTGCTCATGGTGAGCTATTGTAATCGCTTTTTGTCTGTTGTATGTCTGTCTGTCCACAATAAATTTTGTTGTTAACACTCTATCATCCAAAAATATTGAACAATCTTGACCAAACTTGGGGTCAGATCGGACCAAGAAGTGCAGATTTATGTGCCCTTGAACATCAAAAATAGCTCCTTTTGACTTTGATAACACTCTGGCATCTACAAAAATTAATATTGACCTATCAAAATAAAACTTGGTTGACAATATTTGTATCCATAAGATCTTGGACAAGTTTGATTTTCAGTTTGATCAGACTAGGAAATCATGAGTTAAATGTGCCTTGAATATGACAAAATTGCCATTTTCAACTATATTCGACTTTGTTACACTATAGCATCTACAAATATTGACCAATCTAGACAAAACTTTAACTCAATGTTGTGGACCATAAGATCTTGTATGAGTTTTTCATTGAAATTGGACAAGGAAATCACAAGTTATGTGCCCTTGAATACGACAAAATTGCCGTTTTTAGCCATTTTTGACTTTGTTTACACTCTAGCGTCTACAAATATTGACCAATCAAGACAAAATTATATCTCAATGCTGTGGCCCATAAGATCTTAAATGATTTTGATTTTCAGTAAAATCAAACTAAGAAATCATGTGTTATGACATTGTGCCCTTGAATATGACAAAATTGCCCTTTTCGACTATTTTCGACTTTGTTTACACTTTAGCACCAATCAAGACAAAACTTGGACATTAAGTGTTCGGGACTGTAAGATCTTGAATGAGGTAAATTTTCATTCTGATCAGACCAGAAAGTCTTGAGTTATGTGCCCTTGAATCCGATGAAATTTCCGTTTTGTACACTCTAGCATCTACTATTATTTACTAATCAAGATAAAATGTTGGTGACCATAATATCTAACGATGAGTTTCAGTCTGATCAGATCAGAAAGTCACAAGTTATGTGCCCTTGAATTTGACAAAATTGCTGTTTTCAACTTTGTTTTAGTCTAACAAACATAAATACAAAGCTTAGACATTATGTTGGTCAGCATAAGATCCTTAACGGCAATTTCACAATAAAGTGTCCACATAAAAGTTGTCTTTGTTATAATAGATGTTCTGGTTTATTTATACACTATTTAAAGTCAAAATGCTTCAAAATTGCCCACAAGCCATCACATAACCCTTCAAAATGGTATACTGTAAACCAGGAAATTATTTCGCGCTTTTTAAGTTAGCGTCTTTAGCGGGTGGGTGTGATCCGCGAACTTAAAACGCCGCGAACAGACTACATTCAATAAAAACGCGAACTTTAATTGCTTTGATAGTTTTTGTTTCGGGGAAAACCTATGGGGAGATGTTTTATTTACGCTAGACGTATTTGTTATATGTAAACAAGGGAAATAGCTTTTTCATAACAGGTTGTAAGTGAAAAATTTTCTTTATTTCAGACTACATGTACATTCATTTTTATCCAAAATACATAGATATTGAGACATATTGAAAAACACGACATTGAAAGATAAACCAACTTATTCAACTAGATATACCTGCCTGAAATTGAGAAAAGGGGTCGTTTGGTATTCGAATGCCGAGTATGATAGCAAACGTCGATTGACATTTATAACCTCGTAACTGTAGTTTGAAATTAGCCACAGCTCCGAGGTTTGAATCGTCTTTCGATGATATTGAATAAAACTGTCATTATCGCTTCTCGACGCTATAGGTAAATAGGTGTGAAGTTAATGTAACGCTCAAATTCTATGCATTGTGTTACAAACTGTAATCCAGTATACTATAAAGTGTGAAATAAAACAATGGTTTGATTGAAACTTACATCGACCAAACTATCAATGGCGACTAAAACATCGTAAATACAGTCATAATTCAATATGTAGTTATCCGATTCCCCATATTATTCAACATATCAATTTTTCAATTCCCCTATAGCATGTTTTGTTTCGCGCGATTCGCGGACAGCATTGATCCGCGAACTTAAAACGCCGCGAACAAGCCCGAGTGCATGGAAACGCGAACATTTCTTGACGCGAAATTATCCTGGTTTACAGTATGACATACATATATACATGATTTTTTCACATTAGGGCAAAATGTGTGAAAATTTGTGTAGTGTCCGCAACGCAAACAAATGCTTGTCTGAATCTGCTATTCCTAAGCTCATGAAGTTATCAGTTTGCATATTGAAACAGACTGCTGTACTCTATCAATGGCCAAAATATTGGAGGCTTCTGCTTCAGACTTAAAAAATGAAAGCAGAAAGGGTTGCAGTGTAGTGTCCGCAACAGTCTGTAGTGTCCACAACGCTAAATAAAAATGGAATTAAAAGCTGTTACATATTGTCATATTTAGTATAAAAATGTGTTTCACCATCTGTTAATTATGGTTGCTCTATGGTAGAGAAGTTATTAATCCAATTATTTCAATGATAAGCTTTAAATATCTTTTATAGCAGCATAACTAAATAGCTAAATAAAATATGTGTTGTAAATAATGTGATTTTTACATTTGGCTTTTATGCATTTTCTTTGTGCTGTTTCAAACTTAACATATAAAACGAAGAAATGTAATGATGCCTTTTTGTGTTTTGTTTATGCCTTGGCATGATATATTGATACAAAAAGCGTTGCGGACACTACATATTTTGGCATTTATATAACTGCATCTCTCAAATGACAATCCTGTTTCACACCTGATGTAACAATGGCACAACCAAGGTCCAAAGGAACTTAAGAATAAGACCATGTAAAAAAGCCTCTTATTACAACAATGCATGCATGAATTAACCTGGTTATGAAGATGTGAGATGCAGAATCAGAAACATGAAAGACTCCAAATAGTTGTTGAGCAACATAGAAGGTTTTGCTTGATCAAAGCCAATGTCTAGCTGGCATGTAGCATAGCACTCAAAACAAATGTCCAGTACACTCAACCCCGAGTCTTGCTTGAGAGGTAATGTGATGTTAGCACGGGTGTCAGTTCTCTAAACTTTTTCCAGGCAGTCTTTACATGTGTGATATCGGCCACCACCTGCTGATCAATCATATATCAGAAGAAAGGCACCACTTCAAGCTTGTCTATTCTGACCTGGACCTCACTTTGTGGTCTACTGTAAGTGAGGGCAGTATCCTTGCATCTAGTGCATCTGAAGCCTGGCTTCACTGTCAGTCTTTTAAGTCAGCTACATTTCTTGCACACCCATTTCTGGCAACCGTTGCTTTGTATGCTGTTTGTACCTACTCCTTTGAGGCAAACTGCCCATGAAAAGCTGTGAGACTCATGCAATTGATCGGGACTCCTATCACATCATCACTTTCGTATTTCTTACATTGACTCTCAAATCCTTTTTCTCCATGCCATCCGTCCATGTCAGAAGTCTCTCTACACAATTCGCTAGTGTTTCTGCCATAATGATCTAGTCATCTGCTTACAGGTCTTCCCTTGGTTCACAGGTCTTCCGATGGTACACAGGTCTTCCCATGATACTGACAGAGCAAATAAAGAATGTGCTTCATTGAAGTCATTCTGACTGAAAGTGAAGTGGCATATGGTGATTGTGTTACAGATCTTTAGTTGCAGTTCTTTTGACCATATTGCCTGAATTTGAAGTTCCTTTATAGTTTTGACATTTGTGTTACAAATAGCTGCTCTTGTGTTACAAACGGCCACAAGTTGTTTGACCATATTACATGTATATTTTTGTGATGTTGCACTAATAAAGTCACTGCTTAGATTTGAACCAGTTGTTGTAATTGTAAAACAGTTATAATAGGTACCGGTATGTATAGATGTACTGGTTTATCAGAAAACATGAAATTAATGTATGCTTAAATGCTTAAATTTTTTAGTAGTGCCCGCAACAGCTTTTAACTTCAAAAATACAAAATAATCATCAGCTGATGAAGACTGGAAGCTTCATTTTGCACAATTGCATGAGGAATTATTATTTCTTTACTATGGTATAAGCACTATAAGGTTTAAGAAAGACAAGAGCCGTCACAGACGGATTATGCTCCCCGAATAAGTGTTTGTCACAAAATAAAAACTATCATACATTAAGCCCCCTTTTCCCACGACAGCCTTTTTGTACACACATTATTTATAAAATATGGTCTAGAACATCCTATTTATTACATAAGTACAAAATTTCATTAAATTCTGCCTATTAGATGAAGAGAAATTAGAGAAAAACTAATTTTTACACTAAGGCCCCTTTTTCCATGACGCAGCCTCAAATCAAGAAACGGAGAAAAAGGTCCCTAGGTATTATCCCAGGGAATTCACATGTGAAGTTTCATTGAATTTGGTCCAAGGGTTGCTGAGATCTGGCTGTGGACGGACGGACGGACGGACACACGGACGGACGGACGGACGGACGGACAGCCGAACGGACGGACGGACAGCATGGCGACTATATGCTCCCCCGAAATTTTTTCGGGGAGCATAAAAAATGGACTGAGAAAAAATTAATAAAAAGTCTTCAGCGAGGTCTCTGTTACAAGGTTTAATAAAGTATGTAACAGTTAGGATGTCACTCCTGTCATCTTATGCTATGACAAACACAATCAGCAGTTTTAACCCATTACCACTCATCCAGCATCAAGGGTGAATGGTTTTGAACAAACAGATGTTGATAGGAATTATTGGTTTTTAACCCTTTCTGCACCTGATCTTAAAACAACTGTTTAAAAGATGCATAATTTATTATTTTACACATTTTTGATATATGTAAAGTTTTTAGAGAATTTAAATACCTTTTCAATGATATAACTTTGGAGCAGATGAAATAAGTCCTTTGAATAAAAAATGACTTTGCAGAACAATACCCTTTTATAGTTTGGTGTTGAATTTTACTTTTCTTAAAACAGAAATAAAACAACTATTTTATATATTTTTTATGATTTTTTTGTTATAATAATGAAAAACAACATTAAGGAAATGAATTATGTGAAAATTATTTTAATTAGATGTATTTCCATTGTAATTTTCAAGCATTTTTGAAAAAGTTATCAGACCCCAGTCATGTTTAATTGCAAATTACTATTTTTTTTAAAGAACAAATTGCATATTTTCTTTAATGGTCTTAAAAGCTAATAAATCAAACTTACTAATCATATAAAAGAAAAGTTAAAATTTTAGAGGATTGCCAGACTTTTTTAAGGTTAAAAATGAAAGGAGTTAAAAAGAGTTACTGTTTGTTCAAAACCGAGGAGTCAAAAAGAGTTACTGTGTGGTAATGGGTTAATACAGAGCACTTGGTTAATAAATATACCCTGGGTGGTAGAAAACAACAGAACAAGTCTAACTGTCTAATCAATTAATTTGAATCTTATTGTAGTGTCCGCAACGGATCTGAAAATGCCCCGTCATTAATAAAGTAAAAGGACAAACTACATACAGCCAACAACTACTTCATCCTCTTATCAAATACCTTGTTACAGCTATAAGTGTTCCATGTACCTAACTGTTTTATCAAGCATTTTACAAGCCTCCTTATGCTTTATTACCTGTTTGTGTTATTGTGTCTTTTTAAAAGATTTCATGGCACATTCATTATACAAGTGTTTCAGCTAACTTTTCAACAGAAATGTTAGCACTAACAAAGATATATATGTACAAAAAAGATAGTTCATGACACAAAAACTATATAATTATCACAAAGGATAGATTCAAGAGTATTGTAGTGTCCGCAACGAAAATTGTGCAAATTTAAAAGCTCTGTTCAGATGATTGGGACCCAACATGTCAACAGAAATGGTGTTTTAGGTAATTTAGTCTTTGGCTAGTTTTAAAATATGACAAAATCAACATTATTCATGTACTAGTCTCAATTTTAAAGCAATGACAAAGACTATATATGTTTAAATCCTCGTAGAAAAATCCAGAAAAACTTGATTTTTCAGAAATATTTTTAAAATATACCAAAAACTGCTGTTTGAAAATTTGTATCAATACATTTACTAACTTATGACTGCATATTTTCTCCATAATAGAATAATTTGTGATAAATCTTGCCATATAACACACCTTTTATTGAATTTGGAATTTCCGACACTTAACCATTGACTCTAGCCATTATTTCAATAAAGGAGAAGTATTACTGGAAGATTTTCTCAGATTATGTGCATCAAATTCTATACTTTCAAAAAATAATAATGATATTCCATAGTAACCACTTTGAAATTTTGTCAATTTTGTTACAATTGTGGACACTTTATTGTGAAATTGCCGTTAATGATATTGACTGTCAGTGTGAATGGACAAGATGCTGAGTTATCTGCCCTTGAATTTGAAAGATTAGTCCCCCAGGGTCTATTCGGAATAATTCCAGGAGATTGCCGATTTTTATGAAATGGTTTAATCCCATTTGGTCTACTCCCAATTTGTGATGATCTGACATGAAAGTAGACGAGTTGGAACAGTAGACTCATGGCACTAAAAAAGCAGTAGACGAAATGGGAGTAAACCAATTGGGATGTTACCGATGAAATTGCTTTTTGACTTTTTTTACTCTAAAAACCACAACTAGTGAATCAAGGCAAAACTGCATACAATATTGGTGACCATAAGTTAGTCTGCAGTCTTAAAGTCACAACTATCAATTGACTCGAACAAGACTGTAGGCGTATTCGACTGCAACATTTTCGTTAACTAGCTCCGCCCACCTGCGCAGATCATCACCATTAGTTGACGATTTTCATCCAGTCGAATACAAAATACAAGATAAGTTAACTAGAATGCAGTCATTTTTAATTCTATGAGTCGTCGGCATTTCTCGTTACTGTTCAGTAACAGAAACACCCGATGAAACCTCTTTGTGTAAATCCGTAAATGAAGCACCAACTTTCTTGTTTTTATCTTCTAATATTCTTTAAATCCTGCCAATATTTAATCCAGTTTGCACATAAAATTGCAATAGGTACATAATGAAATAATTTTAAGCTACAATATTAGTAGATTTGTCTATTTGTTTTATCACGTGACATATACTTAACACAGATTTTTTTTTTTTCGTTAAGATATTACTTTATTTTGTGGTTATTATTCCTAATTTCATGTTTTGAAGATGAACCGAATGAAGCCTTATTTACTTTAATGTCCTCTTTTATTTTTGATTTTGTTAAACAGTTATTGTTATGTTTTTATGCTGTGATTATCATGTCATGTAAATGACCCTTGATTGGAAAATAAAACATATTCTATTCTATTCTATTCTATTCTATTCTATGACATCTTTTTGTCAGTCGAATAAAATTAGTTGACTAACGAAAAATAATTATGCAACAAACGGTCCAGTCGAATACGCTTTGTGAATCAGGATTGGGTCAGGTGAGCGATTTAAGACCATCGTGGTCCTCTTGTTGCACTGACATGTTTAATTTCGATTAAAATCAATATATTGATTAAGTATACCTGCGTTCTAGATATTAACAAATTACATAAAACGCGGATCTTGCGTAATTATCGTGTTTATTATCAATCAAGATCTCGTGCGTCACACGAGCTTTTTGTTGACATCCTCCTCAAAAATGAAGAGTACTCACCTAAAACAGGGGACGTCACTCAAGTCGACCACATTTTTTTGCAGAGCCGTGTGCGATTTAGGCCGGTAGAGCTCTTCCAGAAGAGTGTGGTTCCCGGCTCTGATACACTACATAGTATTTTTTCTACTACGTAGTGTATCAGAGCCGGGAACAATACTAGCTCTTCTTCTTCCAGAAGACAACTTCTGGCCTAAATCGCACGCGGCTCAGCAAAAACTGAAAAGAAATCGTTTAAAGGCAAGTATTTATTGTGTTAAATTGTGATATTTTTAATTATTATGCAGTTCGAGTATGGTTTACGCGATTTTAGAGATGTTTAGAGCATGCACATAGTTTTTTTTATGAAGGCCACGCTGACCTAGAAAAAATGTAAACAAACATGTTCTTATATAACACCACACGTGAGTCAGGCTATTTTTAGAACAAACCACTTCAATATAAACACAAAGTGCAACAAAACAGAACTCTAATGTGGATTTGGTAAGTTCTATGTTTATCTAGAAATGGCATTTTTATCTCAGTTTATATTAAAAATGAAGATCTTAATGTTTTTAGAATAATAATGTATTAAATTTGCCTATTTTTATTTTATCTTTTCAATCAATCTTCAATGTTATTGTTAAAACAACTTTACACTAGCAGGAATCCTTGTAGTGTTACTGTTAGGGTTGGGTTATGCTAGGTTTTCTCTGCCAACTCTATCAAACCTGTTTAAGCGATCATGTATAGATCCGGCTCAGGCAGCATGGGCGTGGTCAGGGTGATTGAGCTTGATCTGCATCACTCAGGCTTTTCTTCTTCAGACAATCCTTTGAAGACGATTATTTTACATCGATTGGGAAGCAAGTTTCTTCAACTTATTTTAATCCCTTTTGATTCTGCTTCCGGGAAATATACCAGTACTTGTGCAGCTGCACCCAATATGTGGGCCAATGAGAAGCCAAGAACAATCTCTGCTAAGTAGCCTACTGGGGATCATACTCGGAACCTCATAGGTGCAATGCCGATGCTCTATCTCTCGACTACGAACACTACTCAATTTTATAGATTGTCAAAATTACACATTTTTTCGATAATGGCACTGCGATTAAGTTAAAAACTGATCAGAAATCAATCATGTCTTGAGGTCCAGCTTGATCGGGTTAACATCTGTTAATCGACCTGCACAGAATCCAAGGGCGGATCCAGGAATTTTTTCCAGGGGGGGTCCAAACCCAAAAATTTTTCCAGGGGGGGTCCAAGCCCAAGTTATGGCTTAAAATGTAGTAGATATGTAACGTTACACTAAATTTATATAGTCAAAATTCAATTTTCGGCCAATGCCAGGGGGGTCTGGACCCCCCGACCCCCCCTCTAGATCCGCCCATGGAACCTACAAACTATCAACTCAACATGTTCATTGTTGTATCATTATTTCTTTTCAGATTTATTTGTTGGTTTAACAATAAGACAGAATCTCTAGAAGAACTATCACCATGGTGACGGTTTTAGATGACAATAACCTGGCTATATGTGCCATTGTTACCGTGGCAATGCAGTTTATATTTTTCCTGATTGCGTGTTCGTGCAAGTTTGATAAGGTGACAGACTTTGCTGGAGGCACCAACTTCGTCATACTGGCTCTGCTTACATTTCTTTTAGCACAGGTATACATGTTTAAACCATTACCACACAGTGCACCTTTTGACTCCCCACAAGATAAAGGCTTTCTAGAAAACATTGTGGAAAATGAAGAAATTGCTTGTGACAAGCAATTTCTTCATTTCCCACAATGTTTTCTATACAAAATGACCAAAAATGTAAAATTTTATTCACTTGAATTTGTCGTATGCAACTTCTTTGAATTTGGACTAGTTTGAAATTTCGTCGTCTGGTAATGGGTTAACCCTTTCCCAAACGGCAAAAATTTAGGGTAAGCTAATTTGAAAGCCGCTGCAGACAATGTAAGTGATACTGATAAATGTAGCATATGTGTACATACAATATAGCAGAGAAAATATTGAGGCAAAAGTAGAAAAAGCTGATAATCATCATTTTCTTCTTTTGCCTCAATGTTTTTCCAAGCCTTATCTATCAGCGACCAGCAAACCAGGGGTCCGTTTTACTAACGAACTTACGATTATTTTTTGCGTAATTACTTGTAACAACACACTTGATTGGCCTTATCCGATTGTTCGTGCAATCAGATGCCTTGTTACACTGTTTTCACAACAACATGATCGTAAGATCGTTAGTAAAATGGGGCCCAGGTCTTGTTTGGGAAAGAGTTAACCCTTTCCCATAATTGTCAAATTATAGGCAAGTTCAGGGTTGAAGTAAAGCCATTGAAAAATTATCTTAACCCTTTCCCAAACAACAAACTTTCAGGGTGATCCACTTCAAAAACTGCCACAAATGACAAAATGGGTGTTATTAAAGATATGATTTGTGTAAAATATGGCATAGAAAATATTGAGAAAAAGGGAGAAACTGCTGGTTATCAGCAGTTTCTTTTTTTTGTCTCAATGTTTTCCTAAGCCTTTTCTTTTAGGGACGTCAAAACCAGGTCTTGTCTGGGAAAGGGTTAACATGTATACAACCCTAAAGTTTGTAAAAAATAGATACAAGAATAACCCATTACAAGATGGCAAAAATTTGGACTTTTCACCTAATCCGAGTCTTCTCTGATGTAAATACGCTCTTTGATATTTTGATTTTTCGCTATTTACCGAAAAATCAAAATATCAAAGAGCGTATTTACGTCAGAGAAGACTCGGATTATTTTCCACCATGAAAGGTCTTGCAGATGCCACTTTCAACAGAATGAAATTGTACATCTTTTGGTCTGCATGGGAAGAAAACTTTGTGGGAAATGAAGAAATTGCTTAATGCTATAGTCATTTTATTTTCTTCATTTTCCACAATGTTTTCCACAGTCTCTATCTTGTTTGGCGTTAAGAGGCATTGTGTGGAAATGGGATAAGTATACATAATTGAACTCTCAACATATATTTGAAAGTTGTAAAGGTAAAGAAATATGTTAATTCATATACAAACGCTATCTTGTTGTTACTGATTTGAATCATCTCAATATTAAGTACCTCCAATATGGGATTTCGTTTTTGTGAGCAGTAAATGATATTTAGCATTTTAAGATAATTTGAAGACCATGGGGACATAATGTCCGTCTCTAGAAAAAGGCAAGGGAAAACTCAGGCTAACAATTAATTTTCTATGATTTTCAGACATATTCCACACGTCAAATCATGTTAACAGTTTGTATCTGTCTATGGGGAGCGAGATTGTCTGGATATCTCTTGTATAGAATCATCAAAATTGGCACCGATGACAGATTTGATGATAAACGAGATAGCTGTCTGTCATTTGCTGGCTTCTGGACATTTCAGGTAACTCATTTTCCAATGAACCCATTCCCAAACAAGACTGGGTTTTAACATCCCTAGTAGAAATGGCTTGGAATACATTGAGACAAAAGAAGAAACTGCTGATAACCAGCCGTTTCTCCTTTTATCTCCTTATTTTCGGTGCTATTTCATGCACAAATACCATTTTTAACAATATTCCTTGTGTCATCAACAACAGCTTTCAAATAATCCTAAAATTTTGTTGTTTGGGAAAGAGTGAAAAAAAAAACAATTAAAGTTCACAAGGGTTCTCCAAATATATGTGCAGGGAGTTATTAAATATGCACCAAAGGCAAGTTCACAGGTATAACAATGATAATAATATTCATTGTTGCTTATTGGTTATGTATACTGTATTTCTCTCTTTTTTTTTAGTTTCAAAATTGTCAATGTTAAAAATCATAACAAAGATGTGATACTCAAACTACTTGAAACTGAAGAAAAAATTGCTACAGCTTTCAAATTGGACCACCAATATTGTCTATTGGGAAAGGTTTATGGATGCAAATGGTTTTCTCTCGTCATATTTACAGGCTTTCTGGGTATTCACCGTAAGTCTGCCTGTCATATTTGTGAACGCTCCTGGGAGCGCGGATATTAGAGACTACTGGACTGCCATGGACATTGTCGGACTCTGTCTATTTGTGTTCGGGTTAATAATAGAAGCCGTCTCAGATCAACAAAAGTTCAACTTTAGAAATAATCCTGCCAACAAGGGAAAATGGTGTGCAACAGGTGAGGGTGTTTGTGTCTTTCTTACTTAACCCATTACCAAATGGCAAAAATTTATACTTGTCTAAATATGAATATGGTGGGTGCAAACGACAATATCAATTGAATGAAATTTAACTTTGGGTCATTATGATTAGAATATATTGTGGAAAATGAAGAAATTGTTTGTCACAAGCAATTTCTTCATTTTCAGCTATGTTTTCCCAAGTGTTTTCATTATGTGGGAATGACTATGTTCGTTTGTTTGGGCTGTCTCCGATCAACAAAAGTTCAACTTTAGAAATAACCCAGCCAATAAGGGGAAATGGTGTACAACAGGTATGTGCTTCTGTGGCATTAAAACAATGCTGAATGAAATTTAACACCTGCCCTGCTGAAATTTTGTCTCAAATTGCCAATTTATGAGACATTTTTAGCTCGACTTTTCGAAGAAAATGAGATCTTGTACTGTCACCCTGGCGTCGGCGTTGGCGTCGGCGTTGCAACAAAGGTTAAAGTTTATTCAAACATCAATAACTTCCACACTATCAAAGGGATTCAACCCAAACTTGGAATACTTATTCACCATCACACCCTCTACCTTACTACCAGGGCCTATGACCCTGGCTCCACTATATTTGGAGTTATGCCCCCTTTATACTTAGCAACGTAGAAAGTCGAGCGTGCTGTCTTCGGACAGCTCTTGTAATCAGTTTGTCGTGAGTAGCAAACAGGTAGTGTAGTCTAAGATCAGATTATTATGCAGACTAAGAGTAGTCTATACTGCATACCAAGGCCTTGCAGAGTTCTCTGCAGAATAATTTGAAGCTGTAGTGGTAAATAAGTAAACATCTAAATGCATAGGGTCTAAAGAAATAATTGTGAATGAAAACATAATGTGAAAAGAAGAAATTGCTTGTTCTGAGCAATTTCTTTTTTCCCATAATGTTTTAATGCACAATTATTACATTTATAACTATAAAATTGTATTATTTATCAGTTTTTGGCATGAACTACCTAAAAATCTCTTGTTTTTGGCGACTATTTTGATGAAATTAAACTTTGGGGTACTTTTGAAGCTGTAGGGGCATTACTCTGATTTACATGAAGCTGTAGTGGGGCCGACACAGCTTATTTGGCTTGGGAGAACTCTTGACTCTCTTGTCCTCGTCTTATCTGAAATTGTTTAGAGCTTATAGATTATAATTCAATGATGATGCCAAGTGTTTATGCAATAGGAATGAATTTTGTGCTAAAAAAAAGACTGGTTTTATAAGTATACATTGATAAATCTTTGGTGTTGATATGAAATCTCGTAACTACAACTGAAATTAAGCTGTAGTTACGAGATTTTAGAATTACACAAATTGCTATTATTTGTCTGAAATGGATTTTGAGTACCAGTACTTGTGGAAGTACCAATTTCCTCAAACATTTCCCAAATTAAACATGGTTTTGAAATATTTTTACTAACAATTTTCTCCCTCACTTTTCAGGATTATGGAAGGTATCGAGACATCCTAACTATTTCGGTGAGATCACATTATGGATAGGCGTCTTTATAATTAGTACCAGTATCTTGTCAAAGGGTCAGTGGGCCGCGGTCCTGTCTCCGATATTCATCACATCAATCTTGCTGTTCCTGAGTGGAATACCATTGTTAGAAAAGAAAGCTGATGCTAGATATAGAAGGTTAGTGGAACTTAATATATATATAACCATTTAGTATTTATATCATATAGTTAGAAATGCTACAAAAGCAAATAAAGGATAACAAAAATTATTTTAATCTGTAATGGGAAAATAACATTCAATTTATATACAAAAACCTCAAATGTATAGTGTTTATGTGTTGATTGTAAAAATAAAAACATTATCAATCAATCAAATATCTATTTTATTACAGTAATGAAGAATACAAAGAAATTAAAAGAAAGAGTGCCTTAATATCCCTGCCAAATTTTTTGTCTATGATCAATCAATCAATTAATCAGTCAATCAATTGTAATGTAATTACAGTAATGAAGAATATAGAAAATTCAAAAGGAGAACGAGTGCCTTAATTCCCCTGCCAACAATTTGATACAATCAATTAATCAATTGATCTATTTATTACAGTAATGAAGAATACAGAGAATTTAAGAAAAGAACAAGTGCCTTGATTCCACTGCCAACATCTTGCTACGGTTGTCTGCCACGACCCGTCAAATGTCTGTTTTGTTGTGAGTTTCCGTTCTACGATTATCTCAACGAAGATCCAGCTGAGAAAGTTACAATAACAAAGGACTTGGAGGCGAAAGATGGAGATAATAATGTATAGTGTCGTTATTCAAAGATCACAAATTTCAGCAGAAGATTAATTTTGGGTGAGAAAGCATTGTGAAAAATGAAGAAATTGCTTGTCACAAGCAATTTCTTCATTTTCCACAGTTTTTTCCCAAGCCTTTTCCTAGGTGAGAGTAAAAAATGTCACAATACAGCCACTATACAGTAACGGGTAGAATTTTCTTCTGTTGTGAGTTTCCGTTCTATGATTATCGGAAGGAAAATCCCACTGAGAAACTAAGGATTTGGAGGCGAAAGATGGAGATAACAATATGTTATTCAAAATTCAGTTGAAAATTAAATGAGATAAAAGTTGCCTAGAAAAGTGCTTAGCCTGTTCATACAATTGAAATTATTTTGTAAATGGTGAACATTTTTGTTTAGTGGCTAGAAATCTCAGTTTCTAATCAGGGATGTTTGTTTTAAATTTATGAGATATTTTTGTCTGAATCCTTTCCCAAACTAGACCTGATTTTGACGGTTGTAATAAAAACAATTTTAGGAAAAATTGAGGCAAAAGAAGAAATTGATGGTAACCAGCATTTTCTCCTTTTGTCTCAATATATTCTGTGCTATATTGTTCACAAGTTCTGTCTTTATCAACATCCATTTTGCATGCATTACTTTTCAAATTGATATGTCGTTTGGGAAAGGGTTAATGTTGGTAATATGTGATGTTTGTTGTTTCTCTATTTTCCATAATGTTTCCAAAGCTTTTGTTTGCATAATCAGATTTAGTAGACACGGTGTATAATCATGTGACACAGAATTTCCGATAATCTTCAATATCTTTTTCAATACTTGACCAATTTGAATTCGGTTTGAAGCAGAGAAGGTGGGAAAATGCCAGAAATGAGCTGGACGTGTTGTATTTCTAAAAAATCAAGTGGTAAAAAAGTTATTGAAGATTAACCAAAATTTTGGTTTATCTTCAATAACTTTTTTATCAGTTGATTTTTTAAAAAATCAACCACGTACATCTAATGTGTGACATCAGTCCACATTCTCTGATTCAAACCAAATTCAAATCGGTCCTGTGTTAACAAAATTATTGAAGATTTTCTTTTGTTGCATCACATGATTATCCACTGTGAGAAAACATGTCCATGTGATTCTGTGCTATGCCCTTAATTTGATATTAGCCTTATGCCATTGCCTATATTTGTATTGTGCCTTGCTTAATGTTTGTCACAAAATTTGTTTTGTATAACTATTGTTCATGTATAGAATGCACTGTATTCCACAAAGCCCAAGTTCAATATTCACTGGTGGTGAACTAAAACAATTTTCTCGACTGCAAGGTAAAGATTTTTTGCGATTAAATGTGAGTTTATAGATTTTTTTTCTAATGACAATGAACGTGTTCTAAAAACAGACCGGGTTTACCGTTTTGTATTGACAAACTGTCGGTGTTGTTATAAAATCTCGTAACTACGGCTTTGATAAAGCCGTAGTTACGAACATTTATAGTAACACCGACGGAAAACACTGTATTCGCGAAAAAACGTCCGACGATTTGGCCGAGTTCCCCACCAGTGATATTGTAGAAATGAAATGAGAAATATTAGAGAAATGCCTTCTTCTATGTCCCAATAACTACCAATTGGATTATGAATTAATTTTTTTCTGTCCAAAGTAGACAAATTTTATTTTATCCTTTCTCGAACAAGACCAGGCATTGACATCCGGAATAGAAAAGGTTTGGGAAAACCTTTAAGGCAAAAGAAGAAAATGCTGATTATCAGCATTTTCTCCTTTTGTTCCAATACTTTCTGTACTAAATTACACACAAATCCTATCTATATCAACATCTTTTTTGTCATCTGCAGCAGCTTTTAAATTGGAGCACCCTGAAATATTGCTGTTTGGGAAAGGGTTTATCTTGAAAGAAAAATTTAGTCATCTTGGGTAATGTAGTATATAGGGAGACAACTTAGTTTCGAAGGATGTTAATTAGTTGTGCCATACTTAAACTAGTGCTAGGAAATTTTGACCAATTCTGTGGTTGTATCGTTAAGAAATCCATATTAGGTGTGATGATATTTGAGTCAACATACATATATACTAACCCAAAGAGCCAACGCAACACCAACTTTAAATTACAATATTTTGATTATTGAAAATGTGAATCCGTTGATTTTGACTTCATTTTGACCGCTGACCATTATGTGATCACCAGGAAAAAAACAAATGGGTCTAAATCGATTCCGTAACGTAAAAAACATTACAAACGTAATGCAGGGGTGTGTTTCAAAAATGAAACCAAGATCATTATCTCGTATGTCCTCCTGTTGCATTGAACACAGCACAACATCTCTGTGACATCGAACGTAACTAACGTCGACAAACGTTTATAGGAATATTCTGTCACTCTTGAATTAATGTTTGCCCCATTTGAGGCAAGGTCTGTGGTTGGACTGGGCGTTGACGTAAACGCATGTCAAGCAGGTTCCATATTTGCTCAGATGGTCAGATTACCACTTTTGGTCATTGCACCACTGGAGACAGACTCGTGTGTGCATAGGTAGTAAATTGGGACCCACATAAGGACTTCGAGGTCGGAATCCATGTTTACGTCACCTCTTATGCGTCTGTACACTTATACGGCGACCATGGTTCCCAGCAGTTGCAACAGCCTTTTTGTTGCTAGCCGAAACTGGTCTCTCAGATTTTGGGTTCTCAACCTGTTGTCCTGTATCTTGGTAGTTACACGACTTCTGAAGGCTTTGGTATATCATAAACATTACCGGCAACGTCAAAATAAACGTAAGCAAGAAAAGTAAATAACCAAATAACCTTGAACATAACAAAAAATGGAATTATTAACCCAAATGGAACTTATAACACATTCAGACATGATAAATGAGTAAGATTAATTGAACATACTGGTTCGCTGAAATTTCCGCTATAGTAACGTTATCGTAGACCATGCACAGTCCAATAGCCGGATAACCACAGTCAGCCAGGAGCATTCCAATCACCTGCGCCTTTCGGGTCAATGCTAAATTGCGGCATTTTTGTCTATCGCCGGACAGATTTTTTTACATAATCTTATTGGGTTATCTTGTGACTTTCCAAAAATGCACTTGCGCTGGTTTATTACACGCACTGTTGCACGTGCAGCGCGGATATAGGGTTTTGAACCAAGGACTCTGTGTTCAGCGAAGCATAACAAGTCTTACGTTCTTTTTATGTGGACAATAAAATCTCTATATAGAATAATGAAATCTGAAATTTCGTTGTTTTATCATATTTCATTAAAAAGTTACAACAAAAAGTCTTGTTGCGTTGGCAGTTTGGGTTAGTATATATTGTGTATTGTTAACCTTTTCCCCAACAAATTTCTTTAATGTGCCTAATAGAGATGGATTTAGAAAACACCCAGGCAAAATAAGAAATTGATGATAACCTGTATTTCTCCTTTTGAACTAATATTGTTAAGCAGAATCACAGAACTTTTCACTTTTGTTAAACAAGTCAGGTCTTTTGTTACCTTTATCAATTTGTTTATTTGAAGGGAATATGGGTTTACTGTACTTAATTCTTTTCTACATTTGATGTCAAACAATTTTTCCTTGTATAAGTGTGTTGCTTGGGAAAAGGTCAGACAAAATAAATGTCATTGTTAAATCATGTGCTTGAACAAATTGCATTTAACACATAACCACTTTTGTTATAGTCGCCGCTTTGTCTGTCCGTCCGTCTGTCATTCCGTCCGTCTGGAGTGATTTCTCCATAACCCTTGGGCCAAATCAAATGAATCTTACCGTGTGAACTCCCTATGACATAATGTCGATGTACTTTTCCCGGTTTTTGGATTTGAGGCCTTGTCATTGGAAAAGGGGACTTAAGGTAAAATACAGTTTTTCTCTAATTTCTCCTAGTCTAATGGTCAGAATTTGATGAAATTTCATATTTGAGTAGTAAATCAGATGCCCTTGACAATAAACTATGTGAAATTTGGGTATGAAAATTATGTCATGCAAAAAGGGGGCTCAACATTTGTTAGCTTTATGTTAGCTCTGCTTGGCATACATTTATTGTGACAATGCCTTATTCGGGGAGCATTGTCCGTCTCTGAGGGCTCTTGTTCCAGTGTACATGCATGTATATTTATTTTCTTGTGTTTATTATCAGCTGTTCTTAGTAATTATTAAGTGAAGAAATGTATCAAGTAAATTTATATTTTGCTTATCAGTTGATTTTGTTGTTCTTGTTTCAACCATTACTAGATAACTATGGGGTGCTGTGGTCTAGTGCCACTACCACTGTGGTAGGATGCGGGCTTCGGGATCAAGAGATTGTGGGTTCAAATCCCTCAGGTGCCACGTTTTTCTGAGCCAAAAAGTTACCCCAGGTTGATCCTCTTCACCCAGGTGTATAAATAAGTGCTGTGGCAGCCAGAAGTGCAGACTGTATACAGTCAACTTGAACACGGTGTATAATCATGTGACTTAGAATTTTCGATAATCTTCAATAACTTGGTCAATACTTGGCCAATTTGAATTCGGTTTGAAGCAGAGAAGGTGGGAAAATGTCAAGAATAACCTGGACGTGGTGGATTTGTAAAAATCGACTGATTAAAAAGTTATTGAAGATAAACCAAAATTTTGGTTTATCTTCAATAACTTTTTTATATGTTGATTTTTCACAAATCCAACACTTTCATCTAATGCGTTACATCTGTCCGCCTTACCTGCTTCAAACCGAATTCAAATCCGTCCCATAGTCCGTCTGATGACCCAGGTAAAAAATAATTTCGCTGCACCCCCCTAGGTACCAAGGTTGTTATATACCATTTTAAAGCTTGAAATATGCTGGATACGATGCACGATGTTGTCAAGTTGTAAACCTGTGCAGCTCCCGTGTAAACACACAAATATGTGGGTGGGGTAAGACAACACATAAATTATTTGAAATGCATTTGTCAAACAGAAATCGTCTTTAACCCAATACCTTAGGAATGTACTCTTTCCAATTCATAAAACCGCAATACATTAAACCAGAAGCGATATACAAAAAACATTTCAATCAATTTTACGCAGAAATAATGCTCATATATCTCGTCAATTTGCATATGGTGGGTGGGGTAATTTATGCACAGTAAAAAACTTAGCCACACAAACAAATATTCACATTATTGTTCCATGAAACGTTTGCACAACCTTTTTTAGATTGAATACAATTCATTCAGGTCTTGGTAAAACATCTCTACCCAAAATTTTAACAGATTTAAACAAGACACAGTTCTAGGCTTCTCTTGAAAATGACCACTCTTTCCCTGTTTCTTACAACATAGTCCGTCTAATTCTTTGAAATAAGTGGGCTTTTTAAGGACATCGTTTCACCCCTAAGCATCGATGTACCAATGTTGTTATATACCATTTTAAAGCTTGAAATGTGCTGGATACGATGCACGATGTTGTCAAGTTGTAAACCTGTGCAGCTCCCGTGTAAACACACAAATATATGGGTGGGGTAAGATAACATATAAATTATTTGAAATACAATTCTCAAATAGAAATCGTCTTAAACCCAACCTCGTTGTAATGTACTCATTCGAATTCATCAAATTTCTATCTAATGAACCGGAAGAGATATACAAAACACATTTCAATCAATCATACGCAGAAATAATGCTCATATATCTCGTCAATTTGCATATGGTGGGAGTGGTAATTTAAGCACAGTAAAATACTTAGCCACACAAACAAATAATCGCATTAGTGTTCCGTGAAATGTTTGTACATTTAAAGATTAAATACAACTAATTTGGATCTTAGTAAAACATCTTCACCCAATATCTTAACAGATATAAACAGGACACAGATTTATGCCGATCTTTAAAATGCCTCCTCTTTCCCTGTATCTTGCAATATAGTCCGTCAGATGATATTAAATAAGGGCTCTATTTAAGGGATTATCTGCACCCCTTACCCATGATGTACCAAGGTTGTTATTTACCATTTTAAAGCTTGATATATGCCAAATACGATGCACGATGTTGTCAAGTTGTAAACCTGTGTAGGTACCGTGTAAATAAACACATATGTGGGTGGGGTAATACATTACTTGAAATACATTTGCCAAATGATAATTTTCTTAAGCCAAACCTTAGGATTGTGCTCATTCAAATTCATAAAATTATCTTCAAATAAACCAGATTGGATATACAGAATACGTTTCAATTGTTTATAAGCCGAGTCAATTTGCTTATGGTGGATGGGCTGTTTTATAAACAATAATATACTTAGGCACACAAACAAATAATCGCATTATTTGTCTGTGAAAACTTTGTACAACCGTTTACAGATAAAATACAACTTATTTGGATCTTAGTTAAATACCGTCACCCTATATCCTAACAGATATATACAAAACACATTTTAAGACTGCACTTGACCCCCCCCCCCGCTGTAACTTACAACATAGTCCGTTAGATGATATCACACGAGGGGCTATTGAAGGAGTTACTGCATCCCACCCCGATGTATGCTGTAATATACCTTTTTAAAGTTTGAAATATGCTGGATACAATGTACGATGTTGTCAAGTTTTAAACATATGCAGGTCCCGTGTAAACACACAAATATGTGGATGGGGTAAGACAAAAAATGAAATGCATTTGTCAAATATAAATTGTCTTAAACCCAACCTTTTAGAAATTTTCTTACTCAAATGTATGGCATTGTGATTGAAATAACCGGAAGTGATATACAAAACACATTCCAATCGATTTCACCAAGAAAATGGCAATGACGGATCCATAATTTTTTGAAAGTGGACTCAACTTTCTTCAGGATTCTACCTTAAGAATTTAAAAATTAACTAAACTAAATTCTTATGAAACAGAAAGTGATGTCAGGACCCAGAGTCTTGTTACATTTTGTGTTTGGGCCCTGGGCCAGTGGAATTGGAAAAAATAGCGACGTTTTATCCTAGATTGGGGGAAACTATAACATGTTTTAAAGCTTCAAATTAGACTGTAGGTATGTAAGATGCACTTGTAAATACTTTTTGTTTAAGAAAATTCATCAAAACTGTGGGAAGTATGGGTGCTTATTGGGACTGTTCACTCAAGAATTGGAGTTATCAGTCTCAATCTAATAACAATTACATCGTGATCAGAAAAAAATATTACAGAGATTCTTTTTGTGGTGATCACACCAAAGATGTGCTATCGGTGCACATAATCGCACAATGAAAGCTTATAATCGTGATGGCTGTAGTGCTTATGGTAACCATAGGCCTCAGTCACTTTATAGCTATTTAACTAATTGTAACATGTTTTTAGAATTTGTTTATATTTGTAAATTGTGTGGTAAAATGAAGTCTGAAACGTCAGTTTTGCTAATTCAAACGAAGTCAATTCGAGACTGGTACCTAATGGCACAAAATGAGAATACGTCTTAGATAATATGGATATTACAATGCTTATCAAGGTTGTATATATCATAAGAATTTATACATTGTCGTTAATGAGAAAACGATATATTCATTAATTGAGTGGGAGATGTATTGGGATTTATTTATCCGATTTGGACCTAAACTTCCAGAACAAAATATATCCAAAGCAGTAATCCAAATTCGATGGAACAGATGAAATGTGATGGTTATTAGTTTACAAAACTATATTTTGAACGCATGGCTTAACGAAATTATTACGAAAGCCATTGCGTTATAAAATAACCGTTACAATATAATCATTATTTTAATATTTCTATGATAGGTAAACTTTTCACCATAAGATGGGGAATTAAAAAGTATATTATTCTATATAATCTGATCAATTAGCCTTAAAATCTTTTCAACTAAAACTACTGCTGTCACTATGATACTTGTTAAAGCCAGTTTTTTTCTAAAATTGTGAATCCTAATTTCGACGAGACATAATTATTAGCATCACTGGATTTCAGTGTGAATGTCCATGGAAAGCTTAAAAAGAATACTTTTATTATAAAGATCTTGCATCAAATAATAAAGGTTTGTAACAATTATGTCGTTAAAAAAAATAGGACAAACTACTTGTGGTACACAAGATTGATGTAGCAAAATGTTAATGATCAAATTAAAAAGAGGAGCCAAAAGTATAATGTAATTGTTTCAGATGGATAAATGGAGAAAACAACTTAAGATATATAATTGCAATAGACATAGAATACCATATATAAGTTTAGAAATGAAGAAAAATAAAGACAAACTATACATATATAAAAAAAACCCAATGGAATTAAAATCTATGAGCAATGCCCTAATCATCCTCAATTTTGTGACAAAACAGTAACCTAGTGTTATCAAGTTTTGCATTTTTATAGTGTTGAATTCCCGTCCTTCAGAATTCCAAATCAAATGAGTTTTGATATACATCACACATTTTATCATACAAATTAATTACGAGAGACCACAATGGCGGTGTATGCTTACATGGAGTTACAATGTAACAAAACGTCCCTTACTCGTATATGCCCTAGGTCGTATGATCAACACCGTCTAGCCAACTTTGTTAAAGATTGGTCAAAACCATCATCGAAGACCCAGCTAACTCACACCATTTCGTCCTCTATAGAAAATAGCTACTAATCTTTTGTATTAACAGACGAAAACAGCAAGCATCCGAAACTTTACATCGATCCGTACAATCAGATAAGAGCTCTCTTTTAAGGACCGTTTTGGTTTAATCTTCCCTAAATAAGTGACGAGAGAATCAATGAAATGACTGCATTCGGTCAGCTGTATCACCAATTGCATTTTAAGATTTTGTAATAGAAGTTAAACACATTGTAGCATGTGTAGGTATCCGAGATTTGGTAAAAAAAGCATCTTAGAAATTTTTCGAGGACAGTAAACTCTTGATTTAATGGTATGATTTATTTAAAAGTGCAAAACTTAAAAGAGTTAAATTGCAACATCTTCGATAAGGGAGGGGCGGAGGTGGTGTAGTGGTAACGCGCTGGACTTGAAACACAGGGGTCGCTGGTTCGATCCCCCGCTTCTCTAGTCATTCGGATGAGACTTTAAACCGAGGTCCCGTCTCCATATGACCTTAGTAGTTGAGTGGGACGTAAAACTCCATACAAACAAACCTTCGATAAGGGCATATTTGATCACAATAGCTGAATTGTGCCCCCTTTTTGGTAAATTTATAAAAGATAGATAAAGATCAAGAAATTTACAGAATAATTTGAGAGAGTGGAAACATGAACTTAACGAAACGATTCTCCAAAAGAGATTTTTTGCTAAGCCCATGAAGGTATTTTAATCCCAAGGGGCCATTCAGAAATTAATTACATCCCTCTTATTAACCATTATTTAAAGTTTAAATATTCATCTTTGTGTGAATCTTTACTGTCCTCAAAATTATTTGTATTCATTTTCCAGATCAAGTCAGAATCAAAATGAATGTTCTATGTATCTATTCCATGTGTATATCTACTGTTGGCCGCCATCTTGAAGGCTATCATATTATTAGTGTGTTGTCCAGTGATATCACAGTGAAATCTTTTGGATTCACCAAACAATATATCTATTATATCAAAGAATGCTAAAATATTTTCAGTGGATGCTCTTGAAAGGATTGTGATCAATAGAAATTAAGTTTTACTATCTGACTATGAATGGTTAATGCAGAGATTATTGTAAGCTACAGGGAAAGAAGGGACATTTGAGAGCAGCCTAGAACTATGTTTTGTTTATATCTATTAAATTGGGTAAAGATGTTGCACCTGTACCAATGTCCAAATAAGTTGTATTTAATCTATTTAATATTTATTTATTTATCTAATCTAAACGGCTGTACAAACGTGTGGCTAGTACGTTTTCTACTGTGTATAACAATAATCTAGCAACAGTATGCAAATTGACTAACTACCTGGAATTATTTCTGCGTATAAACTGCGTATAATCAATTTAAATGTATTTTCTATGTCACTTCTGGTTATTTTAATCATAACAGCATGCATTCGATTAAGAACCTTCAAAAAGAGTTGGTCTAAGACGATTTATATTTGACAAATGCATTTCTTACCCCACCCACATATTTGTGTGTTTACATGGGACCTGCGCAGGTTTACAACATGACAACATCGTGCATCGTATCCAGCACATTTCAAGCTTTAAATGATATATAACAGCATTGGTACGGGGTCGGATGCATCTAATTTTCATCAAATGGACTATGTTGTAGGATATAGGGGGGGGGGGGGGCATTTTCAAGTGTAGTCTAGAACTGTGTCTTGTATGTATGGGTCAAGATATAGAGTGAAGGTGTATTACTAAATTCCAAATAAGTTGTATTTCATCTGTAAACGGTTATACAGACGTTTCAAAGAACATCAATGCGAATATTTGTTTGTGTGGCTAAGTATATTACTGTTGATAAAACACCTCATCCACCACATACAAATTGACGAGATATCTGAGCATTATTTCTGCGTATAATTGATTGAAATGTGTTTTGTGTATCTCTTCTGGTTTACTCCAGAGTAATTTGATGAATTCGAATGAGTACATTACTACGTGATTGGGTTTAAGACGATTTCTATTTGAAAATCGTATTTCAAGTAATTTATATGTTATCTTACCCCACCCACATATTTGTGTGTTTACACAGGACCCGCGTGGGTTTACAACTTGACAACATCGTGCATCGTATCCAGCACATTTCAAGCTTTAAAATGGTATATAACAACATTGGTACATCGATGCTTAGGGGTGAAACGCTGTCCTTAAAAAGCCCACTTATTTCAAAGAATTAGACGGACTATGTTGTAAGAAACAGGGAAAGAGGGGTCATTTTCAAGAGAAGCCTAGAGCTGTGTCTTGTTTAAATCTGTTAAGATATTTGGTAGAGATGTTTTACCAAGACCGGAATAAGTTGTATTCAATCTAAAAACGGTTGTGCAAACGTTTCATGGAACAATAATGTGAATATTTGTTTGTGTGGCTAAGTATTTTACTGTGCATAAATTACCCCACCCACCATATGCAAATTGACGAGATATATGAGCATTATTTCTGCGTAAAATTGATTGAAATGTCTTTTGTATATCGCTTCTGGTTTATTTGATTGTGGTTTTATGAATTGGAAAGAGTACATTCCTAAGTTATCGGGTTAAAGACGATTTCTGTTTGACAAATGCATTTCAAATAATTTATGTGTTGTCTTACCCCACCCACACATTTGTGAGTTTTAACGGGAGCTGCACAGGTTTACAACTTGACAACATTGTGCATCGTATCCAGCATATTTCAAGCTTTAAAATGGTATATAACAACCTTGGTACCTAGGGGGGTGCAGCGAACTCCTTAAATAGCCCCCTTATTTGATTTCATCAGACGGACTACCATATTAACAAAATTATTGAAGATTTTCTGAAATTTTTGCATCACATGATTATCCACCGTGCTGAAACTCAATGATCATTGAGTAGAGTGTGAAAGTCTCTTGAGTATTACCAGTAACTAGTTTGTAAATTTGAGACTATAAACCACTTTTTTAACACTGTTGTGTTGACAATAAATCAGCAAATCAGCTTAAAAGTAAACAGAAAACAGAAGGAAAAGCTTGTCTGGACATTTTTGATGAGCTGGGACTTACAACCACAGGTCTAAACCCTTTCCCAAACAAGACCTGGTTTTGACGTCCATAATAGAAAATGCTTGAGAAAACATTGAAACAAAAGAAGAAACTTCTGATAACCAGCAGTTTCTCCTTTTGCCTCAATATTTTCTGTGCTACATTATCACTGTGATGTAAGTTGTACGTTAGGTTTGTGTAGTCATTCAAAGATGGCGACAACAATACAGCATGAGAGGTAGGTGTCTTAGTTTTTCATTGATAAATTTCTTAAACGGTCGTATCTTGCCTTGATACTGATATCATTATACAGGGGAAATGTATACCTATCAACGGTTCTATATATCAAAGTACCAGTGTTGTCCTATCGTACTCAGTCGTTGTGCAAAGACAGCCCAACACGGAAAACTTTTTTCGAAGCGAGAAAGTTGCCCTTTTAAGGATGATTACATAGTAATCAGCGAACTAGGGAACAAACTATTGCTCTAACTTGGATGTTTTTAACATGCTCTTTTCTATGGTTACTGTTATTTTACACAAAAATGTCTAGAATGACCACAAACCCCGTGTTTATTAAATGGCCAGACAACGGTGTAGTCACAGTGAAAATATGCCGACACAACGGTGCAGTTTCTGTGTTTTATGTACGGTGTGGTTATATTTTCATAACAAATTGTGAACGGTGTAGACATAATGCAATTGTGAACGGTGTAGACTTGAAGTAATACAGAACTTATCATTTCTGGAATGATAATATTGTTATGTTTAATGATAACGTTTTCACGGCTGGGAATCATGTTTTACAATTACTACCGAAATTCTTCAACAATTATGTTAATATGTGACTGACTTGTAAATGCTTTGTAGCAAAGAAGGTGACAATATGTCTACAAAATATACTTTAATCAAAATATATCAGAATCTAGTTTCCTTGCTATTTGTCAAAGCAATGCCGTAAGGGTCAAATAGTAGAAATTACCAAGAATCTGCTGGCGTCTGTTTTATTTTTTTCTTTATTTTCAGTTCCACTCTGTTCACCTATTACTACTTTCATTTCGAAGGGAGTTTCGAAAAGGTTGTGAAGCATTCGGAACAGGACCATTCCAGTCAGATATTAAAAGTGCGCAGGGGGGGGGGGATCAATGATCAGACAGGTCAAAAAGATTTGAAAACTCTGAACTTTAGTATTATTCCTGATATTATCAAGAAGTCAGACTAGGACATCATCCCCATTTGCGAGCATAGAATACACAAGATAGACCTAATCAACGTAGAAAAAAGGATTTTGGAGTTAACAAGATTCTTTCTATCGATGATATCCCCGATTTTGAATGCATGAGTCCTGAACATAAAAAATGACGAAGTTCAACACCCCATAAAGTCGTTCAAAAAGCCCCGACCTTAATTCCTGATATTTCCATTGGACGTGCTAAAACAGATGAAACGGATAGGGTCTCTTCTCAATCCCCACGAGAACAGGAAAACAATGACTGAAATGAACAGTTTGTTCCCAGATGTGATTAAGTCATTGAGAAGCGTTGATCAACTTGGTATTTGTTTATTTTGGTCAATGAAGGTCGGCTCTCGATGGAAAACATTGCATTTCATTTATTTATGGATGTGTGTAAGTTACACTGTCTTGGTAGTACTTCAATGCGGTTTACTCCAATAGTCAAACGGTTTTGGCGAATAGAATATTGTCTTTTTCATTGCAAATGGTTACATTTTATGAGTGGGCCCAAAAAATCTTGGTCAGAAAATTGTCAGTCCTGAAGAAGTTCATTACGTATGAAAATTCGAAAATGAATTTTGCAGTTCCAGAATTCTATTTTCAAGACTTATTTACTTAAGTCGAACAAGACAAAAAAAAGGCCCAAATGTTTATGAAACAAATTTATAATTTATGTTTTGTTATTTATAATTTATGTTTTGTTGATTGAATCCTTTATTTTGGGTAAAATCAGACTTTTCAATGAGGGGTCAATTTGAAAACAAGATACATTTCGATCAATAATTATCATACTCCATGAGTTGAAATCATTTCATTAATTACAATAATTGATTGTAATAACCAATTAAAACAGTTACAAAGAAAAAATCAAAGCCAGAGCCGAAATTTCGAATCTACAAATCAAATGAACGGATGAACAAGAAATTTGCCGTTGCACTTAACATGGCTTCAAAATGACGGTTATCGTATGTCTTGTTTGATATTTTGTGATGGTATTCCTTTTGATTATCATTTCCGTCAGATGTTTATTCAATCACAAATAACAAAAATGTCTTCCGAAAATTAAATCAAACATACATTGAACTGTTTAAAGCTTAGGTGAATGAAGAAAAGAGAAAACATATTTCCTTAACTTTTGTTTTCATTTACTTTGAGGATGGCGGCATTTTCATCTGAGTTTTCTGAGACCAAAGTATTTTAGGGAGATAAAACAGATGTGCAGATGATCTGCTATCTGTTATATACAACATACCAAGTCTACACCGTTCACAATTTGTTGTGAAAATAATAACTACACCGTACAGATAACACAGAAACTGCACCGTTGTGTCTGCATATTTTCACTGTGACTACACCGTTGTTTGGCCATTTAGTAAACACAGCGTTTGTGGTAATTCTAGACATTTGTGTGTAAAATAACGGTAACCATAGAAAAGAGCATGTTAAAAACATCCAAGTTAGAGCAATAGTTTGTTCCCTAGTTCGCTGTTTACTATGTAATCACCCTGAAAAGACTAACTTTCTCGCTTCGAAAAAAGTTTTCCGTGTTGGGCTGTCTTTGCACAACGACTGAGTTCGATAGGACAACACTGGTACTTGGCTATATAGCACCATGAATAGGTATACATTTCTCCTGTACAATGATATCAGTATCAAGACAAGATACGGCCATTTAAGGAAATTATGGACGAAAAACTAAGACACCTACCTCTAACGATTTTGCACCGACGCCATCTTTGATTGACCACTCAAAACTTCCGTACAAACTACACAAATCTAACGTACAACTTACAACACAGTGATTATACTCAAATCATATCTTTTTAACAACATCTATTTTGTCGTTTTCAACAGCTTTCATTTAGAAAACGTCCAAATTTTTGTCGTTTGGGAAAGGGTTAATATCACAGCCCTGTGTCGTTGGATTCAGTTGTGTAGAGTTCTGATAGAAACTTTAATCTGTATCTATAAGTATCGACTTTTCATTTGTTACTTAACTTATCTTAGCATGTGACCTTGACCTTGGAGTTTGACCTACTTTACAAAAGCATTATCATGGCCTATATTTTATGCAATAATAGAGATATTTCACGCTTGGAAACCTAGGCTACTAGTTAAACCTTACATTTTGAACCATGGAAAGGAAGTACGATGTTACTAGAATTCTGAAATATTTTTTTCTTGCCCAAACAACAAAATGTTTTGGTTTCCCAAGTTTAAGCTAATTCCAGATAATTAAATAAATGATTCCAAAAAGAAGAAAATGTGTAATAGTTGAAGCATAGAGAAATGTTGAGGAGAAAGAAAAATATGCTGATAATCACCATTTTCTCCTTTTCCCTCATTGTTTTTCTGGCCTATATTTCTTCGATGGACCAGTCATATTAGCACCAAGATTTGTTTGGGCTAGGGTTAAAGCTCAAACTTGCTACTACCCTGGTAATTGGATTACTGCTGGCGTAATCGACAAAAATGACCGGTGTGACACCAATTTTGAGCATAACCGGTGTCGTAACAACTCTTGTTTCATGATTATCACAAACCGGAAACACGTGGTTTCATATTCTAAACGTCAATTAACGTTGGGAGAACTGATAAGCTGATATCTGTCTAATCTTTGTGGACATTATTTCACGGTAAGTCATACTATTTCTTCACAATACTTTCCATTCGTCGACTCGATACGCTTATGGAATCTTTTGCCAAACAATTTCGCCTGATTTTGAGAGCCACCACATTTGCAAAACATTGAGAAAAAAGAAGAATTTCTTAGCACCTCTAATTCTACTACAGTATAGAGTTTTCTCCTTTTCAAGATCTATATTGGATGTTTATCTACGTGATTAGATCTAGATCTAGAGTAGAGGAGGGTAATCCCGACATGCGCCCAATTCCGACACTTTTAGAAAAAAGGTCATTTGTATTGCATTATCTTTTGTCAAAATCAACAACTTTCTGTTTTAAATATTACGTCATACAGTTTTCCAAAGTTTTATAATGATCATTGACATGTAAAGGCTTGCTTTCTAAAAAAAAAAATCGAGGTTAAAGATAGACCACCCTGTTTGCGGAATTTTCAAAAATGCAGTCTTACAGATTTCTGTAAGAGGGGTGTCCTGAAAAAGTAAAAATAAATTCATGTACAAGTTATCTTCCTCGTTAGATTTTTGTATAAGATTAACATTTAGACAATTCTCTATTATCCTAGCCGTCTAAAAACAGTATCAGAGCGTTATTTATTCATAAATCATGGTGTCGGGGTTGACAGTCTTTTTTGGCCAGAGAGTTTAACTCCGACACCACAAGTGAAAATTAGAGGAAATTTCCCACTCTCGCTTATCAAATCTTTACTATACCGATGGTACGTTAAAGAAATGTGTAAAACCAACTTATTCGAGCATAAGATGACACCTTAACATATAGATTTGCATATTTTTTTCCCATATGTTCTCATCATTTTTCTCAGGTGTCGGATTTGACCGAAGCCTCAGAGTGTGAGTTATGAGCGAAATTATATTCTGTGTATAACCTAATTAAGGTTTACAGTATATGTCTTACAAAAGAAAGAATGTTTTTCTTCCCTTTTCAATCCTAACTTCTCTGTGACATTGTATTACATAGCTGTCCGGGTCCCCCCTTGCATTGGCCGAAAATTGAAGTTTGACTAGATCTATATAAATAGACTATAACGTAATTTCACTAACGTTACATATTTACTACATTTTAAGCCATAATTTGGGCTTGGACCCCCCCCCCCCCCCCCCGGAAAAGAATTTGGGCTTGGAAACACACACACACACACACACACACACACACACACACACACACACACACACACACACACACACACACACACACACACACACACACACACCTGGAAAAAATCCTGGATCCGCCCTTGCGTAGATCTACAAGATCGATCTTGACTCTTTCCCAAATAGCAAAATTTTTAAATAATCTAGAAAGCTTTTACAGAGGACAAAATAGGCTCAGAATAAATAGATCTACTATGTGATTTGTGTACATACAACATAGCAAAGAAATTACTGAGAGAGAATGCTGGTTTTCACTGAAAACCAGCATTCTCTCTCAGTACATTGTATTTTCTGAAAATGCTGAAAATTTGTCTCAATTTCTCTCAGTATTTTCTGAAAATGCTGAAAATTTCAGCATTTTATTCGCTTGTCTCAATTTTTCCCAAAGGGTTAATCTAGATCTACACTCATTTGTTTGTTGCTACAGTCTTCTTATGAATTTAGACCTGTCTTAAGCATAAAATTTTGAAAATGAATTGACAATTTTGTAAGGTTAGGCAGGACTAGCCTAGGAATAGATTATTTCTCTAACACACCAGATTTGACAGGGTAAAGGCATTCTGAATTTGTTATTCGAAATCCAAATCATATGCTGTGGGCACTCAATTGGGTCGTCTCAGCGAGACAATTCCAATGAGTACCCACAACAAAGAAAGGGTTTGATAAACAATCATTTGAATTTTGCATTTTGAAATGCCTTCACTCCTTATATGTAGCTTTTATTTCTTCTTCTAGGACAATGGGCAAGCACAAGAGGAAGCGTGATTCTATTGAGGGTAAAGTGGATGATGTGCAAAATGCTGAACCAAGTAACATCGACAATGATTCAGAATATGTGACAAAATCAAAGAAAAAGAAGAAAAGAAATACGCATAAAACTGACTTAGAGAAGAATGGAGCACATACAGAAAATGTAGAAGCTGACCCTGAATCGAAACAACATAAATAGTCTAGGAGCCAGGTCCTGGAATGGAACTTTTCTTGCAACCGGTGACCTATAAAATTTTGAGTGGTATTTTTCAATACATTAGGGTCGCATGGTTTGGTTAAGGGTGGATGACATACTTAAAAGTGGTAGGACTTTTTTTAAATCAAGGTCAAAGGTCATTCGGTGCACTTCTCATACATGCCTCCTAAAATACCCCATAACTTACTCATTTATTAAGCTAAAACAATTATTTTGGTATCAAAATAAAGCTAATGATTCGCACTTCGACTTACATTAATAATATACAATTTCTTGATTTTTAATATTTTTGAATATTCATAAATATAGCAAAAATTGGCTAAAAATCATCAAAATAAGCTTTGTCTACAAGTGAAAAAAAAAGTTTTTAAAATACCAAAGGTATGTTTTTGTGGTTGAAATCATACTTAAAAATTGCCCAGAAACCTGCTCTTGACTTATATGTATTTCTTCACAGAATTAGTCTTTGGCTTAGGCTTGTAGTCATAGGTAAAAGTGGGTGGGGTAATTTTCCCATAAAATTACAAAACAAGCAAACATTGATGTAACAATTAATCTTACACATAAATGTGATGTTTTATTAGAATTTATTGTTTTGAAATCATATTTGCAGGGATTTGTATAGCTTTTAATGCATAATCCTGAAAATTAATTAGAATTTTAAGAGCCAAAATAACAATTCAATAAAACAGCATACGAGATGGATACAGGTCATATCAACACCACAATGTCAAAATAATGACTCTTAATGAATATTTAGGCCGCGGCCTTAGCGCAGTTGGTAGCGCATCTGACCCTCATTCGAGAGGTCCCGGGTTCGATACCCGGCCGCGGCTAATACCCTTTCTGACAAAATTGTCACCCACCAATGGGTTTGAAATCGTTAACCTAAGTGGGCGAGCAGCTGGAGGCTCGGTAAGGGTGTTGTGGTAGTACTGGTTTGAGAAATAACAGGAATCCATGGGTAGGTGCTCCAGCCGCCGCGATATGACCCTGGTAGTTGAAAACGGCGTAAAACCCCAATAAACTCAAACTTAATGAATATTTATCAAGTATCTAGTACAATCAAATGAAAGAAGACTCAGATTAGCATAGTCAGCAGCTGAAAATATTCCTCTTTCTATCTCACGGGTAAAGGACATTTAAAAGACCCATGCCAGATTTTCAGGAATCAGAACAACATGAGGATGGTCAGAATTTGCTTTGTTGTGTAGGGCATTGCTTTTATAGACCCAAAAGGAAAGCCATTTTAGAGCTGGAACTAAATTTTTCTCTATCAAGGTTCAGTGTCACATAATGTTACTATAAATATAAAGGGTGGTTAGTTAATTATATACACTTGATTTAGAAGAACAGACTTGATTTAGAAGAACTAAATGAACTTCATTTGAAATTTCCTTGTGCAGAAATGATCTAGCTATCCAGGTTGACCATTCCATACAATATTTCATAAACATATTTGCTATTGTTTTGTATTTCCGACAACCTAGCATGGGTCTCTTTAAAAATAATTACTATAATTACGAAACTGCCATCATTGCAATGCTTACACCTGGTAGCCTTACGGGAACATTCGAATATGTATACATAAAATGTAATTTGGACCAGAATATTCCATTCTGTGAATACATATCAATATCATCAGTCTAGAATCTGGATGTTCTGATGTTTGGTTATGAAGGTCTCCAAGAGTAACCATGAACATGTTAGTATCGTATATTTGTTTATGTACATGCCTTCAATAGGTACAACAGAGGATCTGGTCTTTGAGTTTAATTAATTTTGTGACCCAATAATTTTTAATTGTACAAGAAATTGAACTCAATAGGCCCTATATCTCTTATTATGCAAATTATTTATTGCATGTGACATTTTGTTACGAGTAAATAGTAGAAAATAAAGATACCACAATTGTTGATCCATCCTTCACAATCCCACCATGATAACATAACTTTGTTTATTGATTCAATACTGTAATACGTATTTGAGTAGACACAGAGAAACTTTTGGTTTAAAAAAACTGGAAATCTTTGGACCTGTGGTTGTTCTAACTCCACAACAATATACCTGACAAAAATCTGGACAATGTTTTACTTATTACATGGCTAAAACTATTCCCAGTAAATCGTGCGTCTTTCATTTGTATCTTTATCAAAGAAATCATTGAATCTTTCCCAAACAAGACCTCGTTTTGACGTTCCTAAGAGAAAATGCTTGGGAAAACATTGATGCAAAAGGAGAAAATTCTGATTATCAGCATTTTCTTTTGCCTCAATATTTTCTAGGCTATATTGTACAAAAATCTAATCACCCATTTGTCGTTTTAACTCTTAAACCAACTGAGATGAAATTTTAAACACATTTACTTTGAAGAATTATACATTTGATCCTGGAACAAAAACGCTGCTGTTTGGATAAGGGCGCATCCGACAGGGTGGGGTCACGTTGAGCGGGGAAACTTTTGACAATTTTCAAAGATGTGACTTATGAATCGCTTTTAAAGCAATCATATTTTGTATTTTGACTTCAACAATTGTCCAAAATGCTTGTTACATTCGAGCGGACATTTTTCTCAGCAAAACGTAACATCATCGGCTGATATTTGGAGTCATCGCTTTGCTTACATAGCAAATATGGTGCTAGGGCAATGGTATTCAATAATGATTTGAGTGTAATTTGGAAAATCAAAATCAGAGACGATCTTTATGATTTTGAACACGCACAGCTAATACTTCTTTGAGAAAAAACAAGCATTTTTGAGTGGTATAACGCATTTATAAATTATTTTACCTATGATGTTTCTGACTTTAATATATCTGGACGTCCCAACATGACGTCGGCGAAATCTTTCATGACTTGCCAATTGTGTCCCAGAAACTATCTATAGAATTCCCCAAGTACAGTTCAGACGCTTCTTTGAGAAAAAAATGCATATGTTGGAAATGTGGTATATTGTGCAGTAGCAATATATATCGAAAAGATGTAAATATTAGATGTGTAAGACAGACTTTCCTGATTTATCAATCTCAGACCTAGTTTGCGCTGCTCAATATGACCCTATGTTGCCATAACAACTATAGACTGCGCCTTAATGCATAAACTTAGTTTTTGTATCCTATAATATCATAACAGTTAGTACATAAATGAAAACATTATGACATAATTCCGGATACTTTATAACCAGCCCTCCTACATACCAAATGAGCTTTGCATGTTTAATACTTTTGGAGAAAATACCAATGTTAAGTTTTGAACAGACAGACGGACAGACAAGAGTAAAACAATATGCCCCCGATCGCTCGATACAGGGGCATAAAAATATATGGACCCATATTTATTTTCTGTATAAACATAAATTCAGTATATTCCTATATTTGTAAGCATTAAACTGACCAGTATCTGAATCTACCATCACCAGCATGCCATGTATGGACCAAGGATGACAGCAATAATTTAGTTCCTGTAAGAAAGCGTAAAGATCCTTCACCTCTAGCTTTGCTTGACATCACACAATGCTCGTGCCCCCCGCATGTGTTTGTGAGTCAGAACTGTGTAAAGACTTGAGAATCTTGATGCATCAGACAGTGATAAGGATGAGTATATATGGCATGCGTTGAGTGTATTGAAGTGTTTAGTATAGGGTAGCTGTGGCCTTTACAAGTCCGGTTATTGCATCATGTGTCTTGTTGTTATTGTAGTTGTTGTTGATGATGGTGATGATGAGGATAGTGTTGTATATAAAGACACAGATATTACTTATATTTAGTAAAGTATACATGATACATAAAATGAACAAAGCAATGAGTTTATGCATTACCTCTGCTTTACGCAACTATCATGCAGAAGACATTTCGGTCGTCGTTTGACAAATAAAACTCTATAAAATGGTCTTACTTTCTAAAATGCACATCACTGGCTATCTCTCACGAATTAATATATAATTCAGTCTAATCTTGAAAAAAGATGTCTTTTTGAAACACGAATGCCCCTGAAAAGGCCAATGAAACGTTGTTACGTTAAGCTTTTAAATAAACGGTTGATAAGGTTTGTGTGTGAACTCCCTTTGGAGAAAATGCCAATGTTACGTTTTCACGTTAATTAGTTTAAATGTTAAGTTTTCATGGTAAGGGTTGACAAGGACTAATGGAACCCCTTGGGGAAAGTCATATTGCATGGAACAGATAGATATCATTGAAAGAAGGTTACATACCAAATTTGAGCTTTGCATGTGGAATACTTTTGGGGGAAAGGCCAATGCTAAACTTTCATTTAAAGTTTCGGACTGACGGATGGACAGACAGATGGATGGATGGATGGACGGACGGACGGACGGACGGATAGACAGACAGACAGACAGACAGACAGACAGACGAACAATGGTAAAACAATATGCCATCGATCTATCGATGTGGGGGCATAAAAACGACTAATTCTAGGTCTTATTTCTATCTATGTTAAAATTTCGCCATATAAACATTTAAAGGGGCCATCTTGAATTTTGTTGGCCATTTTGAACAAAAGGAGAAAGATAATTTTGAAAAAAAGATATTTCGGTATCTTTGATTAGTATGTAATACTAGAGATATTGTTTTATTCACTTAAACTGTAAACTGTGTTTCCTGTGTATGAGCTATTTGGTTCCAGCTCTAAATTTCTTTCCCTTTGGCTCTATAAAAGCAATGCACTACCCAACAATGCAAACTCTGACCGTCCCCATGTTGTTCTGATTCCTACAAAATATGGCACCGGCCTGGGGAATATTTTCAGCTGCCGATTACTATTATATAGATACTTGATAAATATTCGCTTTAAGAGTCATAGTTTGACATTGTGGTGTTGATATAATCTGTATCCATCTAACGTGCTGTTTCATTGAATTGTTATTTTGGCTCTTAAAATTCAAACTAATTTTCAGGAATATGCATTAAAAGCTTTACAAATCCCTGCAAATATGATTTCAAAACAATAAATTCGAATAAAATATCACATTTATGTATAAAATATATTGTTACATCAATGTTTGCGCGTTTTGTAATTTTAGGGAAAAATTACCCCACCCACTTTTACCTATGACTACGAGCCTAAGACAAAGACTAATTCTGTGAAGAAATACATATAAGTCAAGAACAGGTTTCTGGGCAATTTTTAAGTATGATTTCAACCACAAAAACACACCTTTGGTATTTTAAAAACTTTTTTTTCACTTGTAGACAAAACTTATTTTAGTGATTTTTAGCCAATTTTTGCTATATTTATGAATATTGTAAAATATAGAAAATCAAAAAGTTGTATATTATTCATGTAAGTCAAAGTGCAAATCATCAGCTTTATTTTGATACTAAAATAATTGTTTTAGCTTAATAAATGAGTAAGTTATGGGTTATTTTAGGAGGTATGTATGACAAGTGCACCGAATGACCTTTGACCTTGATTTAAAAAAAATCCTACCACTTTTAAGCATGTCATCCACCCTTAACCAAAGCACGGGACCCTGATGTATTGAAAAATACCACTCAAAATTTTATAGGTCACCGGTTGCAAGAACTTTTAATTTAACCCCCTTTGTAAAAGCTGGCTCCTAGACTAATAAAGAAGAAGAAGAAGAAGAAACATTTAGACAGTGACAATTCTCTTTCTGAAAACAGAAATGAGTCTTTGGTTGTTGAGAGGAATGTAAGCTCAACTGAAAGTCCAAGAAAAAGAAAACGTTCCAAGGAAATTGATACTGAAATACTCAATAATGGAAAATCACAGACTGAAAATTCCACAGATCAAAATGGACGTGTTGATGAGATTGATACTGAGGGACCAAAAAAGAAGAAGAAGAAAAAGAAGAAAAATAAAAACAAAGAATCTCTAGAGGAGGTTAATGAATACGGTGCCTCTTCAGAGGTCTCTGCTGCCATAAGTAATGATAATTGTGATATTGATAGAAAAAACGTTGAGAGTGAGGTGGCTGATACAGTGACAGAAGCGAATAAGAAATCTCACAAGAAGAAAAAGAAAAAGTCTAAATGTAATGCAAGTAATGAAGAAGCTTCAGAGGATGACAAAACTGTTGATGAGTGTCAGAAAGATAATGAAAATGGCGTTTCTAAAGATGGTGAAAATGATAAATTCACTGATATCAAGTCCAAAAAGAAGAAGAAAAGCAAAGAAAGTAAAGAGATTGACAATTCAGAAAAAGTAGAAAATAGTTTGGCTTCACAGAATGATACAGTAAACAGTATACATTCCCCAAGGGAGCATAATCAAGAACACAAAGACAAAAACACATCCAATGCTATAACTGGCCAGTGGGATACAAACGCATTTGGTGACGAAGCAAAACAAAATAAGTTTCTCCGGCTATTGGGTGGTTTTAAGAAAGGTGCCGATACAAGTTCCATTCAAAAGAGAATATTTAATGATAAAAACTCATCCAAAGAGACTTCCACCAGCCCAAGCCGTTTTGGAGGTTCATTAGCCATGAATAAGTCCCAACAAGAAGAATATAAAAAGGCTATGGAGACAGAGTATAATTCGGCAGTAACAAGTCACTTTAACAGGGGTATTGGACTTGGATTTCAGAAACCAGAACCAAAGAAAACATTCAGTATTGATACACAAAAATCTAAATCTATTAAATTTGATGACTCGGATTAACAATTGAGTGTAAAACAATGAAGAAAAAGACTACATATTTCGTTAAAAAGTTTATTAGGGTTTTTGAGATCTATAATTTCATTTTTAATGGAATTTTAAAAAAACAATGTACATGTTACAATGTATATAATAATTAAGAAGGCGTAAACACATTCTAAATTTGTTGTTTCAATTCCAAACCCTATGTTGTCGGTACTCATTGAAATCATCTCCTTATGACGATTCCAATGGGTACCAACAATGTAGAGTTTTATGAACAATAAATGATATACATGTATAGCCAGAGCTCCAGATAAGAGGGGTGATGTCTTTTTAAACTGCAATAATTCTGTAAATGTTCATCAAACCCTATATTGTGGGTACTCATTTGCATCGTCTCGTCGAGACGATTCAAGTGAGTACCCACAACATAGGGTTTGGAATTAAAATAACAAAGTTAGAATGTCTTCACCCCCACTTATCTGTAGCTTGATAGCATTTTGAATAGCTGTTACTTCATTTAATCTATAGATGGTTTTGTATAATGTCTGAATATCAGTCAGCAGTAACAAGTCAGTTTTCCTCTTTTCCCAAACAAAATTGCAGACTGATCCAATTTCAAAGCAGCTACAGACAATTATTATGGATGAAAATTTGATTCAATGTTTTCCAATGCGTTATTTATTAGTGACGCTAAATCAAGGCCCCGGTTTCTCGAAAAATCTTAAGTACGTTCTCAGGCTCAAATCTGAGCACCGTGCTCAAATCGCACGAAATCCACGCGAACTTCAATCGAATACCATTCAACGTTGGAGAGTATTCCTTTGATGTTGAGCATGTGCTCATGAGTATGTAGACTACTTAAGTTTTTTCGAGAAACCAGGGCCATGACTTGTTATAGAAAGGGTTAAAGCACAGAAATCCTTTAGAAAAAAAATGTTTGTTAGCTACAATCTCTCCTTTTCATTTAATGATTTTCAAATACATGCAACATATCTGAAAGATTGTCAAAACCAGATTTCATTTTAAGAAAGTGTTAACCCGTAACCAAACACTGACTTTCTTTGACAACTCAAAAGATAAAGGCTTTGGAATAAATCGTAGAAAATGAAGAAATTTCTTGAGACAAGCAATTTCTTCATTTCCTACAATGTTTTCTAAACAAAATGACCATTATCGTCTGCAACATCTTTCAGTTTGGACCAGTCTAAAATTCTGCCTCTTGTAAAAATGTTACGTGATGTCAATTTCACAAATAGGTAGATAAATACGGTCACACGGCTGGTCCCCCCACCTCGCATTGTGGCCAAAATAATGATACAAACAAACACAGTTGCCAAGTATACCGTCGTTAGGGTTACCGGGCGCCCAGTCGGTGAAGGTCGCTGGTTGGCTGTCATCATCCCATAGCCACACCCCGTCTGTGACGTCATCTGATAGTCCCACCCAGCATGCTACATAGGTGTTGCCTGGAAACAAAAGATCGAAATATAACCAGTCGTGAAAATTCAAAAATACTACAGGCGACAATTTGAAATGAATGGGATTTTACATATTTTTTGTCCTTCTGGATATAAACATTGTGGAAAAATTCCCAATTAGAATCTAGCAATTTCTATATTTTCCTCAATATTTCGTTCAAAGCTCTTATCTTGTTGGGTGTCTAAAAGCGTCAGTATGTGGGAATGGCTTAGCACAAGTTTATCCTAACCGAGTGCATATCAGTAAAATATGAAGCACAGACCACAGAAAACATTTCTAGATTCAAAAATTAATGGAAAGAGGCTTTACTTCAAACATTTTAGCCTCCTCTCTTACAATCCGTCGTGCGTCTTTATAAATCGTACGTTTTAAAACAAAAACTTAAAGGCTTAAAGAATTGTCCAGTCTGCGTCGTGGTTGCGTCCACCAAAGTCGTACGTTGCACGACTATGCCTAAGTTTTAGACGCAGGAGCACATACGACCGTTTGTAAGAGAGGCTTAAGGGGCCTATTTGCAAAAAAAACCTCAACAGGTATGATAGCTAAAGTGTTGAGACAAAAGGAGAAAATGCTTATTATCCGTATTTTCTCTTGAAATGTTTCCATATATCGCTTAATGTTATGGGCGTGAAATCACGGTCTTTAGTGGAAAAAAGGTAAAAAAACGTTAGCTCTAAGTTAAGGTATTCCATCCATCATTAGATACCAAACACTTCGTGCAACTCTGCGTCATCCATTTTAAGGGAAATTTTAAAATCCGGATACCCTCGTCAATTTCCGTTGCCACGGATGACGCTCGGAACTTTAAAATCCGGAGTGTTTGGTACCTCTTAACCCTGTCACAAACGGCAAATTTTCAGAGTTTCCATTTCAAAAGCTGCTGCAGACGACAAATGGACCTTGTTTAAAATAGAATTTGTGTACAATATAGCAAGGAAAATATTGAGACAAAAGGAGAAACTGCTGGTTATCAGCAGTTTCTTCTTTTGTTTCAATGTTTTCCTAAGCCACTCTATAAGGGACCTCAAAACCAGGTCTTGTTTGGGAAAGGGTTAAAGATGGAATACCACAAAGACTCACCATTGGCATCGAGTAGATCTCTACACATCTGTTTCAAAAACTCGTTCTCTTCTTCGTGGTTTATATGTGCGAGATGGCCGCCCCATGTATCACATACAAGCTGAAAGACGCGTAAATATCGTTATGTGGATACCAAGACATTGTAACTACAGATTGAAAGTGATATGGTTACGAGGTTTTGACCAATCATCTTCACAAGCCAAGTAAAGGGCGAAATCCGTAATTTGACGCTGTGTCTTTATTCACGAATATAGACGTAGATGGTTTCAACCTTGGCAATGTTGTATGTCTCAGCTCTCTCTGGTGAGCGATATTGTGCCATTTTGGTCCTCTTGTTTCTCAATGTTTTCAAGCGCTTTCTTATTGAATAACGATCGTCTTAAAACAGATGATTTATATACTTAGACATAGGAAATATTGTGAAAAAATGCCGACTTTTAGAAGTTTCTTTTCTCCAAATGCTTTTCACTTTGAAGCTGTCTTACTCATCGAAATACAAGACTTGTTCGGATATGATTTAACCCATTGCCACACAGTGACTTTTTTGACTCCCCACAGGATAATGGCTTTGGAAAACATTGTGGGAAATGAAGAAATTGCTTGTCACAAGCAATTTCTTCATTTCCCACAATATTTTATACACAAAAAGACCAAAAATGTAAAATTTCATTCAGTTTTAATTGTCGTCTGCAACATCTTTGAATTTGGAGGAGTATAAAATTTTGTCGTTTGGTAATGGGTTAAGTGATTCCTAATAGAGTAACGTACCTTTCCAGTTGCGTAGTCAGTTGCAAAGCTAAAGTGAATATAATAACAAGAACCCAAATATTCTTGCCAACCGTAACCGCAAGATGGATTTTCTGTATCTGAAATGATCGAGAATGTAAAAAGAGACTAGTCCCATTTCAATGGAATTACTGAAGGCAATGGTATCTTTAACTAAAAGCTAGAAATGCATATTCCTTGGAAACATTGAGACAAAAGAATAAATTGCTGATTTTCAGGAATTTCTTCTTTACGTTCGATGTTCCCCAATATTAAACTGACACGATTTCAAAACGCAAAAGACATTTCCATTAACCATTCCTTTTCTACAGCCTAAATCGGCACTATATTTGGGGACATTCATGAGTTAATGTATACCCTTCACATCCCACCAATTTTGTTGTGTCTTCTGTAAACTACGCTGACATCTTAACCGCCCATCCCAAAATGCTTATGTGTCTCGTGCATTCAGACAACGTCTTATGTCACTAAGATTTTTTGTGTGCAAACTGCCACATTGATTTACTCATCGAAAACACACAACAACTACGGATAATTTTCGTATGTAGAGTGCCCAGGCTTATTTTGGCACAAAGGAACCGTGTATTGGGGCCCTTGGTCAGCGATGTCTTGCAAATGGAGGTAGCTAGACGCTTTAAGGTAGCCGACTAGACTTTTTCAAGGTTAGCGAGACGTGTAAACGACATGGGAACACATGCAGACCGCCCTCGTCCCTGTCAGCTGCGTGTAACAACTGTACGTCAAGACAATTATATTATACGTTAACGTCACTTACGCAACAGATTTGTGACGGCTGAGTCTACAGCAAATGCAATAGTTGGTAATCGCGGGCGGCCTACGCATCGTGAAACGGTGATAAATCGTTTGCTAGAACACGGGGTTCGCTGTCGTCCTCCTTCTCGATGCCAGGCTCTCACCCAACGTCATCGCATTTAGAGGCAGCGCATAAACGGACGTCCACTCGGACATTATTTATGACATGTCATTTTATTCCCCGTTATGTTTACAATTGTTACATTACAATTACACAAGGCTATACCACGATTATGTCGCTAATATCATCTGTTAAAGTACTTTTTGCGTTTTTAAGGTTTACGAACTGAGAATGAAAACATCACTTTCTAGCCATACGAATTGCATTAAATTACACACACTTGTAAATACACTTCACATAAGTTGATTCACCAAGCCAGATTTCAAGATTATGCTTCAAGAAGAAAATAATTTACAAATGTTATTTTACTCTATGGCCAAGTGCAAATAAGGTGTGACAAAATGTCCAAAAATGAACTTTTGTTTTTGTATCTTTCAGTTGTTTTTTATGGTAGCATATATGTTCAACTTAGCAAAAAAAGTTATGTTTTTGAGGAAATTAAGTCTGATGTAAAAATTATTTGGGCTTTATTTATAATATTTGGGGCATATTTTTCATTTTTTATTGGTTTTATAAGGAACAAAAAAAAGTAATTTTGTTTCATAGTAAGCCAATGCCATATACAAACCTTTTACCCATTTTTGTCCATTTCATTTGATTTTTTGAGAAAAATATTAAAATAAATGCTTTGAAAAGTAATGAGTTTTGAAAACATACTTGTATTTATTTATATTCAGTGAAGATAAAGCAGCATATGTCTAATGAAATAATTTGAAAATAAAAAGACATCATAACTCAATAATAAAAAAACAAGAATTACTTCAATAGTTCGTGTTGTTACATTGTAATATGCGATTTAAAAATGAACGGATTTGCCGTTACTGTTGGGACACCAATAGCTTCCATGTATTTAGAGCCTCATAACATTTTAAAAAGGCTACTAATAAATGGGATTTATCATCTTGGTGTTTAGATAGGATAACTAAGCATTGATTTCACAGGAAGATAAAAAAAATCTGGTTTACATGTATTTCATCATCATGTGAGTGCTCAAAGCCAAATAGTCAACTCCCTGATGGTGTAGCTACCCTAAAAATGGTTAATTGTATAAGAAACACATTGAAGCAGGTAAAGAAGGGCATAGTTTCATTTAAAGAAAATTTACTGGATTCTAGGCAATTTTTCACAGATTAACTTCAAACTAAAGTATGTCCCAACAGTAACGGTTTTCTCCCAGCCAAAATATTTAAATCAATAGTGATAACTAAATACATCTTCCAACTCACTGCATTAACCATGTTTTCAATAGGAGGGGTCAAAATCATCGTAAACTATGTATTAAATAGTGCTATTCATTCTAACAGATCTGCTAATGCCAGACAACATTTGTTCTCACAATGACAAGAAAATAATGGACTGCACTGGTTAACCAATTATTCATGACTTGAAAGTTACTACAGCATTTTCAGTATATACTTGTAAAGTAAAATCAAACTGAAAATGTTAAAACAATCCACTACATGTAAATTGATTGAGAATACCAACTTATGAATGAATAAATATATGCTTATACATTAATTCAAATTAAACTTCACCTATGAAATTGTTGTTCTTGGTGTATTATCTGTATATTCTGTAAGACAGTATCTGATTAAAACTCTTGCAGGGCTGATAAATTGTGTATGGTAGTACTATTATGTATTATTATATAGTCATTAGTGGCTATGTGAATGTATATTAAGGTAAAACAAAATTATTTAAATGATTATCTCATGACTTTTTGCCATTTTTGACATCTCCAAAGAGTAAAATTTAAAATACATGTGCAAACTAATTTTTGTCTATATAATGGATATTTTGTATCTTATATGTATATCAAATTATAATATATGATGATTGATCATATGAGCTTTATAACTCACCTTCAAACATGTACAAGTATATTGTATTCTTTCTTAGGATACATGCATGGCGGCATTTTATTTCAACCCCTTTTAAATGCTATGTTTGGGTTCCAAAGATACAAAGTTTCAGTGGTTAAATAACTTAATAAAAAGTATCATTTTTGACTTGGGCAAATCTGCATTTAGTTGAGGTCTACACAATAAAAAGTGGAAGAAGTTCCTATCTTATCTATCAAATTTAGATTATATCAATTGCTACATGTATATGAGACATATCTTGTTAATGGGATCAAGAATACATGTGCATCACAAATTGTAAAATTGCTTGCCATTCAGCATTCTGTAGGTCTAATAGAATTATATCAGTATTTAATTTTTTCAGTAATGTTCAAACAATTTGAGTCTTTTAATGCACATTGTAGCTTGAGAAAGGTTTCTTGGCTTGCCAAGTCTTCTTGAAAATTAATGAAACAATTTTTTCACCAAGTAGCTCCTTGAATTTAATTGTCTAGAAATCTGTCCCAACAGTAACGGCAGCCATTTAATCAATTTAGACATGCATTTATTACAGTAAGGTTTATGCAGTCATTCTTAGTCACTTGTTTTTTGTTCTCGAGTCTTACAGATTAAATTTAATAAGTTTAATGCATACTGTCATTTAAAAAGAATCAATTTATAGCTTGGACAATAGACTTTCAGAAGCCATTCTATTAAGGCCTGACTTTGAACCCCTGAAACGTTTGGCTCATTTGATATTTAACTTGTAATGCTAAAATCAACTTATCATGGATGTCTTGAAGTTTCACAGGACAGCTAAGAAACATCTTATATAGTCTACTAGACAAGAGCAGCTTATCTAGAATGTAACCGTTACTGTTGGGACATTTTCCGTTACTGTTGGGACATTGTTTCTCTTTGATGTTCTTGCTGTAAATATGTAGGTACAACAAAGTATTAAAATGGAAAGTGTTTGACAACCATTTGGGAAAAATTGGGGCTGTGAATGAGGCCAGAAATTATCTGTATAATGATAATAGCTATCAAAAAACAAAGGCAGGGTGGCAACCGTTACTGTTGGGACAAAATTTTGTTAAAAGAAAAAGACTACCAAAATTTTGACATGAAATCAAAAAGAAAAAAGTGATCTAAATCAGAAACTACATCCTTTCCACCATGCATGTGTGTTATAATATCTCATGAACCACTTTCCTTGTGGTTGTGGCATCCACCCACAGTGAAATACCCAGATTTTGGATTTTTGGCCCATTTTGGGCGTTTTTTACAAAAATTGCAAAAACAAAGAATTTCTTAATTTTTGACAAATTGTGTTTGTTTTCTCTTCAGAAACTGGCTCTAGATGAGAAATTTAAAGACCAACATCCTATTTATTGCTTAATGAAAAAGATATTTAAAAAACAAAAATGCATTTTTGATCAATGTCACACAAAAAAGCTGTTTTTTGGCCTTTTTGCGATATTCAATCTTTTATATCTTTTGAACGACTCGACCGATTTGTCTGAAATTTTCAGCAAAATTAAAAAATGCATTCTTATTTCAGAAAACTAACCTATTTTGATGATACTTGTACAGATGTTTTCAAAATAAATTGCTGTTTCCTGGAACATAAATTTTGAATGCTTATTTGCACTTGGCCCTATATTCATATGCAAGGGAGGTAATTTTGAACATTTTTGTCAAATATTTCCAAAAGTAAGCATTAATTCAAAATTCTAAACCATACAAAATGCTTATGTTTGTATTTGGAATGGAAATGTAACACAGTTTAGGAATTACTGGCACTTTTCAAATTTCGCCTCTGGCTCTGCATTTCATTCTCAGTTCGTAAACCTTAAATCGTGTCAGTTTACATCAACTAGGGACGTCACAAACAGACCTTGTTTGGAAAAGGATTAATTCAAGCTGATATAGTAGGCTGGAAAACGTTATTTTCTCTTTATATTATCACGAAAAGATTCTATTAGAGAGCAGCATGGATCTTGATAAGACTGTACGTATACACAGGCAAGTCTAGATCTTGATTGTTCTCAAGTGCCATTCGGGCGTTTCTTGGAATCCTTCCAATATAATTTTATAGAATCCGCTTTAAATGTTCCAGTAAGTTAATGGATAACCATGATAATTTTTAAATCTTGTTTTAACCCTTTCCCAAACAAGACCTGGTTTTGACGTCCCTAATTAAATAGGCTTCATAACCAGCAGTTTCTCCTTTTGTCTCAATGTTTTCCATGCTATATCATACATAAATTCAATCAATATCAACATCCATTTTGCTGTCTTCAGCATCATTTGAATTAGAACACCCAAAAATTTGTCGTTCGGGAAAGGGTTAAGGTAGTATACCCCTAATGAGATTCGTGCGACGTCGTTATCATTCGTTACGTAGGCCTATCTGAACACAAGAGATGTTTGTAAAACATATATGCCCCCTCAAGGGCCTACATTTGATGTAGGTCAAAGTCCAAGGTCAAGTTAACAAGGTCCAAGGTCATGGTCAAATATGAAAGGTCTTGGTAGGAGGTGTCTATGTGTGAAATATTAAAGCTGTATATGTAAAAGTAAAATGAAACATAGGCCAGGTTAAAGTTTTTAAAAGTAGGCCAAATGCCAAGGTCAAGGTCATGGTCAAATGTGAAAGGTCTTGGTTGGAGGTGTCCATGTGTGAAATATCAAGGCTGTAGGTGTAAAAGGACATGATATATATGCCTGGTTTCAGTCTTTTTAAAAGTAGGTCAAGCTCCAAGGTCAAGGTTGCAATATTCAAGGTCATGGTCAAATGTGAAAGGTCTTGGTAAGAGGTGTCTATGTGTGAAATATCAAGGCTGTAGGTGTAATAGGACATAAGATAAAGGCTAGGTTAGATATTTCTAAAAGTAGGTCAAACTCCAAGGTCAAGGTCCAAGGTCGGTCATGGTCAAAGTGAAATATCTTGGTTGGAAGTGACCATGTGTGAAATATCAAGGCTGTATATGTAAAATGACATGAAATATAGGCCAGGTTAATGTATTATAAAAGTAGGTCAACCACCAAGGTCAAGGTCACAAGGTCCAAGGTCATGTTAAAATGTGAAAGGTCTTGGTCGTAGGTGTCCATGTGTCAAATATCAAGGCTGTATGTGTAAAAGGACATGATATATCGGCTAGGTTAAAGTTCTTTTTAAAGTAGGTCAAAGTCCAAGGTCAAGGTCACAAGGTCCAAGGTCATGGTCAAATGTGAAACGTCTTGGTAAGATGTGTCCATGTGTGAAATACCAAGGCTGTATGTGTAATAGCACATAAGATATAGGCCCAGTTTATTTTTTTTAAAAGTAGGTCAAACTCCAAGGTCAAGGCCACATGGTCCAAGGTCATAGTCGTATGTGATAGGTCTAAGTCGGAGGTTTCCATGTGTCAAATATCAAGGCTGTATGTGTAAATGGACATGATATATCAGCCAGGTTAAAGTTTTTTTTTAAAGTAGGTCAAACTCCAAGGTCAAGGTCACAAAGTCCAAGGTCATGGTCAATTGTGAAAGGTCTTGGTAAGATGTGTCCATGTGTGAAATATCAAGGCTGTATTTGTAAAAGGTCATGAGATATATGCCGGGTTTAATTTTTTTTAAAGTAGGTCAAACTCCAAGGTCAAGGTCACAAGGTCCAAGGTCATGGTTAAATGTGAACGATGTTGATAGGAGGTATCTATGTGTGAGATATCAAGGCTGTATGTGTAAAAGGACACGAGATATAGGCAAGGTTAAGAATTAAGTGTAAAAATCAACAAAGGGCAATAACTCCAAGAATTTGATTGGCAGAGTTACGGTTCTTGTGCACTGCACCTCTCCATAATGAAATCTATTCACCTGTAAAGTTTCATGATTCTACCTTACATATTTTTTGAGTTGTGCTCCGGACAAGAATCAAGTTATAAAATCAACAAAGGGCAATAACTCACAAAAGTTGATCGGCAGAGTTACGGTTCTTGTGCACTGCACCTCTCCATAATGAGATCTATCCACCTGTAAAGTTTCATGATTCTACCTTACATACTTTTTGAGTTATGCACCGGACAATAATCAAGTTGGAAAATCAACAAAGGGCAATAACCCAAAAAATATGATCAGCAGAGTTACGGTTCTTGTGCACTGCACCTCTCCATAATGAGATCTATCCACCTGTAAAGTTTCATGATTCTACCTAACATAGTTTTTGAGTTATGCTCCGGACAAGAATCAAGTTATAAAATCAACAAAGGGCAATAACTCAAAAAATTTGATCAGCAGAGTTACGGTTCTTGTGCACTGCACCTCTCCATAATGAGATCTATCCACCTGTAAAGTTTCATGATTCTACCTTACATACTTTTTGAGTTATGCTCCGGACAAGAATCAAGTTATAAAATCAACAAAGGGCAATAACTCAAAAAATTTGATCGGCAGAGTTACGGTTCTTGTGCACTGCACCTCTCCATAATGAGATCTATCCACCTATGAAGTTTCATGACTCTACCTTTAATACTTTTTGAGTTATGCTCCGGACAAGGTTTGGTCTACGGACAGACCGACCGACCGACCGACCGACCGACCGACCGACCGACCGACCGACCTTCCGACCGACCGACCGACCGACCGACCGACACTTGCAAAACAATATACCCCCATTTTCTTCGAAAGGGGGCATAATAATTATTCGGATTACGTCGTAATCATTCCACGACAGATCTTTCCACCGCCGAAAGTTAACGACCGCCGACGTCGCTCGAATAATTCCAACGCTTCGTGAATCTTATTAGAGGTGGACTACCTTAATAGGGAAAGATTTTATCGAGTAAACAATGACGTCATTTCGGACAAACAATAGTACATTGTCAGTGTTGTTACAAAATCTCGTTACTACGGCTTGATTCAAGCCGTAGTTACGAGATTTTGTAACAACACCAAATGTTTATCAAAACATAACCGTAAACCAATTCTATTTTTAGCACAAAATTCATTGCCATTGGATTTAGATTCCTTCTCATATGTGACTCGTCACGCTAAAAGGGACCTTATCCGAACTCTAAAAATCCAAATTTTGACAAAATTGTCAGACTCGGTACATGTCAACCAGATCCCATAATATGCGACAAATGAACATATAGTAAAATAGGGAAACAATTCCGGATTTAGAAATTTACATAAAAGTGAAAAGTGTCGGCCCTAGTCTGGCTGCGCGGACTGCGCAGACTGACTAGGGTCGATATTTTTCACACACACGATAAGGTCCCTTTTAGCGCGACGGGTCACATATATACAAAGTCCAGTCTTACCATTAAGGTGATAGTACCGTGCTGTGGGCATATTCACAGCCTCGGAGACCGGATCCCATCTATACTGTACCAGCTGACATACAGATGTTGAGCTCACGTAGACGAAGCTCATACAGTCACTGTCGGCGCCACACATCGCAAGGCAATCGTACTTGGATCGTACTGTCGTCGCGGAACCGAGAAGGCCGACTGTAGGGAATTTATTGTCGAAACTGGACAGGCGTACTGATTTGTCCCAACTTAATTGTGTACATGAATAACTTTCTGAAATTGAAATGTACCGTCATCATCAGAGCATGTGATAAGAGGAAGTTTAAGAGGAAGTTAAAACATATTTATTATGATAAAATGAACAAGAATATGAGCATCTTCCCAAGCCAGAGGATCCCGTGTCTGTGTTCTTTGCGAACGTTTACGAAGATGGGGTCATACGAAAAAAGGGGTCCTATGACATTTCAATGAGATCCAAATAGATAAGGTCCATCAAAGCACAGTGTGTCAAAATCCCTGTGTGCAGTAGGGTCAAATCTTTGCCGTTTGAAGTTTTCTCCTTTTAACCCATTATTATCACACAATGACGCTTTTTGACGCAAATAAGAAAAAGGCTTGAGAAAGCATCGTGGAAAATGAAGAAATTGCTTGTGACAAGCAATTTCTTCATTTCCCACAATGTTTTCTACTGGAAAAGACAAAAAAAATCTTAAATTCCGGCCACTTAAAATTGTCATCTGCAACATCTTTAAATTTGGACCAGTCTAAAATTTTGCCGTTTGGGTATGGGTTAAGATTACGGCGGAACGGCTTCTGTAGATTGTCCAGAAAAAATGCTTTTCCAGTCGTCAATGATACGTGTAACTTGCATAATTTCTTGAACGAATATATGAACTATTCCACGTTAGGCCTACAAATGAACTTCAAATAATCAAAAGCAAGGCAAATTGATAGACGAAATATTCACAAAACATACGAAAAAGATCTAAAAATCCAACTAAAAAGCACAAACATAAAATCATGATTTGGACTATGAAGGCTCCATTGGATTGATAACAAAGTTTTGTTACAAAGTGTCATCTAGTTTGTATTGACAATAGGCGGTTGGTTAAAAATGTTGTAAGTAGACGTTACTGAGCCGGGATATGGAAAATGAATAAATGAGGTTTAAAGTGACATTTCACATTTACTTCATTTTTTCAAAGTAGGTCTTGATGTAAAGATTGTTTATTCTAATGAGTAGAAATGCTATCAGTTTTTTTGAAGTTGTAATTTATAAGCGAACAATACTCCTTTAAAGTTGAGACAGAAATGACAAATTCTTTATAAATCTGAACTGTTGTCCACAACAATTTGTTTAATTTTAGCACAAAAGTATATATTTCTCGTAAACGGTTCAATATTTTGGCTTGGAATTTTCAGAATTTCCATAAGAAAACATGCTCTTTCAGATGGAACAAGCAAATTCGTTGAATTGATATCCCCCGCCGAATATATTTTCATTGTCAATAAAGTAGCGCGGAAACGAATATAAATCTGTATGTATATGGCTTCAACAGAACGAATATCACTCTGTATGTATATGGCTTCAACAGAACGAATATCACTCTGTATGTATATGGCTAAAATAGTCAGGGGCAGTAACACTAAATACAACGGCCGAACCGGGTAACCCCGACGATATGCGCATGTCCTCATTGTAGTAAAGCTGTGTGCCAAGTTTCATTGAAATCCGGTGTATAATTTTCAAGAAATAGCGCGGAATCGAATATCACTGTATGTATATGGCTTAAACAGTCAGGGGCAGTAACTCTAAATTCGGCGGTCGAACCGGGTAACCCCGACGATATGCGCATGTCCTCATTGTAGTTAAGCTGTGTGCCAAGTTTCATTGAAATCCGGTCTATAGTTTTCAAGAAATAGCGCGGAAACGAATATCACTCTGTATGTATATGGCTAAAACAGTCAGGGGCAGTAACTCTAAATTTGGCGGTCGAACCGGGTAACCCCGACGATATGCTCATGTCCACTTTGTAGTGAAGCTGTGAGCCAAGTTTCATTGAAATCCGATCTATAGTTTTCAAGAAATAGCGCGGAAACGAATATCACTCTGTATGTATATGGCTTAAACAGTCAGGGGCAGTAACTCTAAATTCGGCGGTCGAACCGGGTAACCCCGACGATATGCGCATGTCCTCATTGTAGTAAAGCTGTGTGCCAAGTTTCATTGAAATCCGGTTTATAGTTTTCAAGAAATAGCGCGGAAACGAATATCACTCTGTATGTATATGGCTAAAACAGTCAGGGGCAGTAACTCTAAATTCGGCGGTGGAACCGAGTAACCCCGACGATATGCGCATGTCCACTTTGTAGTAAAGCTGTGTGCCAAATTTCATCGAAATCCGGTCTACAGTTTTCAAGAAATAGCGCGGAAACGAATATCACTCTGTATGTATATGGCTTAAACAGTCAGGAGCAGTAACTCTGAATTCGACGGCCGAACCGGGTAACCCCGACGATATGCGCATGTCCTCATTGTAGTAAAGCTGTGTGCCAAGTTTCATCGAAATCCGGTCTATAGTTTCCAAGAAATAGCGCGGAAACGAATATCACTGTATGTATATGGCTAAAACAGTCAGGGGCAGTAACTCTAAATTTGGCGGTCGAACCGGATAACCCCGACGATATGCGCATGTCCACTTTGTAGCGAAGCTGTGTGCCAAGTTTCATCGAAATCCGGTCAACAGTTTTCAAGAAATAGCGCGGAAACGAATATCACTCTGTATGTATATGGCTAAAACAGTCAGGGGCAGTAACTCTAAATTCGGCGGTCGAACCGGGTAACCCCGACGATATGCGCATGTCCACTTTGTAGCGAAGCTGTGTGCCAAGTTTCATCGAAATCCGGTCTACAGTTTTCAAGAAATAGCGCGGAAACGAATATCACTCTGTATGTATATGGCTTAAACAGTCAGGGGCAGTAACTCTAAATTCAATGGTCGAACCGGGTAACCCCGACGATATGCGCATGTCCTCATTGTAGTAAAGCTGTGTGCCCAGTTTCATCGAAATCCGGTCTATAGTTTCCAAGAAATAGCGCGGAAACGAATATCACTGTATGTATATGGCTAAAACAGTCAGGGGCAGTAACTCTAAATTTGGCGGTCGAACCGGATAACCCCGACGATATGCGCATGTCCACTTTGTAGCTAAGCTGTGTGCCAAGTTTCATCGAAATCCGGTCAACAGTTTTCAAGAAATAGCGCGGAAACGAATATCACTCTGTATGTATATGGCTAAAACAGTCAGGGGCAGTAACTCTAAATTCGGCGGTCGAACTGGGTAACCCCGACGATATGCGCATGTCCACTTTGTAGCGAAGCTGTGTGCCAAGTTTCATCGAAATCCGGTCTACAGTTTTCAAGAAATAGCGCGGAAACGAATATCACTCTGTATGTATATGGCTTAAACAGTCAGGGGCAGTAACTCTAAATTCAATGGTCGAACCGGGTAACCCCGACGATATGCGCATGTCCTCTTTGTAGTGAAGCTGTGTGCCAAGTTTCATCGAAATCCGGTCTATAGTTTCCAAGAAATAGCGCGGAAACGAATGTCGGACGGACGGACGGACGGACGGACGGACGGACGGACGGACGGAAGGACGGACGGACATGGCAAAAACAATATCCCCCCCGAAAAATTTTTTCGGCGGGGGATAATAAAAGTAAAATTTATGTTAAAATAATCGTGAAATGTCGCTTTAACGCCTCTTTCTGAAGAGTCATTTATAGTAGTTGAAAACAGCGTTGATCCAGATCAGTCTGTGCATGCTCACAGTCTGGTTAAGATTTACGATGTTCTACGTTATTTTTTTCCACAGCCTATGACAAGTATATGCCTTAGGAGAGAGCAAAATCGATCCTGATCAGACTGTACAACAGCGCATTCTGGTTTGGAATCGGAATGGGGATGTCTCAAGTAATAGACAAAATTCATAAATGCCGCTTTTCCCATATCCCGACTCAATTCCAAGAGCATTTACAATAGTTTTGCACCGACTGTCTTGTTAACAATATCATACTGCAATTACGGAAAATGGTAGATTTCCTGAATCAAATATTTGTCTTTTGATTTCCGGTAATTCCATGGGCTTAACCCTTTCCCTCCAGAAAAAATACAAAAACGTGCAATGGTCCAGTTTTGAAAGCTGTTGCAGACGACAAAATTGGTGTTATAAAGATATGATTTATGAAGTACGACACAGAAAACATTTCGGTAATTTAAGAGGAGAAATGTTGATTGTCAGCATTTTCTGATTTTGTCTTTGTCGTTAATTTGTACAATTAATTCTATTGAAGACGTCAAAACTAGGTCTTTAAATGGAAAGGCTAAATCTGTAGCCATTGAATTGATCTACATTGTTTTATCCTTTCCCAAACGACAAATATTTAATATTGATCTTTTAAAACCCAATACCAGACGGCAAAATTATAGACTGGTCCATTTAAAGATGTTACAGACAACAGTTTCAAGTGAATGGTATTTAACATTTTCTTATATTTCTGGATAGAAATCATTACATGGAAAATGGATAAATTGGTTTCACACACCTTTATCCAGGGAGGGAATAAAAATCGTCACATTTTTGGGAAATGTTCAACGTTTGTAAACATCGATTGGGAAGTAGGCTAAATCCTTAAAATATAATAACAAAGATTAATCCCTTTCGATTCTGCTTCCTGGAACTGCCTCCGTACTCCCGCCGAAAGTGTTGACCGATATTTAATATATTGTTTGAACAATCCACCATTAGATGTGAAATACTTTGTGCAACTTCGGGCTCGTCATCTGTTGTAAAGGAAATCGACGGTGATATCATGATCATAATATCTGCATACCCCCGTCAATTTTCGAGCGTCATCCGTGGCAACAAAAAAAGGACGAGAGATACCCTCGTCAATTTTCGTTGCCACAGAAGACATCCAAAGTTACACGAAGTGTTTGGTATCTAATGATGGATGGAATACCTTCGACAGCTTATACTGAACTTTTGCTTTGATAACAAAATATCAATTTAATCGATCAGCTGATCAACAGTGCAAATGAATTAAAATCATAGTTCATGAACAAATATTGACACAAATGACCTTTGATCTGTCCTTGATTCAGAATTCACACTTAAGCACCCTTTCCGAATAATTCCCTGGTTTTAACGTCCCTTTACCAAGAAGAAGAGGGGGACCAGGCCCCCCAATAATTTAGAAGGGGGGGGTGCAGCATATCCTATGCCCCCATATTTTCCTTCAAAAAAGGTCCAGGTATAAAATGCTGCCTGAAAGTGCCAAGATCGAAGGATATGGCTTCTTAGAATTCAAAGTTTTTCCATGCATGCTCTCAGACCCCCCTATCAATGCTACGCTCGGTCGGGTTACTTTCACTTTTAACATTTGACCCCCATCAATATTATAAACCTTCCTACGCCTATGTTTACGAGAAGTTGGTCATTTGAAAAAAATACCGAGAAAAGAAGATATCTAATAAAATACAATGTATAAGAATCGTAAAATGAAGAATGGACTTTGGCAAGATAAAGATTGATTGAATTTGGACTCTAGAAAAGGCTTAAGGAAACATTGAGACAAAAGAAGAAACTGCATATATCAGCAGTTTCTCCTTTTGCCTCAATATTTTCTGTGCAATATTTTACATGTATCTTATGTTTATCAACACTTAGTTTGCTGTTTGTAGTAGCTTTCAAGTTAGATAACTGTAGGACTTTGCCGTTTGGAAAAGATTTAAACCAGTCCTAAACAGTTTTATTTAGGCTATTCCAAATTGAAAAGAATCGCAGACACCAAATATACCCTTTCTCAAATGATGAAATTTTAGACTAGTCCAATTTTAAAATTTTGCAGACGACTTAATGATTGGTGCCTAAAGTAGGAATTGTGCATGTTATTGATCTGATCTTTTAAATATAGCGCTGTTATTATAGATTCTGATTTAATTAATTAGATTGTTGGCGTTTAATGCCATTACAAAAGACTCGAACCTTGAGAATCCAATATGCTATCAATTGCATCATGGCCGCAGATTAAGGTACACTGGGGGTACTAAAAATAAGATATTTTGAAGATTCATTTCATTTATTTCACAGCTAGAAAAACAAGAGCCGTCACAGACGGATTATGCTCCCCGAATAAGTGTTTGTCACAAAATAAAAACTATCATACATTAAGCCCCCTTTTCCCACGACAGCCTTTTTGTACACACATTATTTATAAAATATGGTCTAGAACATCCTATTTATTACCTAAGTACAAAATTTCATTAAATTCTGCCCATTAGATGAAGAGAAATTAGAGAAAAACTAATTTTTACACTAAGGCCCCTTTTTCCATGACGCAGCCTAAAATTACGAAACGGAGAAAAAGGTCCCTAGGTATTATCCCAGGGAATTCACATGTGAAGTTTCATTGAATTTGGTCCAAGGGTTGCTGAGATCTGGCTGTGGACAGACGGACGGACGGACGGACAGCCGGACGAACGGACGGACAGCATGGCGACTATATGCTCCCCCGAAATTTTTTCGGGGAGCATAATAAATAATCATAAATAAATACAATAAAAATACTCCCGCAAGTTAACAAGAGGACCATGATGGTCCTATATCGCTCACCTGAACCGAAATGATATGAGCAACAATTTTGTTCAATTCAATTAATATTAATGACTTTAAGACTGAAAACAAACTTATGGTCAATAACATTGTGAAAATAAAACTCATCCAAGATCTTATGGTGCCCCAACATTGTGTCCAAGTTTTGTCTTGATTGTTAAATAATTGTAGATTTTAGAGTGTAAACATGTTGAAAACAGTCAAAAATGGCAATTTTGTCAAATTCAAGGGCACATAACTCCCGACTTTCTTATCAAATCAGACTGAAAATCAAACCCATCCAAGATCTTATGGTTCCTAACATTGTGTCCAAGTTCTGTCTTGATTGATTGATAATTGTAGATTCTAGATGGTAAAGAAGGTCAAAAAACAGCCAAAAATGGCAATTTTGTCAAATTCAAGGGCCCATAACTCTCGACCTTCTTATTAGATCAGACTAAAAATCACACTCATCCAAGATCTTATAGTCCCCAACACTATGTCCAAGTTTTGTCTTGATTAATTTGTAATTGTAGATTCTAGAGTGTAAACAAGGTCGAAAACAGCCGAAAATGGCAATTTTGTCAAATTCAAGGGCACATAACTCTCAACTTTCTAATAAAATCAGACTGAAAATCAAACTCATTCGAGATCCTATGATCCCCAACACTAAGTCCAAGTTTTGTCTTGATTGATTGATAATTGTATATTCTAGAGTGTAATCAAGGTCGAAAACAGTCAAAAACAGCAATTTTATCAAATTCAAGGGCACATAACTCTCGTCTTTCTGATCAGATCAGGCTGAAAATCAAACTCATTCAAGATCTTATGGTTCCCAACATTGTGATTAAGTTTTGTCTTGATTGATCAATAATTGTAGATTCTAGAGTGTAAACAAGGTTGAAAACAGTTGGAAATGGCAATTTTGTCGAATTCAAGGGCACATAACTCTCGTCTTTCTATTCTGATCAGACTGAAAATCGAACTCATCCGAGATCTTATGGTCTCCAACATTATGTCCAAGTTTTGTCTTGATTGATCGATAATTGTAGATGCTAGAGTGTAAACAAAGTTAAAAACAGCATTTTTTGACATTCAAGGGCAGATAACTCCCCACATTCTGGTCCGATCAGGCCCATAATCGAACTCATCCGAGAACTTATGACCATACTTGTTTCGGCCATGTTTGATCAAGATTGCCTAACTTTTGTGGATGCTAGAGTGTAAACACCCCAATTGTGGACAGATGGACAGACGGACGGACGGACAGACGGACGACGGACAAAAAGCGATCACAATAGCTCACCTTGAGCACTTTGTGCTCAGGTGAGCTAAAAACAAAAATAACCCTTTACAATAAAACACCATGGATTATAAAAAATCATGACAGACACATATAACATTTCCCAAATGACTAATATTTAGGATGATCCACATTCAAAACTGCTGCAGATTCCAAAATGAATGTTGATAAATATGAAATATGTGTGCATTATAGCTGGTAATCATCATTTTCTTCCTATGCTTTAATTATGAAATAATAACAAGTTTAGCGGTCTTTATTGCCAATAAAACCCGATGTGCGACGGACTACATGTGTAGGTAAAAACCGAGGCGCACAGCGCCGAGGTATTTGCCTTAACATGTACATGTAGTCCAGAGCACAAAGGTTTTTATTGGCAATAAAGACCGCTAAACTTGTTATTATCTCCATTATTACACTCTAAATAAAAAACGCACATTAGAAATGTGTCATTTTGTGAAAATTCTGCCATTAACTAGTTTTCGGCGTAGGAAACGCATTGTCGTTTAAGTGACGTCATTTGACGTTACCTTGACGCCACGTGACGTTTTGGCGCATACACAAAGCATAATTACATAGGGTTTTTATTGTAAATAAAACCCGATGTAGTTCTTCTTTCGCTATATATGGATTTTACGGAAAAGTGTTATAATGTTATCTCAAACATTTTCTGTTAGGGATGTCCTGTTTCTAGGACAGCCTGTGCTTATGCATGTTAATGCAGTCTGATCTGGATCCATGTTGGTTTGATAAGCTATAAGGAACCCTTTTCCAGATCTCTACTTATACATAAATAGAAGTTTTTTTTTCAAATTTCATTTCACATCGTGCAGCTTTCGCTTTTATTATCATAAATTACACACCTGTGAATTTTTTAAATGACAATTCATTAATATTTTCTTGTATACTTGCCAGGTCAAATGAAACTCATAATAATGTATACAATATATCACAAAGATATACATGTGTAGTCATTTCTTCTAAAAGCTTGTAACTGCAGCTTGTTTTACGCTTAAGTTACAAGGTTTTAGAAGAAAAGCAGCTATATCAAACTATCAAGTAATGTTGTTTTGATTGGTAATTTTTTAGGCAAGAAGGTATTGCTAAAATTTGAAGGTATTTGATAAAATTATAGAGAAATGTTGATAAATTCCCTCGTATGAGCACTTTGATTTGTGAGTTGTTTTGAGTATGAATGTGTCGTTGGCAGACTGACGTCAACGTCATCTATATTGTCTGAGTCCTCGCATGCGATGGCGGCAAGATGATTTAGTAACACCCTGAAATTGTAAAATAATCCACTTAACCCATTACCAAACGACAAAATTTAAGGGTGGTCTAAATTCAAAGATGATGCAGACGACAATTTCCGGTGAGATTTCTTTATTGCTTTGGGTCTTTTTGGGTAGAAAATATTGTGGGAAATGAAGAAATTGCTTGTTTCAAGCAATTTCTTTATTTTCCACAATGTTTTCCAATGCCATTATCTTGTAGGGACTCAAAAGGAATCATTGTGTCGTAATGGGTTAATGTAGTCCACCCCTAATGATATTCGCAAGACATCGAAATTATTCGGGCGAAGTCAAAAATATTCTGCGGTGAAACTTTCCACCACTGAATGTTTACGACTGCGCCCGAATAGGTAACAACACCCCTAGAAAAAATCCGATATTTTATGAATCTCAAAATGGCTATACTACAAATATTCCACCTTAAGTTTTATCAAAAGGAAATGGGGTTAGATCTATACGCCATTTTCATATGTGTTTCATATCATAGCGGCTACATAATCTAACCACAGACTCCTGCTAGAACAACATCCTTTCTGAGTCTCAAGCTGCTTTATTTTGTGAAAAAAGTGAATTTTACAGACATGGAGAAGAAATTGAGCCAGGATCTGGAAAAGTGTCCTTTATGGCATTTGAGAACCAGGGTTGGGGTAATCGTAATCTGTAATCGTAATCGATTGTAATCAATTACATTTTCTCAAGTAATCTACAGTAATCTGTAATCAAAGGGAGTTTCGATTACATGTAATCGTAATTTAATCGATTACAGGCTTAAAAATTGAAGTAATCATCAATTACATTTTCGATTACTTTCGATTACTTGCAGAAAAATTATGAATCAAATTAAGATATAAAAATTGTTTTCAAGGAACATAGAAATGTTAGGAAGTACCCCACATGAATTTCAGAAAAATCAATTTTTGTCTATTGAAAATACATGACATCATTTTAAGTTAAAACAAAAGTAAAAACTCTATAATTGCAATTAATCTGTAAAACATAATAAAGTCCCAATTTTGGACTGCTAATGATAAGTAAAAAAAAGTTTGTATTAGAGATCCTTTCCCAAACAAGGTCAGGTTTCGACATACCTGATAGGAATTGTTTTGGAAACATTTTAGAGAAAAGAAGAAAGTGCATACACAGAAGTGCATCATTTGGGAGAGAATTAAAATGAATACTGTTGTTTGGGTTGAAAAAGACATGTACTTTACACCTTTTTACATGAAGAACAATAGTGATTGCTATAGTGTGAAACCTAAACAAAAGGTGTTTATTTCCCCAGGCTAATTTTAGTATTATATAATTTGACAACTTTGAGACATTTGATGAAGTTAATACATGTATGAAGGTTCAGGTATTATTCTGGATGCAAATGTTCTTGGGATCTGACATTGTAACAAGAGCCATGTCCTTCATGGGCTATTTTGAAGTTCCTGACTCCTTTCCTAATGAGGAGACTTTGACCACTTTGACCAGTCTCTCAACTTTCCAGAAACCATTTATGATAAGACGCAATATTAATTATAGAATAAAATTAAAACCCTTTCCCAAACAACATTTTTTTCTAAAACAAGAGTGCCTGAAAGGCACTGATATCGCTCACCTGAGTTTTTCCTGTATTTGATGGTGTACAATATAATTTTTTTTGTAAACAAATATGTATGTCGTATCAAGCTATTGTAAATTAAGTTTCATAATTTCCAATGAAGACAATGAAGTCACATTAGTATTCAATCATATTGCATGTAGTAGCATTTGCATACATCTTTAAAATTGAATATCATGTGCGGTTCCAGTTTGATAATCAGGATTAAACTTTTACAATTAACAATTTACAATTTTGAAACATCAGAATGCTACATTACAGGCATTAATACGCTTAATATGATAAGCCCCTCCTTGCCTCATCAACATTTATTATCCTATCAAAAATTTATAACCAAGTGTTTGAAAAGAGTAACTCAATAAGCATTTTGTTCTCTTGGTTTAAATTGGCCCCATGGTTGATTTTTGAAGAATTTCTTTATGATTTTTTGAAGTCTGATAAGCCCTACCCTGCCACACTCAAATTTTTTAACAAATCAAAAATTCACAAACAATATTATTGTTAAAAAGAGTCACTCAAGCAACATCCCTGGTTCAAATTGGCCCAACAGTTGATTTTTAAAGAATTTTCCTGTCATTTCTCCTAGTCGTATAAACATCCTGCCATGCCCATATTTTCAACCAATCACAAATTTGTAAAAAAATAAATAAAAACGGGTACCCAAGGAACATTCCTGGATAATTTGATACAATTTGTCTAACAGTTAAGGAGAAGAAAATTTTCAAGGATTCGTTTAATAACTTCTCCAAGTCTGATAAGCCCCGCCCTGCAGCGCCTACATTTTTTGACAAATCAAAAAATTCATAAACACACATTGAAAACAGTCACTCAAGAAACAGATCTGCCAGATTTGGTTTAAATTTGATCAATGGTTGATTTTTAAAGATTTTTTTCATGATTTCTTTAAGTCTGATAAGCACCGCCCTGCCACGCCCACATTTTTGACGAATCAAAAATTTGAAAACAAATTTTAAAAAGGGTCATCCAAGTAACATTTCTGCCAAGTTTGGTAAAAATTGATCCATTGGTTAAGGAGAAGAAGATTTTTTAAGAATTACTTAATGATTTCTCTAAGTCTGATAAGCCTCACCCTGCCACGCCCTCATTTTTTGACGAATCAAAAATTTGAAAACAGGCAGTAAAGACAGTCACTCAAGGAACATTCCAGCCAAGATTGGTACAAATTGGATCAATATTTGATTTTTAAAGAATTATCTAACAATTTCTCTAAGTCTGATAAGCTCCACCCTGCCACGCCCACATTTTTTGATGAATCAAAAATTTGAAAAAAAAATTTGAAAAAGATCACCCAAGGATCATTTCTACCAAGTTTGATAAAAATTGACTCAATGGTTAATGAGTAGAAGATTTTTGAAAAAATATTTAACAATTTCTCTAAGTCTGATAAGCCCCGCCCTGCCACGCCCTGATTTTTTGATGAATCAAAAATTCATCAACAGGCAGTAAAGACAGTCAATCAAGAAACATTCCAGCCAAGATTGGTACAAATTGGATCAACATTTGATTTTTAAAGAATTATTTAACAATTTCTCTAAGTCTGATAAGCTCCGCCCTGCCACGCCAACATTTTTTGATGAATCAAAAATTTGAAAACAAATTTTGAAAAAAGATCACCAAAGGAACATTTCTGCCAAGTTTGATAAAAATTGACTCAATGGTTAATGAGAAGAAGATTTTTGAAGAATTATTTAACAATTTCTCTAAGTCTGATAAGCCCCACCCTGCCACGCCCTCATTTTTTGATGAATCAAAAATTCATCAACAGGCAGTAAAGACAGTCACTCAAGAAACATTCCAGCCAAGATTGGTACAAATTGGATCAACATTTGATTTTTAAAGAATTATTTAACAATTTCTCTAAGTCTGCTAAGCCCCGCCCTGCCACGCCCACATTTTTTGACAAATCAAAAATTTGAAAACAAGTTTTGAAAAGGGTCACCCAAGAAACATTTATGCCAACTTTGGTAAAAATTGACTCTATGGTTAGGAAGAAGAAGATTTTTGAAGAATTATTTATCAATTACTCAAAGTCTGATTAGCCCCGCCCTGCCACGCCCACATTTTTTGACGAATCAAAAATTTGAAAACAAGTTTTGAAAAGGATCACCCAAGGAACATTTATGCCAACTTTGGTAAAAATTGACTCAATGGTTAAGGAGGAGAAGATTTTTGAAGAATTATGTAACAATTTCTCTAAGTCTGATAAGCCCCGCCCTGCCACGCCCACATTTTTTGACGAATCAAAAATTTGAAAACAAGTTTTGAAAAGGGTCACCCAAGGAACATTTCTGCCAACTTTGGTAAAAATTGACTCTATGGTTAGGGAGAAGAAGATTTTTGAATAATTATTTATCAATTTCTCTAAGTCTGATAAGCCCGCCCTGCCACGCCCACATTTTTTGACGAATCAAAAATTTGAAAACAAGTTTTGAAAAGGATCACCCAAGGAACATTTCTGCCAACTTTGGTAAAAATTGACTCAATGGTTAAGGAGGAGAAGATTTTTGAAGAATTATGTAACAATTTCTCTAAGTCTGATAAGCCCCGCCCTGCCCCGCCCACATTTTTTGACGAATCAAAAATTTGAAAACAAGTTTTGAAAAGGATCACCCAAGGAACATTTCTGCCAACTTTGGTAAAAATTGACTCAATGGTTAAGGAGGAGAAGATTTTTGAAGAATTATGTAACAATTTCTCTAAGTCTGATAAGCCCCGCCCTGCCACGCCCACATTTTTTGACGAATCAAAAATTTGAAAACAAGTTTTGAAAAGGGTCACCCAGGGAACATGCCTGCCAAGTTTGGTAAGAATTGGCTTAGTGGTTAAGGAGGAGAAGATGTTTAAAGAAATTGTTGACGCCTTCCGACGCACGACGCACAACGCACGACGCACGCCGGACACAGGGTGATCACAAAAGCTCACCTTGAGCATGTTGCTCAGGTGAGCTAAAAAAAAGGAAATTTGTAGACAGCAAATTGATCCTGTTTCACACAGAAATAACCAGGAGAAAGTGCTGATTATGGCAATTTTCTGTTAAGGCTTTCTAAACCCGCCACATCTACAGAGGTTATCAAAGTGTGTCACTATTTGAGAATAGTTTTAAATATTTAAATAATATTATATGTTTTATAAACTGTATGGTTTTTATAGGACCGTAATATTTATGCAATATTTAAACCATAAATAAAGCTATGCAATAAGGCTATTCTTTTACAAAATTTTATAATATTGTCATTCATCATTGCATGTTATTTTCCGAAAAGATTTGGCAGTGCTAAACATGTTTTGATTTTTTATCCTTTCCCAAGCAACAGAAGGTTAAACAGTTCCATTTTGGCACCTGATGTAGACTTACAAAATGGATGTTTATAAAGATAGTGTTCATGTACAATTTGGCATAGAAAATATTGGGGCTAAAGGAGAAAATAGTGATTCTCAGCATTTTCTTCTTTTGACTCAATGTTTTCAAAAGCATTGTCTATTAAAGATGTCAAAATCAGGTCATGCTTGGGAAAGGATAAGCAAGTAATCGAATGTAATCATCCTGTAATCATGATTACTTTAACAAAAGTAATCGAATGTATTCAATTACATGTGAAAATTAGAGTAATCGATTATTAATCAATTACATGATTTTTCCCAATGTAATTGATTAATAATCGATTACAGGTGACTGTAATCGAACCCCCACCCTGTTGAGAACAACCTGGATCCAGATCAACCTGTGCATATCTTCCCTAAAAGAAGATGCTTTGGAAAACATTGAGGCAAAAGATGCTTACAACCATTTCTCCTTATGCCTAAATAATTTCTGTGCTGTAGTGTACATAAATCCTATCTTTATCAACATGCATTTTGTTGTCTGCAAAATTTTTTGAATTGGACCCCCTCATTTTTTTCCATTTGGGAAAGGGTTAATAGCAAATTAACTTACCATAATAGATGGTTGGCAGACAGAGTTATATCAAAGAACACCAGTGACAAAGTAGACGTCAATAACTGAAATGGAAGAAAATCGACCATAATGAATTTATTTTTTTATTTTTCAATTTTCAGGTCACCATAAAATATACATAATAATTGTTTAGAAAAATAAATATTAAGTTTCATGAAAATTGTCAAGGGAATTTTAAGTACTTTGTGTGGATAAAGAACAAGAGTTGTCCGCGGACAACGTAGCTTGCCTATACAGGAGCTTGTCACAAAACAGCTAATTTTTTAAAAGTAGGTCAAGGTCACAAGGTCAAGGGTCATGGTCCCAATTGAAAGGTCTTGGCAGGAGGTATCCATATGTGAAATATCAAAGCTCTATCAATAATAGTGCATGAGATATAGGCCAGGTTAAAGTTTTTCAAAAGTAGGTCAAACTCCAAGGTCAAGGTCACTAGGTCAAAGGTCATGGTCCCAAATGAAAGGTCTTGTCGAGATGTATCCATGTATGAATTATCAAGGCTGTATCTCTAATAGTGCCTGAGATATAGACCAGGTTAAAGTTTTTCAAGTGAAGACGGGACGGAACGGGACGGTATGGTACGCGACGCCGACACTAGGGCTGTGACATTAGCTCCCCGAACATAAAGTCCTGACTCGCTAAAAAGAATTAGAACAGGAAGGCTGACTTTGATAGCACTATCCCTAGAGCTATAGCTCCAAACGAACACTATTAGTGTGGGCAATTTGCCATCATTTCTGACAATAGTCTGAACATCCTCATAACTGTGATTGATAAACAACACTATTACACCGGGGTAAATGCAGTGGACCAATCAGTGTCAATGTAAACTAGAACTGTCGCAAAGCGGATGAATACCCCCCACTAGGGCCTTGTCACTGAAAAAGTGCTATCGGTCAAAAGGTTCTTTACTTAGAGCATGGAAACAGAATTTAAACAAAGTCCAACTGTGACCTTGACCTTTGACCTTGGTGACCCCAAAACAAAAGGACACCTCCTTGGATCATGGGCAACAACTGTGTAAAGTTTCTTGATCCTAGGTCAAACGGTTCTCGAGTTAGAACACAGAAACCAAATTGTAAATTTTGACTATTTGACTATTCCCCCCCCCCCCCCCATTAAAAAGTTCAAAGTGGCATAACTCTGAAACTAATGACTGGATCAAGATGAAAATTGCAGGTGCACAACTTCATATGATAGGAAACATCCTAATAAAATTTCAGAAAATTGGTCAAAAACTGTGGGAGGAGAAGGGGACACAAGATTATGTCCACGGACGGATGGACGGACAGACGGACAACCTGATTCCAGTATACCCCCCATAACTTCGTTGTGGGGGGTATAACAAAGATTTGGATTGGCTGACGCAATATGAGGGTGAATCAAACAGATGAAGCAGCAAGTTATCACTTGACATCAGTATGAATAGAAAGTCTGGCAAACAATTAGACACTAAACACGGTGGATAACCCACATGACTTTTGGGAAGCGTTAACACCGAAAAAATCGTCCGCTTCAAGGTGTGTTTTGTTTAATTTCTCAGCTTATACTCTATTGATTTTGACGAGATAAAGTGCACAGAACGCGCATTTGAGAGGGCTATTCCCGTTTGTAACTCACTCCGAATCCCGTGGTTTCTTCAAACATTCAAGCGAAAGTTTTTTCCGGTGCGTGTGAACGCTTCCCACTTTCGTTTTGCACTTACAAACATTTTGGCTCGAATGTTTGAAGAAACCACTGGATTTGGAGCAGAGTGAGTTAGAGCGGGAATAGCCCTCTTAAAGCGGATGAATTTTTCGTTGTGAACGCTTCCCAAAAGTCATGTGGGTTACCCACCGTGCTAAACCAGTGTACAACTAGAACTGTCGCAAAGCGGACAAATACCCCCCAGTAGCGCGTTGTCACTGAAAAAGTGCTAAAGTTCAAAGTGGCATAACTCTGAAACTACTGCCTGGATCAAGATGAAAATTACAGGTGCACAACTTCATATGATAGGAAACAACCTGCTAAAATTTCAGCAAAATCGGTCAAAAACTGTGGGAGGAGAAGAGGACACAAGATTATGTCCATGGACGGACGGACAGACAGACGGACAACCTGATTCCAGTATACCCCCCCCCCCCCCCCATAACTTCGTTGTGGTGGGTATAACAAAGATTTTGATTGGCTGACGCAATATGAGGGTGAATCAAACAGATGAAGCAGCAAGCTATCACTTGACATCAGTATGAATAGAAAGTCTGGCAAATAATTTGACATTTAGACACTAAACCAGTGTACAATGAAGTGAATTTGCATACCTTTGCTATTCCGTTAATTTTAGAAAATTCTGCTTTATCCACAGTAATCTCGGACATCTTTATGTTGCTTAAACTGAGGTAAACACCAAATATACCACTGTAATTAGAACATACAAGATCTAATTAGATTTTGATGTGGTTAACCCATTCCCACACTGTGACACTTTTTGACACCCCTTAACCCTTTCCCAAACAGCAAAATTTTGGACTGTTCCAATTTGAAAGACGTTGCAGACGACAATTTCAAGTTGATGAAATTTTGAAAATATTTCCATTTTGGATTGAAAAACATTGTGGAAAATGAAGAAATTGCTTGTCACAAGCAATTTCTTCATTTTCCAGAATGTTTTCCCAAGCCTTTTCATGTGAGGGAGTCAAAAGGCGTCATTGTGTGGTAATGGGTTTTAAGAGAAATATTTGGGAAAACATTGCAGAAAATAAAGAAATTGCTTGTCACAAGCAATTTCTTCATTTTCCACAATGTTTTCTAATTTCAAATCTCAGTCACAATTACCATAATGAAAACACAGGATATCTGATACAACAAGAACATGAGACCTTTAACCCTTTCCCAAACAGCAAAATTTTAGGGTTGTCCAAATTCAAAGATGTTGCAGATCATGAGATGGCAATTTCAGGTAAAAGAAATTTAACATTTTTGGGTATTTTGAGGTAGGAAACATTGTGGGAAATGAAGAAATTGCTTGTCACAAGCTATTTCTTCATTTTCCACAAAGTTTTCCAAAGCCATTTTCTTCTAGGGTGTCAAAATATGTCATTGTACAGTAATGGGTTAAAATTCTTCATTCATTTATGATTCAAAACTGGCCTTTTAGATTATGAAAGCATTATTGTTGTTTATATCTTTTCCACATTTATCTTTCTGATACAAATATTTGGTAAGGACCAGCAGCTTCTAACAGCAACAAGACAGAATGCCTGGCAACTAAAAAAGTTAATGTTGAACCCTCATATATAATCATAGGTTAACCCTTTTCGATAAGTTTGGCGAAGCTTATTCTACATACCTCATTATGCAGCCCATGTAAAATTTGGAATAAAATAAATATGGAAATCTCCCAGCCTGCATCGCATCTCCTGAAATAGAACAAGAAAGAAACAAGATGTGTTTGTGAAACACAAATGCCCCTGAAATGGCTATTTTTCTAAAATGTTAAGTTTTCATGTTAAGGCTTGATAAAATATAGATGACCTTGGGGAAGGACATATTGCATGGAACAGATAGATATCATTGAAAGGAAGTTACATAGCTAATGGGAGCTTTATCTGTCAAATACATATATGACCCATCACGCCAAAAGGGACCTTATGGGAATTGTGAAAAGCATCCACCCTAGCCTGTCTGCGCAGTCCGCACAGCCAGACTAGGGTCGATACTTTCCATTCCAATATAAATTTCTAAAACTAGAACTTTTAACCTGCCTTAGCATGTGTTCCTTTTCCAAATATGTCTTCTGGTTGACCTCTGTGAGGTCTGATCAATTTGTCAAAGTTTGGATTTTTGAACTTCTGATAAGGTCCTTTTAGCAGGACGAGTCACATATGTTAAGTTTTCGGACAGACAGATGGACAGACAGACACAGGAAAACAATATGTCCCTGTATCAAAAGATTGGGGGCATGAAAATATTGAGACAAAATGAGAAATTTCTGATTATCAGCATTCTCTTCATTTGCCTAAATTTTTATGCCCCCGTATCGAGAGATCGGGGGCATATTGTTTTACTCGTGTCCGTCTGTCTGTCCATCCGTCTGTCTGTCTGTCCAAAAACTTAACATTTGCCTTTTCTCCAAAAGTATTTGACATACAAAGCTCAAATTTGGTATGCAACTTCATTTCAATGATACCTATCTGTTCCATGCAATTTGACCTTCCTCAAGGTCATCACTTAACCCTTATCAACCCTTTACTCTACGAAAACTTAACATTTTACAAAAATGGCCATTTCGGGGGCATTTGTGTTTCACAAACACATCTTGTTTCCCGAGCTTTTTTCTTTTCAGTGCATTAAGAAGAGTTGTATGCGGATCGCTCCTATAAAGCAGCTTGTCATAAACTGCAATGTCATGGTCACAAGGTCAAATGTCAAGATTCCAAGGGAATGAAGTTTTGGCATGAGGTATCCATGTGTGAAATATCGAGGCTCTTTCTCTATAAGTGAAAGAATAAAGACCTGGTTACAGTTTTTGTAAAGTGAGTCAAACATGAATGTCAAGGTCAGAGTATATGCTCTGAAATAAAAGGTCTTGGTGGGAGTATTCATGACACTGTGTGACAGTAAAATTCTTCAAATAGAGTAGAGGAGGGTAATCCCGACATGCGTCCAATTCCGACACTTTTTGAAAAAAGGTCATTTTCATTACATTATCTTTTGGCAAAATCAACACCTTTCTGTTTTAAACACTACGTTATACATTTGTCCGAAGTTATATAATGTTCATTTACATGTAAAGGCTTGCTTTCTTAAAAAATCGAGGTTAAAGATAGACCACCCTGTTTTCGGAATTTTCAAAAATGCAGTCTTATAGATTTCTGTAAGAGGGGTGTCCTAAAAAAGTAAAAATAAATTCATGTACAAGTCATCTTCCTCCATAGATTTTTGTATAAGATGAGCATTTAGACAATTCTCTATCATCCTGGACGTCTAATAACAGTATCAGAGCGTTTTTTATTCATAAATCATGGGGTCGGGGTTAACCGTCAATTTCGGCCAGAGAGTTTAACTCCGACACCATAAGTGCAAATTAGAGGAAATTTCCCACTCTCGCTCACTTAATCTTTACTATACCGACGGTACGTTACAGAAACGTGTAAAACCAGCTTATTCGAGCTGATGGCGACTCCTTAACATAAAGATTTGCATATTTTTTCACATATGTTCGCAATCTTTTTCTCGGGTGTCGGATTTGACCGAACTCTCAGAGTGTGAATTATGAGTGAAATTATATTTCGTCTATAACCCAATTTCTAATTGAGAGAAAGGTTTGCAGTACATGTCTAATAAAAGAAAGTATGGTTTTCTTCCCTTTTCAATCCTAACATCTCTGTGACATTGCATCACATAGCTCATTTTGCTTCGATAATATGTTTGGTGACGGGTTTGACAGAAAAGTGTCGGATTTAAGATGCTTCATATGTGGTAAAGATTCCATTGTACCATCATTGTTTATGGCCAGAAGACGCCGTAGAATACACAAATTTGTTGCATAAAGGTTAGTTCGTGTAAGCCCGACTCGACATATGGCCTCATATATGTAGACAAAGAAATATATTGATTTTTCCCTTAAGGTGTCGGGATTACCCTCCTCTACTCTAGTCCATGTTTAAAATGTTGGTAACCAGCATTTTCTCCTTTCCACAATACAACCAACAGTTCTTTCATTATATGACACTTAATTTATCATCCACATTATTTTTCATCTGGACCATTTAACTCTTGTACCACACAACGTGACAAGACAAGATTCTGACAAATGTAATGCGAAAACATACAGGCTATAGAAGATAATGTTGAAGATTAGCATTCTTCCTTTGCTTCAATATTTTCCACACTATTTTGAGCACAAATCCTGTCCCAATCAACATCTGTCTTGTTACTCCAACAGCTTTGCAATTGGACCACCCTAAAATTGTTCGGGAAAAAGGTTTAAATATTAATGTTTGGGGCTAAAACTTACCTAAGAAATAGCTGGATGGAGCAAGAACTATCACACTGAAACAGAACAAAGTATTTCTGATGTTCTCTGTAACTGAATATTAGGATCAAATCTTGTCTACTAACTTCATGCAAAATATGTCTCATCAAAATCTTGGCCCAAATCAAATAATTAAAATCTACTTTTCCAAAGGCTTATAACATTGTAAAGGTCTCATCTCTGTCAAATTATTTGTTTTATCTAAATCAACGCCTAGATAAAGTTATAAGATAAACTTTCCTGTCCAATTTCAATACTGTATGTACATTTACTCTACTCACTTTCAATGTTTTCTTCGCAAAGGTGCTAAGCCCCTGCATTGGACAGCTCAATAGCTACATTATGGAGCAAGACAATCAATTGGCAAAATCCATCAGTTTGAAATCAGACAAATTACATTTAAAGAAGATAAGTACACTTACCTATATAAATAATTACAGTAAAGTCTTTCATGTGCTCTGAAAAAAGTAAATATAAAATGTATATAATGTTGAATAATTTTGTGAACAATGGGATTCTTTTCCTATATCAAATATATGAATGTACTCAAAACATAATTTGAGAATATTTGCAGAGAAAATCATTAAGACTATGAAAATGAGAAGTTGCTGTTTATCAGCAGTAGGAATAGTCTTGAAAATCTGTAACTCATTGTTAGCATAGTATCCTTTTCCACTTGAGATTTCTTTTACAAATATCCAAAGGGTTATCAAAATTGAGTACTCAGTATGTGTAGAAAGTGGTAAACAAAGGGAAATTAAAGTCAAACTTACCCTAATTTTAATCTACTTTTGGTTAATTTTGTATAAATACCCACAGCACCTGAAATATGGAGAATTTCTTGAATTGTCACTAAAATATTACCATTGGACGACTATATAATAGAAATCATGTTTTTGAAAGATTCATCATTCAAAGTTAATTATGACAATTTCTGACAAAAGGTTTTGGGCACTGAAGGTAGATTCAAATACAAATTTCTCTACCTGAATTTTTGTTAAATCTCCAGATTGTTGCATGGCAAAAAAGGGTTCTCTTTTTTTATTCCATGAAACATTATTTTCATACATAATTGTAACAGTAGAGGTAGCTAAATTTTGAATATTTCCATCTAAAGAGAAATTTCAATGTGGCTGGTGATCCAAAAATAAGTGAAATACCAAATGTCAGTAAGTTTAAGGACAAAACAATTAGAATATGTACACACATCCAGAAATATACTGTAGAGAAGTCTGGATCACTAACACCAATCAGTATACACATATGCATACATATACACACACTTGTTTACACAACACATATACACACATGTGTTACTTACCGGTTGTTATTATATGTACACACATCCAGAAATATCCGTCTGTAGAGAAATCTGGATCACTAACACCAATCAATATACTTGTTACCATTAATACCATGATCATCATATAGCTAAATAAACTGGTCATCTGAAAAAATATTTTCATCATATAATTTCAGATCTAATATCATTGCATAAAATGAATATTTCCGCGCAATTATAAGCATGAATTAACAAGAAGAGACATGTTGTTTACGGGGGATAATGAGTATTATTTGAAAGGATCTGATGACGTTAACACCCTGATTTGTACTCATATATTTTCCAGTTACTGGCAAATTTTGAAAATAATTTAAAATTGCTATTTTTTTGACAAAAAATTGTAACATAAATTTGACGATGCTTATCCAAAAAGATGTGTTTGTGAAACGCCAATGCCCCCAAAATGGCCAATGCGAAGTTTTCAGACAGACAGACAGACACAAGTGAAACAATATGTCCCCAATATTTCAAAACCAGGGCATAGAAATGCCAGATTATGCTTTGAAATTATGACTTTATGAAGGTTTGTTTAACAGTAATTTGTGCATTTTGTAAAAAGTTAACAATCTATTTACCTGTCTATATAAAGCTAGATGACCTGTACACAATATCACAGTTACTATGTTATGTAGACTCATAAACACTGGCATGGACTGAAAACAAAAAATATCATACATTAGTCAAAATGTTCATTATCCTCTCCCAAACAAGACCTGTGGTGCGTTCTTTAGAGCAAGATTTCTTAAAAAATCTCGCCCTTAAGAACGCGCCTCAGGTTTGATGTCTCATATTTAATGAACACCCCTCATAGTGTCAAGTCTATATAATGCTAGTTGTCCTATTCATAATAACACAGTAACTATGTTATGAAGACTCGTAAATTTTGGCATGGACTGACAACAAAATATATGATACATTAGTCAAGAAGTGAATTATTCCTCTCCCAAACAAGACCTGGTTTGATGTCCCCTGTCAGAGACAATTCAAGTAAAAGAAGAAAACACTGACAACCGGCATCAGGGTTTTCCCTTGACTTTATCTAGTAAGAGTTATTATGTCCAGATGGTCTATAAATTAGGGGGGGGGGGGGGGGGGGGGGTCCATGTCTACTGTAACATTGTCACTAAATGGCACAGCTGATAATTCTTTGTGGGTCCTTTAAGTTAAAACTGTGTCAAAATGCACAATTTTTGTGCCAGGGAAAGCCCTGCACCACTTGACATTCAAAATTATCTACAACTCCATTTAATTTGCACTAGTTCACAATTTTTGTATAACATCGTAATGGTAAAGTCTGCATCAGATCGCACTCATATCAAATCATGATCCTCTAATACACTTAACCCTTTCCCAAACAAGACCTGGTTTTGACGTCCCTAATAGAAAAGGCTTGGGAAAACATTGAAACAAAAGAAGAAACTGCTGATAACCAGCAGTTTCTCCTTTTGTCTCGATATTTTCCATGCTTCATTCTACACAAATCCAATGTTTATCAACACTATTTTGTCATCTGGAGCAGCTTTTAATTGGATCACCCTGAAATTTTGTCGTTTGGGAAAGGGTTAATGAAGAAGAAATCTGACTTGCTGTCTGCAATCATCATTTGCAGATTCTATTGACTGGATAAGCTTGACGTCAGCGGCCCTTACAGATCGAAATCTGAGCCGCATTCTTTAGAGCAAGATTTCTTGAGATATCTTGAGATTTCTTAAGATATTTTAGGAGTAAGGAGTAAGATTTTTAAGACTCTCAATGGGAGAAGCCATTACCCTATACTTCGTGCAGATCCCATCGGTCAACTGTGTACAAACAATATAAGAGATTTGACCGAGTTGTTCCGAACACTCCATAATTCATAAACCGCGGTGTTCCGAATGATCCATACTTTATACAAATGACGTCATGATGACGTCATTTGTATAAATATGGAGCACTCGGAACAGCTCGGTCCAAGTCTCGGTCTTAAAAACGCTTTATCCAAAACACCTTAAGAAATCTTAAAAAATCTCGCTCTAAAGAATGCGCCTCTGGTCACTACAGCTTGTATGAGATGTGTTTGTGAAACACTTATGCCCCCGAAATGGCAAATGTTAAGTTTGTGGACATACAGACAATGGACAGACACATGTAAATCAATATGCCCCGATCTTTCGATACAAGCGCATAAAAAGCCAGAGTTGCGAGTTTTTTTTTTATCTCCCTTCACAATAAAGAGGCTGAGGTTTGATCAATCAACTTTCTGGATTAATCCATTACTGCACAGCGACAACTTTTGACTCGCCCACAAGAAAAGGCTAGGTAAAACATTGTGGAAAATGAAGAAATTGCTTGTGACAAGCAATTTCTTCATTTTTCACAATGTTTTCTAACCCAAAATTGAGATATTTTTAAAAATTCATCAACTTGAAATTGTTGTCATGCAACACTTTTTAAATTGGGCCAGTCGAATATCTTGTACAGTAAAAGGTTAAAATATCAATTGAAGGTCACTATATCAACATATTAACCCTTTCCCAAACAGCAAAATTTTAGGTTGATCTAATTTGAAAGCTGCTGCTGGCGACACAAGAGGTGTTGTTAAAGATAAAATTTGTGTACAATACAGCATGGAAACTATTGAGACAAAAGGAAAAACTGCTGGTTATCAGCAGTTTCTTCTTTTGTCTCAATGTTTTCCCAAGCCATATCTATTTGGGACGTCAAAATCAGGTATTGTTTGGGGAGGGGTTAAGACAAAATTTCTGCGCTGCAGAAATCAAAGGTCAAGCTGCAGAGTTATTTTATGGATAACAGATTTTCGGTGAGACAGAGAACAACTTATGCCAAGTTACTTATAGTTTAATACTGATATTACTTTAAAGCTATTCGGTGGATTATCAAGAAATAATGGTAGATTATCATTTGATAAACTCACCGCCTATCCGGTGAAATTATCAAAAACTTGTGCCCTGCTTTCGATCATTTTACCCTATCTGACATTATTTAAGCAGGGCCAAATAAGTGACGTCATCATAAGCGTTGCATAGCAGTCAAGTGCAAAATGGCACACTTTAAGGAAATCTGTCATAATTTTTTGCATTTTGTCTAATTTTTGCGTTAAAGAAATAGAATAATTGTTTGTTTTCCTGAACAACGAAAGCTACATTTTCACTCGTGGCTTCGCCACTCGTGAAAATAAAGCTTTTGTTGTTCACTCAATGAAATATAAATCGATCTTACACTGAAACAATTGATTATCCTCTATATAACAGAAAATTTTCTGCATCAGCACGGACAGTTATCCAATCACACAGCAGATGCTAGGTTACACAATCATGTATAACCTTGGACCTGGTCAATATCTGACTTTCTTTACTTTACACATCATCTGCAGAAGTGTATTGCGAATACATTTAAATTAATGTTTTAGTAAACATTGTATTAAATAGAATCTATATAATATTCTCCCAATTGATTATCCGCTATATAACAGAAATTTTTCTGCATCAGTACGGACAGTTATCAAATCACACACCAGATGCTAGGTTACACATGTAAAACCTTGGACCTGGTCAATGTCTGACTTTCTTTCCTTTATACATCATCTGCAGAAATGTCTTGTATCACTGTTTTAGTAAGAACTGTATTGAATATATTGTTGTTTTAATTCAACAACCTCGTAACTACAGCTTGTTTAACCCTTTCCCAAACGAGACCTGGTTTTGACGTCCCAATATGAAAATGCTTGGGAAAACATTGAAACAAAAGAAGAAACTGCTGATAACCAGCAGTTTCTCCTTTTGCCTCAATAATTTCTGTGCCATATTTTACACAAATCCTATCTTTAATTTTCTGTGCCATATTTTACACAAATCCTATCTTTAATAACATTCATTTTGTCTTTTATGACAATTTTTGAAGCGGATCACCCTAAAATTTTGTTGTTTGGGAAAGGGTTAAATCTGTAGTTAGAAGGTTTTGGAAGAAAAGCAAAATCATTGGGTTTGATGGAGCATCCATCTACTGTCAGTTAGCCATCATGCATAAATTCAAAGCCACAGACACAATGCATACATGTTTTCTTAGCCTTTCTATATTAACTAGAACTGTTGCAAAGCTGATAAATACTCTTCCATTAGCACCTTGTCAATATAAAAATTACTATTTGTCACAAGGTTCTTCAGTTAGAGCATGGAAATGGATTTTAAACAAAGTCCAATTGTGACCTTGATCCACATGGCCCAAATACAATAGGGCAACTTATTGTGTCAAAGAAAGCAACTGTGTAAGGTTTCATAATCCTAGGTCAAATGGTTATTATGTTAGAGCACATCAAAGGAAAAAGTCTACGGACAGATGGCTGGACGGACAGACATGGTGAAACCAATATACCCCCCCTCTATTTCATAGGTGGGGGTGTAATAAGGATGTCATATTCAGGCATTGTTTGAGAAAGTTATAGCTGCATCAGAACAAACAGACAAATACTCCAATCATTTTGTACCATTATGTTATAACATACTATTGTGGTATATGTCTGACTTGCTTACTGTTTATACATCATATGCAGTTTGTTTTGTTTTTAAGTTACAAGCCTTTCTCACTAAATGCAAAACATTTAGACATATCCAGTTTGAGTGCTGCTGCCAACAAGAGCTGTCCATAAGACAGCACGCTCGACTTTTCTAAGTTGCTTAGACGCTATTTTCTAAGTATAAAGGGGGCATAACTCCAAACATAGTGGAGCCAGGGTCATGGGCCTTGATAGTAAGGTAGAGGATGTGATGGTGAATAAGTATTCCAAGTTTGGGTTGAATCCCTTTGATAGTATGGAAGTCATTGATGTTTGAAAAAACTTTAACCTTTGTTGCAACGCCGACGCCGACGTGACAGAATAAGCTCTCATTTTCTTCGAAAAGTCGAGCTAAAAATGAAATGGAATGGCAAAGAATTTTATGCTAAAAATAGACTGGGTTTAAAGTTATGTTTTGATAAACCGTTGGTGTTGTAAAAATCGTGTTACTACGGCTTGAATCAAGCTGTACTTGCAAAATTTTATAGCAACACCTACAAAATACAATTGTTTGTCCAAATTATGTCACAGCTAACTGGATGAAATTGTTCCCTATTTGATAAAATCAGGATATGTACAATATTATGAAGTACACAAAATATTGAGGCAAAAGAATTCCAAAACCTTCCATTGATATGGATGTAAGAATCAGGTTTTGCTTGAGTAGGACATAACAGCATCAGAACAGACAGGCAGTCAAATCATTATGAATTATACATATCTGACTTTCTCAGTGTTTATACATCATTATGCTGTTTATTTTGTTTGTAATAGAGGATGACGTTTTGTATGTAATGCCACATTCCCATTGCCGACCAAATCAACTTGATCGCCTAAATTCCCCAATCAAACCCGATTAAATTCGATCAAATGTATTTACACAACTTCTTCCTTATTTCTTGTTGATTAATTCCTGATCATTTTTGCCGACCACGCTCGATTGTCCCGATCACTCTTGACAACCAAGCTCAACCAGTACTCGATTGCTTGATCGAGCTTGATCGAGTTAATTTGGTCGGCAATGGGAACGCGCCTTTATATAGGAGAATATATTAAAGTAAAAAGAGCCGCATTTCTTATTACCGACATTAAAATCCAGTTTTGTTTTGGAATTACAGCAATCAGAGGACAAACAATTCAGATCATAATTATGTACCATTTGTGGTACAGATCTGACTTTCTTACTGTTAAAACATCATAGGCTGTTTTTTGTTTGTTTTATTTGTAATAGAGTATGATGAAAAAGATGGAATTTGTGTACAATATAGAACAGAATATCTTTGATTTTCAACAAAAACCTTGTAACTGCAGCTTATAATAAGCTGCAGTTACAAGGTTTTTGATGAAAAGCAGCGACATATTGAGGCAAAAATAGAAGCATTTCTTATTACTGACATGAAAATCAAGTCTTATTTGGTAAAGACTACGAATTATAGCATCAGAATAGACTGGAACTCAGATCATTATTATGTACCAATTGTGGTACATGTCTGACTTTCTTTCTGTTTCTACATCATATGCTGTTTTTTTTGTTTTTTGTAATATAGAATGATGATAAAGACAGAATTTGCTTACAATATAGAGCAGAATATCTTTGCTTTTCAACAAAAGACCTCGTAACTGCAGCTTGTTATAAGCTGCAGTTACGAGGTTTTTGTTGAAAAGCAGCAACAAATTGAGGCAGAAAGAGCAGCATTTCTTATTATCGACATGAAAATCAAGTCTTGTTTAGGAATAACCGCATCAGAACACATCTCTGTCCAGATCATTGTTATGATTATTATGTACCAATTATGTGGTGCATGTCTGACTTTCTTACTGTTTATAATCATATGCTGGTTGTTTTGTTTTGTTTGTAAAATATTTTATGTGACATTTTCCCCCTAAATGGCAGTTTAGGTTTCTCCACTTTGGAAGGTGATGCAAATGACAAAATACACGGTGAATAACCCATGTGACTTTTGGGAAGTGTTAACACCGAAAAAATTGTCTGCTACAATGTATGTTTTGTTTAATTTCTCAGCTTATACTCTATTGATTTTGATGAGATAAAGTGCATGGATCGCGCATTTGAGAGGGCTGTTCCCGTTTGTAACTCACTCTGCTCCGAATCCCGTGGTTTCTTCAAACATTCAAGCGAAAGTTTTTTCCGTGCACGTGAACGCTTCCCACTTTCATTTTGCACATACAAACATTTTGGCTCGAATGTTTGAAGAAACCACTGGATTTGGAGCAGAGTGAGTTAGAGCTGGGAATAGCCCTCTCAAAGGCGCGTTCCGTGCACTTTATCTCATCAAAATCAATAGAGTCTAAGCTGAAAAACAAAACATTGTCAAAGAAGACAAAATGTGTTTGTGAAACACCAATGCCCCCGAAACAGCCATTTTTCTAAAATGTTAAGTTTTCCGGTAAAGGGTTGATAAGGGTTACCAGATGACCTTGAGGAAGGTCAAATTGCATGGAACAGATAGATATCATTGAAGGAAGTTGCATATTAAATTTGAGCTACAAAGCTCAAATACTTTTGGAGAAAAGGCAAATATTAATTTTTCAGGCAGAGAGACGGATGGGCAGACACGGGTAAAACAATATGCCCCCGATCTTTCAATACAGGGGTATAAAAATGCTGGTTATGGGTATTTTCTTTTTTTTTCATCAATTTGTCCTAAACTTTTCTTAAATAAAGATGTAAAAACCATGTCTTGTTTGAATAACAGCATCAGAACAGACAGGCAATCAAATCATTCTTATAAAACCAATTATGATATTGGTCTGTAAATCTGACTTTCTCTTTGTTTATACATCATATGCTGTTTGTTCTAGTTTGTTTTAACCCTTTCCTAAATGACATGAGTCAAGACTACTTTTAGACTAGTCTTAAAAGAGAGTTTCATGGTTCACAGGTCTATAATTATCTATCCATTAGAGGGAGACAAATTATTTACAGGATATTTGCCCCATAATTAAGAGTCTGACTGTGCCACCGCCCAAGCCAAAATCAAAATTTATAAGATGTATTTGACCAAACCATTGATGTCAAAGGTACAAAAGTTTTTTTTTACATAGAATATAGTTAATGAAAAGGACATACGATGGTTATTTATTATCATAATTTTCATTTTCTGCATCAGATCGACACTAGATATCAGATCATATAGATCAAGTACCAAAGTCAAGGTCATCTTGCCAATCTGACTTTCTTTCTACTCTCTATCATGTGCAGAAACTATATTTAATAATAAACAGCTTTTGTGATTCCATTTCTTTCATGATAAAATGAAAGTTTCTCATAGTATATTGTACCCCATTCAAATGTTGACAGGTATAAATGTTGCCATTTGCAAAGTTTTAAATAATGTTTCACCAAGTATACAATACCCTTCTGCATCAGACCAAAATCCCATCAGATCATACTGGTCAAGTCCAAAAGTCAAGGCCATCAATATATGACCTTAACCTTTATCTGACTTTCTTTCTTTTCTCTATCATGTGCAGATACTATATGCTGAGATATTTTTTTTAAAATGATATGTTCAAGTTCAAAACTTTCTTGATTTTAACACTCTTAAGGCCTATCCTAGATTATTTAGATTGTTTCACATACAGGCCTTAGTTTTGAAATAATATTAAATTCTAGTCCTAAACCAGTATTTGGATTTTATAACATAACAAGATGTGTTTGTGAAACAACAATGCCCCAATGTTAAATTTCCAAGTTAAGTTTTCATGTTAAGGGTTGATAAGGGTTAATGAAAGACCTTGAGGAAGGTCATATTGCATGGAACAAATAGATATCATTGAAAGAAGGTCACATACCAAATTTCAGCTCTGTATGTCAAGTACTTTTGGAGAAAAGGCAAATGTTAAGTTTTCGGACAGACAGATGAACTTACAGAAAAACAGACAGTCAATGGTAAAACAATATGCCCTGATCTTTCCATAAGGGTGCATAAAAAGATTAGTATTTCAATCAATTATAGTATTTTCTGCATCAGCGACAAACAGTATCCAATCATAATCAGAATCTGACTAACATTTTTGTAACATCATATGCAGAATTCTGTCTGTTTAGGATTATTTTAACCTATTAAAATGACATTTCACATTCATTTCATATTTTAAAAGTATGTCTTGATGCAAAGATTGTTTATTCTAATGCATAGAAATGCTATCAGTTTTTTTAAATTGTTATTTATAAGGGAGAAATAAGCCTTTAAAAACAAGTATCTGGTGTTGTATACAACACATTAAGTCCCCTACCGGCTTCACATTGACTCAATATGGTAATCAATAATAGATTAAGATGAATAAGTTATTGCAGGATCCATTTTTTGCCATATTTTCACTATTTCCGTTACCATAGCAACCACACTTTTCATCAAAGAACAAAGATAAAATGATGTGCATAATCTACACATTGCCATCTAGTCATATACCAAGTCTCATCAAATTAGCTTGCTTACTTATTAACTTATCGCAGGATCCAATATTTTTTGCCATATTTTCACTATTTCTGTAACCATAGCAACAACAATTTTAGTCTAAAAACAAAAATAAAATGATGTGCATAATCTACACATTGCCATATAGTCATATACCAAGTCTCATCAAACTAGCTTGCTTAGTTATTATCTTATCGCAGGATCCCATTTTTGGCCATATTTTCACTATTTCTGTAACCATAGCAACCTCAATTTAAGTCGAAAAACAAAAATAAAATGACGTGCATAATCTACACATTGCCATCTAGTCATATACCAACTTTCATCAAAAACGCTTACTTAGTTTTTAAGTTATCGCGGGATCCAGATTTGAGCGGACAGACGGACGGACGGACGGACAGACGGACGGACGGACGGACAGACAGACGGACAGACGGACGGACGGACGGACGGACGGACGGACAGACGGAGGGCAAACCTATAGTCCCCTCCGGTGTGAACACCGGTAGGGGACTAATGAGACAGAAATGACATATTCTATATAAATCTGAACTGTTGTCCACAACAATTTGTTTAAGTTTAGCACAAAAATATATATTTCTCGTAAACGGTTCAATATTTTGACTTGAAATTTTCAGAATTTTCATAAGAAAAGATAATCTGTCAGTTATAAGAAAAGTCAAATTTATGTACAACAAGAGGCCCAAGAGGGCCTGAATCGCTCCACTGGCTAATGTGGAAGAATTATCCAAAGATTTCTTGTAAGCCTTACACAGCCAAATCTTGAAATTTGTGAATGAATTTTAAAGAGAGACTCAAAGAACATTCTTGCAAAGTCTGGTTCAAATTGGCCTAATGGTTGATTTTTTAAAGAATTTTCTTATGATTTCTCTAAGTCTGATAAGCCCCTTTCTCCCTGCCACGACCACATTTTTTGACCAATGGAAAAAATTGTGAACAAATTTTAAAAAGAATGACTCAAGGCACATGCCTGCAAAGTTTGGTTCAATTGGGCACACAGGTTGATTTTTAAAGAATTTTCTTATGATTTCTTTAAGTCCGATAACCCCTTCCTCCCTGCCATGCCCACTTTTTTTGACAAATGTAAAAAATTGTGAATAAATTTTGAAAAGAAAGACTCAAAGAACATTCCTGCAAAGCCTGGTTCAAATTGACCATATGGTTGATTTTTAAAGAATTTTCTTATGATTTCTTTAAGTCTGATAAGCCCCTTTCTCCCTGCCACAGCAACATTTTTTGACAAATGTAAAAATTTGTGAACAAATTTTGAAAAGAATGACTTAAGGCACATTCCTGACAGGTTTGGTTCAAATTGGCCTAATGGTTGATTTTTAAAGAATTTTCTTATGATTTCTCTAAGTCTGATAAGGCCCTTTCTCCATGCCACGGCCACATTTTTTGACAAATGTAAAAATTTGTGAACAAATTTTGAACAGAATGACTCAAGGCACATTCCTGCCAGGTTTGGTTAAAATTGGCCCAATGGTTGATTTTTAAAGAATTTTCTTATGATTTCTCTAAGTCTGATAAGCCCCTTTCTCCATGCCACGGCCACATTTTTTGACAAATGTAAAAATTTGTGAACAAATTTTGAACAGAATGACTCAAGGCACATTCCTGCTAGGTTTGGTTAAAATTGGCCCAATGGTTGATTTTTAAAGAATTTTCTTATGATTTCTCTAAGTCTGATAAGCCCCGCCCTGCCACACCCACATTTTTTGACGAATCAAAAATTCGCAAACAAATTTTGAAAAGGGTCACTCAAGGAACATTCTTGCCAAGTTTGGTCAAAATTGGCCCACTGGTATAAGAGGAGAAGATGTTTAAAGAAAAAGTTAACGGACGCACGGACGGACGCACGGACGCACGACGGACACAACGCCATGACAATAGCTCGCTGGCCTTCGGCCAGTGGAGCTAAAAAATTGTGAAATGTCACTTTAACAGACAGCAAAATTTTGGAATGTTCCGTAATTGAAAGATGATGCAGACAACAATTTCAAGTGAATGTAATTCTATATCTTTTTAGTCTTTTGGGTAGAAAACATTGTGGGAAATGAAGAAAATGCTTGTCACAAGCAACATCTTCATTATCAACTATGCTTTCCAAAGTATTTATCTTGAAGGCGTCAAAAAGCGTCAATGTTTGGGAATGGGTTAAACCATTAACTATCTGACTATTCTGAACGTCTAAATCATATTGATATTTTGCCTTTAATGGAAATCGTCGGTGTAAATGCAAAGCATTGTATGTCGATTCTTGCGATTTCAAAAGTACAAACTTGTGTGCCCTGTGTAGACAATTCTTGCAGGTTTTGAGATATTTCTACTGATCAGTATTGATGACACATTATTCGTGAACAATATGTCAAAATTTCAAGTAAAACATTTTAGTTTGGGAAAAGTTATTACACTTTTTTCACTCCCCTTTGAAATTTTCCAAAAACGAGATACGATGTTTTGCATTTACAACGACAAAATATTTTGCATCAGTGACAACCTGTATCCAATCAAAATCATAACCAAAAGCTTGTTTGTCTTATTGGTCTAAATCGGACTTACATTTTTGTAACATCATATGCAGAACTATATCCTTTTGGGATTATTTACAGCTACATAATAATTTATGTTACTATTCTGTAATTCGATAATGATCTGATATTTTCCATGAATAATCAAAATAAATGTCCTAAATCTATAAACTATTTCAGAATTTCATTCAATGGCAATATTTTCAAATCAGTATTTCTGCATCAGCGGCAAAAAATATCAAATAAGGAATCATAACCAAAAGCTTGTATGGCTTATAGGTCTGAATCTGACTTACATTTTTGTAGCATCATCTGTAGATCTCTATTCCTTTGGGATATTTTCACATCTATATATCTATGTAACTACTCTGTACTTCAATAATGAACTAATATTTATATGAATAATCAAATTAAATATCCCACATCAGCAAACTATGCCAATATTTAACTCAATGGCAATATTTGCTTCAGTATTTCTGCATCAGCGGCAAAAATTATCAAATAAGGAATCATAACCAAAAGCTTGTATGGCTTATAGGTCTGAATCTGACTTACATTTTAGTTACATCATATGCAGAACTTTCTTAAATATAGGGCTCTATTGATTAAAAGTCAACCCCTGCATAAACAAGTCCTAATTTCTTCTTTTCTCTCAATACTTTCCTAGGCTTTTTATCTAAGGCTTGTCACATACAGGACATTAACCCATTACCAAACATCAAATTTTAGACTGGTCCAAATTCAAAGATAATGCAGACGACAATTCCAAGTGAATGAAATTTTTAAAAAAATTCTTATCTATCTTTTGGGGTAGAAAACATTGAGACAAATGAAGAAATTGCTTGTCACAAGCTATTTCTTCATTTTTCACAATGTTTTCCAAAGCCTAAATATCTTAAGGAGAGTCAAAAAGAGTCAAAGTAAGGTAATGGGTTAAGAACAGGATTAACACATTCCCAAGTTCTTGAATTTTTTACTTCCAAATTCAAAGATGTTGCAGACGACAATTTCAAGTGAATGGAATTGTACACATTTTGGTCTTTTAGGGAAGCGAAAATTGTAGGAAATGCGGACATTGCTTATCAATAGCAATTTTTTCACTTTCCACAATGTTACCTAAAAGCCAAAATCTTGTCAAAGACAGTTTGTGTTTGGGAATGAGCAAGAAATTTTCTGCATCAGTAGAAGATGAACTCTATCAAATCTTACAACTCTCTGGTGTATGAATTGTTCAGACTTTCTTTCTCGTAGCATCATTTGCAGAAATATAGAAATCAATGCAAGATCCCAGATTTTGCCTTAGTTGAAAAACTAGAAAGTCCTGAAGGACTTGAGTCGCTCCACAGGCCTAAACTTAATATTTAATCAAAGTTTTGATTAAATTGTTCTATACATGTGGTCTTAAAGCAAGAAGAAAGTAAAAGTAAATGTTTGCTTTTTGGGAAGGGGTTGAAGGAAAAGAGAGGAAATTCGCTCTTAGGATGATACATGTACTGGCAATGAAAACAGCTATTTCTTTAATGCTTTCGGTGGATTATCGGGAAATAACGATAGATTATCATTTTGATAAACTCACCGCCTATCCAGTGAAATTATCAAAAACTTGTGCCCCGCTTTCGTTCATTTCACCCTATCTGACGTTACATAAGCCGGGCCAAATAAGTGACATCATCATGAGCGTTGCATAGCAGTCACGTGCAAAATTACGCACTTCATGAAATATAATATGTCATAAAATTTTTGCATATTGTCTAATTTTTGCATTAAAGAAATAGAATAATCGTTTGTTTTACGAGTAAGATCGATTTATATTTGATTTCGTGAACAACGAAAGCTACATTTTCACTCGTGGCTTCACCACTCGTGAAAATAAAGCTTTTGTTGTTCACTCAATGAAATATAAATCGATCTTACTCGTAAAACAAACGATTATTCTCTATATCATCCATAATGAACAACCAAAACTTTCACAAAGATATAAGCATATCCTAAAAGTTTTTTCATGTACAGCTATTTTATCCCATTCCCACACATTGACGCTTTTTGATGCCCTCAAGATAAAGGCTTTGAAAACATTGTAGAAAATGACATTCAAGGGCAGATAACTCTGTGAAGTTTGATTGAAATCCATCCAGTAGTTTCTGAGAAGATTTGTAAAGAAACAAGTAGATGACTGGGCGCACCAATGCACAACAGACACAGTGCCATGACAATAGCCCACTGAACTGAAGGATCAGGAGGAACACTGGCAATGAATATCATATAATCGTTTCATCAAACTGGTTATCATTGGTAGACTTCTTAACAACAAATAAATGGGTAACCAGTGAGCAACATCAGGGGCCCTATTATCAACAATCATATGACAAATTCACCATTACGATTTCTCGTTAACTTGGTTGTATGGGCCCCTGATCTCTGATACGACTTTGTTTGAACATCAAAAAGCGTCAATGTACAGAAATGAATTAAACAAACAAAATAGACTTACCAGTTTCGCCAAAGCTTTAGAACCAGAATATATAGATCCCACAAACAACATCATGCCTGGTAACCAAACAGCAACATCAGATCTGTTTACATTTTCCATGAGAGGTGGTAGATGTTTGGATGTAATCAGGAGGCTGAGCATCAAGAAGCCAACCAACGTCTGCCATCTGTTAAGATAATTTTATTAACCTTTTCCCGAACAAAACAATTTTGGCGTGGTGCAATCTAAAAGCTGCTGCAGATGTCAAATGGGATATTGTTAAAGATAGAATTAATGTACATTATATCACAGAAAATATTGAGGCAAAAGGGAGAAAATGCTGATCATCGGCATTTTCTTCTTTTGCCTCAATGTTTTCTCAAGCTATGTTGTAAGGGAAGGCTGGAGCACCTAACAGTGTTTTCCATGAGAGGAGGTAGATGTTTGGATGTAATGAGGAGGCTGAGCATTAAGAATCCAAACATCTACCGCCACTCACTAATTATTACAGGTAGAGCTACTGTAAAGATAAGCAGGGTGAAGACATTCTAAATTTGTTATTTCAAATCCAAACCATATGTTTTGGGTACTCTAATGTCTGCCATCTGTAAGGATATAGTAAAATGATGAAGATCGATTGAATGAATGGCTGGAGCACCTATCCATGTTTTCCATGAGAGGAGGTAAATTATGTTTTGATGTAATCAGGAGACTGAGCATCAAGAAACCAACCAATGTCTGCCATCTGTTAAGATAATTTTATAAACCTTTTCCCGAACAAAACAATTTTGGCGTGGTGCAATCAAAATGCTGTTGCAGATGTCAAATGGGATATTGTTAAAGATAGAATTAATGTACATTATATCACAGAAAATATTGAGGCAAAAGGGAGAAAATGCTGATCATCAGCATTTTCTTCTTTTGCCTCCATGTTTTTTCAAGCTATGTTGTAAGGGAAGGCTGGAGCACATAACAGTGTTTTCCGTGAGAGGAGGTAGATGTTTGGATGTGATCAGGGGGCTGAGCATCAAGAAGCCAACAAATGTCTGCCATCTGTAAGGAAATAGTAAAAGGATGAAGATTGATTGAATGACTGCAGCACATACCCATGTTTTCCATGAGTGGAGGTTGATGTTTGGATGTAATGAGGAGACTGAGCATCAAGAATCCAACCAATGTCTGCCATCTGTTAAGATAATTTTATTAACCTTTTCCCGAACAAAACAATTTTGGCATGGTGCAATAAAAATTTTTTAGGGTGGTCCAATCTAAAAGCTGCTGCAGATATCAAATAGGATATTGTTAAAGATAGAATTAATGTACATTTTATCACAGAAAATATTGAGGCAAAAGGAGAAAATGCTGATCATCAGCATTTTCTTTTTTTGCCTCAATGTTTTTTCAAGCTATGTTGTAAGGGAAGGCTGGAGCACATAACAGTGTTTTCCATGAGTGGAGGTAGATGTTTGGATGTGATCAGGGGGCTGAGCATCAAGAATCCAACCAAGGTTTGCCATCTGAAATGAATGAATACATTGCCACGAAAATGATAAAACCAATCTTTTTTCGTAAATCTGGATTTAATGGAGTTTTATGTTCCACTCAACTGCTAAGGTCATATGAAGACAGTATCTCGGTTTCAAGTCTCATCCGAAAGTCTGGAGAAGCGAAGGGGGGGGGGGGTCGAACCTGCGACCTCTGTGTTACAAGTCCAGCGTGTTACCACTGCCTCAATTCTTCCCCCTCTTTGTTCTTAAAATTTATAATCAAATATGACTTCAATGAAATGATTCAGGTGCTTCATTTATAGAAAATGTTTTATGCTTTGTCTAGTATAAAATGATCATGAGCATGAAACATGATTAAGAAGAAATTGATGATAAACATTGAGGAAACCAGCAAGAAAACAAAAGAAAATGTCCTTACCCTTGGAATACTGTTGGAAATTGGAATTTCAAAACAGACAATACAAACTGAAAAAGATAGTGTATATTGTATTATTTCACACCCTACATTAGTAAACCAATGAAATCGTCCCATTCGTACCACGTAAGTATACAATACCTAGAGCCGTATTGTACGCACGAGATAATTGCGTGAACGCACGGGATTCTCGATACTCCAAAGCGGCAAAATCGATATTTGTACGATGCACCGGTTGAACTGTCCAAATATGCATTGCACTCATTTGAACCCTACAAATATCGATTGAACCGTACAAATATGGATTTTTCCCAAATCGAGGCTGCCGTACAAAATATCCATATTCGCATCAAAGAGTAATCTCCCTTAGTAGAGATCTCGTCTGCAAAAGCAAAATTGTGCATTAGAGTTGAATGTTTGTTTCAACATGATATTTTGAATTCACTGTCCTAAACAAGACATAACTTTGATTCTGTGATTGAAAAAAAAAAAAACACACACACATTGGGAATACATTAAGGCAAAAGGAGAAAATGATTTTAAAAACACGAAAGAGATTTTCATTTCAAAACATTTATGAATTGTAGTGCATTTAATTAGCAGCAATGATACAAATCACACTTAACCCTTTCCCAAACAAGACCTGGATTTGATATCCATTATAAGGCTTGACAAAAAAGTTCTAGGAGAAAAGGAGATTTGCCGTTTATCAGCAATTTCTCCTTTTCTGTCAATGTTTTCATTGTTGATTTACGCATGGCATGATAGTTTATATGACAAATTTCATGTACATTTCACACTATCATATGACGGTCTATTCAATCTTTTGAGACAAACATAAATCGATAAAATTAGATTAAATGTCAGATGCCCTGTATATTTACAGTGTTAGAAATGTACATGTAGCCTACATTTTTTTCATGACATAGGCCTATGTTGTTTTTCTTCCTTTTTTATTTCACGTTGGAATTCTATTTAAAAGTAATTAGATCTAGATCTTAATTTTTATACAAAATTAATCTTTGTCATCATGACATGTTTTGTTTGAAAAAAAAAAAAATGATGTGAAATAAAGAGGTCATTTAACATGTCTTTGTACAATACCGAATTCTATTGGATTCATACTTTGCAGAACAAGTCTATATTTAGACTCGCCTATCGGCTCGTCCAAATATAGCCTCGTTCTGCAAAGTATTCATCCAATAGAATTCAGTATTGTACAAAGACATGTTAAATAACCTCATATTATTATCAACTCAACTCATTTATTGATAATTTCCAAATGTCAATCAAAACACATGTATAAGGCATTTTAATTGTCATTTGAATAATTCATTAATGTACTAGTCCACCTATCCACCATTGACCCACACCAGAACGAATGGAGCCAGCTAGCTGAAAAGGAGCCTACAGATGTGGACAATGCTGCATGTTAAATATGAAACCCAAGAGTGAGTGAGTAACCCCTCATTCAGCATCATTTGGTTGTCGTCATAAACATTTAGTGTTGTATCATTCCACTGCCAGATGTTTATGACAACACCCAAATATGATTGGATATATAACAAATATAGTGTTGTTGAACAAAAATTCTTACTTCGCGTTAGTCTAATTAGGGGTGGACTATGCCAACTCATGACCTCCAACATTCTAAACATAAGAATTTTTTTTTCAAACTCATCATGTGATTGAGGTGACAGAGAAAACAGCATTTAGTATGAAACATGTTGACAGAAAACTTTAGGAGAAAATGCTGGATATAAGATGTTCCATTTCTCTCAATGTTTTTCCATGTTTTCTCAATCGAGTAATAAATCAAATGCAGCAATTACTTGAGATTTAACCATTTTAAAAAAACTGGCATTGATATAATTGATAGAAAAAGCTTGGGAAAACATCAGGGCAAAAGATAACCAGCATTTTCTTCTATTGCCTCAGCATTTTCCATGCCATATTGTACGTATATTTAATCTTTTTCAACAAAATTGTACAGTCTGCAATAGCTGTCAACTTGGACCATCCCAAGACTTTGTTGTTTAACCCTTTCCCAAACAAGACCTGGTTTTGACGTCCCTAATAGAAAAGGTTTGGGAAAACATTGAGACAAAAGAAGAAACTGCTGATAAATCAGCAGTTTCTCCTTTTGCCTCAATATTTTCTTTTGTAATATTTCCCACAAATACTATCTGTATCATTACATATTTTGTTGGTTAAACTGGACGACCCTAGGATTTTGCCATTTGGGAAAGGGTTAAGAAAGGTTGAAGGTAGTCAACATCACCCCAAAAGAGATTCATGTGATGTGGGAGAGTTTCATGCAATACTGTAAACAGTCGTAACATATCTTATCTATACGGACATGTTACAAGTTAGACAAATATTTACAACATAGTCCCCCAAAACATCTGACACTGTGTGATTCTCATTCGGGGAGGACTACCTTTATATGATGTTATTACCTTATTAGTAAAATGAGTAGCCACAAACAGTATGCAGTAGATCAGAGCCTCCTTATATACAGGCTTCATATTGTTTATATTGTCTTCAGCCCACCATAACAGAATTGTTTATCTCTGAAATGAAATAAACAAAATGTGTTTGTGAAGTTTACGCACCTTAACCCTTTCCCAAACAAGACCTGGTTTTGACATCCCAAATTGAATATGCTTGGGAAAACATTGAGGCAAAAGAAGAAACTGCTGATAACCAGCAGTTTCTCCTTTTGTCTCAATATTTTCTATGACATATTTTACACAAATCCTATCTTTAATAAAATCCGTTTTGTCATTTGAGGCAGTTTTTGAAGAGGACCACCCTAAAATTTGATTGTTTGGGAAAGGGTTAAAACAAAGCTAAGTCTTCATGTTAAGGTTGTTGATTGAATGCAGTTTAACATCATTTTTGACAGTATTTCTGTCATAGCATGAAAAGCAGACAGCTGTCATTTCTCACACCAGTACTACCACAACATCCTTTCCTTGGGTTCATTCCTCCAATTTGCAATTTTTTTTCAAACAGTATTGATCGCCTGGAAGTACAATGTAGGTGTAGATCCCTCCATCCTCTGATGAAAATTCGCTCTTTGATAAAAATCCCTTTACTTAATAAAGGTTCATAATCACAAAGATCCACAGGTTATTAGTAAAGTTTTGGGCACTGAATTAGAAAACTGCAGTAAATGGCTGGTGGATAATAGACTTTCCCTTCATCTTGGCAAAACAGAATGTATACTTTTTAGTTCAAAGAGAAAGTTATCTAAAGTAAATAACTTTAAAGTTGAATGTAATAACCATATTATTAATTCACAATCATCTATCAAGTATCTTGGTTCTGTGTTAGATGATGATCTTTCAGGTACATCTATTGTTAATAGTATAGTGAAAAGGGTTAACCCTTTCCCAAACGGCAAAATTTAAGACTGGTCCAAATCGAGAGCTGCTGAAGGTGACAAAATGAACACCAATAAAGACGAAATTTGTAGACAATTTAGCCCAGAAAATATTGAGGCAAAAGGAGAAAGTGCTGATTTCAATGTTTTCTCAAGCTTATTCCATCAGGGACGTCAAAACCAGGTCTTGTTTGGGAAAGGGTTAATCAAACATGAATTGTGATAATTGTAATTCTGTCTGTGCTACCTTTAGATCTCTGCATATTTTACATCTGTGATACTTTGTTTTATGATCTCTTATAATTGTTTTAATGTATGACATGTATGTATATATCCACAAATAAATCAAATCAAATCAAAAATTAGGTGCTGGGAGTCAACTTACAGACCCTGTGACCCGACATTGATGTATCAAAGACAAACAAACTGACAAGGGTACAGTATTACATACAAATGGACCCCATAAAAATACCCTATGGTTCGAAACAGGGGGCATGGTCAGTAAAATTAAAATGCTTCCCCTGTGGAGAGAAAAATGTTCTTCCAAAGTTGTTGTTTTTTCAGTAAAAGCAATTTTTTTTATGTGAATTGTCTTGGGTACGAAAATCAAAACCAAAGATCTATACAAATAATTAAAATTGTCCAGCTTTAAAAAATGAAATTATGAATGAAATAGTAGAAATAGATTAGTAAATCATAAAAAATCAAGAGACAAACGATGCATTTTGACGGATTCATACCTTGCAGAAATATTTCTGTCCTTTGCCAAGCCTGTAAGGAAAATGTCCGAGTTCTCCGATTAATCAAATATGTCTGCGCCCATGGAGAAAACGTGAAAGTTTGAAAATGCCAGGCGATTCAAAGCGAATAACGGGTCCAGAGTCAAGCTTTAGCCCATATTCTATTGTGACTGGGTCTAAGAAGCTGCCACTGGTAAAACTAGCCTTGTCTTTATTGCCATTTTGTCTAGTATCACTCTCTTTACTGACACTACAGAATTCGGATATCACTAGAATCCGGACATCCTTAAACTAAAGACCAGTTAGACTTTGTGTCCAGTGGCGGATCCAGCTGGGGTTTCGAACGAATTCCCCTCTGTAGCCTGATTATTTCATTTTCATGCAGAAACTCAGTCAAAATTGTGTAATATACTCGCTTCATGTGTACTCGCGTAGCTGCGATATCGTAGCCACAAACTTGATGATGGGTATTGGTTTGTGGCTACGAGTCCACCCTATTCCTTCTTGTGGAGCAAGACAAATGAGTGGAAAACACATTTTCTTGCATAAATTTTTGAATACTAACATATCTAATCAGATGTGTATCCCATAAAAAGATATTCCATGGCACAAATTCGATTAAAAAGTATCAACAAGAATTGTTATCAATTATTTCTGCCAACGGAAAATTCAAGTCTCAGTACAATAAAATGGGTGGGTATTCTGTTTCAAAATTGAATTGAACTTTATTTGAAAGTGATTTCAACATCAAACTATGCTGGATTGACAGGAAAATAGTTAACCTGATGTCAGATAACATTCTTACTACATTCCATAGCTTTATTTTGAAGTTTGACTATGCTAAACTTGCTGGAATGAATCATTCCAGCACCTGCTCCATTGCAAGGAATAGGAAGGAATTGTAACCGAAACCCACATCAAAATTCAAAAAAAGGTTTCGGTTACATTATTGCAACTAGTACTCGCGGTACATGGGATCTCGCGGTAAACGGTATTTTGCAAGAAAACAAACGGCCACGCCTACTATCGGGTGTTTTCCCGGGATAACCTCTGACGTACAAGTCCACGCTTCACTGATCGCGACTATTTTCAAAATATTTTCCGTCTGAAAGTGAGTTATCGATGAAAAAAAGTGTCCATATGCAAATCAATAGAAGCTGCACATGCCTATATTCAATAGTCTATTGTACCCTGGTCAATTAAAGCACATTTTCCATGGCATAATCAATAAAAATCCACGCGTGACATGAGCTTGGGCTTCCCGCCACGAAAATATAAACAAATAACGCGAGATCCCATGAAACAAATCCAAGATGGCGGCGATGCGCCTTGTATGAATGAATCCGTGGCTGTCAAATCAGAAATAAACGGAGCATCTTGGTTGTTTTACAGGATGATGCGTGACATTTAGAGTTAACAAAGTATAAAAAGATTTTTTGTGATTGTGTCGATGGCTTTCCGGTTTACATATTTTTTCGATAAGTACCGTGAGTACGCATGTTCCCAGGCTACTCAGCTCGGGAAAGGTATTAATTCCTCAACGAATTCGTCAACCTGTTAACAGTTAACAAATTCCTCAACTGAATGTTAACGAATTCATTAACTCTTGGCTTTTAATTGAAAAAGGCATTAGTATACAAAAATCAGCATTGAGATAGTGGTAATTTATGAAACTAATCAAAAATGAAACTTTTGGTTCAAGCATAAAAAAATTCAACCAAGCATATTACTCGGTAGCACAGTGGTTAGCGCACTCGACTTGAAACCCAGAAGTTCCAGGTTCAAACCCCACCGGGGTGAGGTGTGTCTTTGGGCAAGACACTTAATTGTCACCGCCTCAGTCTACCCTGCTGTGAATGGGTAGCAGTGAGGTAATTTCGAGTTTCTCACTGCCTCTCTTCTCGTAGGTGGTTGAATTGGTGGCTGTGATGTAATTTCGAGTTTGTCATAGCCTCTCATAGGAGTTGTTGTAATTGCATCTGTAAATATGGTGGTGGGATGGTGCATTTACAAGAACTGGTGTAGGGTTTGATAAGTAACGCCGTTAGGCGGTTCTCCGCAAAGTCATCGGAGGAATTTACAGAAAATAGAATAGAATGGCATCCAAACAAAAGACAATCCCCATTGATTTGAATAGGCAGAGAATATAGGAGTTGAGGAATTCGTTAACTCTGTGCCTGATTTGAAAGGTCAATGATTTTAGTTTGACTAATAATTTTTTCCTATTTTGTGGTTTACCCCCGTTTTAATGTGAACAATAGATCTCAATTATTAATGTGTATCAGATTATTTTCAATCTCTTGGCTTTATTTGATAGAAAAAACGAAAAACATGCCCATACAAAATGCATTGAAATTGAGTCAAACAGAGTAAACGCAATCGTCAACATGTTAACTAATTTGTTAACGTTAAGGAATTCAGACATTTCTCGAACTGATACTAGAAAAACGAACCCTCCTATTTGCATATATCCAAACCCCCATAACAGAAATCCTGGATCCGCCGCTGGTGTCAGGGCTCCCACTGACTTTTAAATCTGGGGGCGAAAACAGTCATTTTACAGCATACTTGTACCCCCTCTATATGAGACATAGAAGGCTGCCTGCAAAAAACTTGGGGTACAAGATTCAATTTTGGGGATGCAAAACCCCCTTTTGGGTTTTTTTGGGAACCCTGGGTGTCCTATCGATACCTTGATCTTCGGGCCGCAAATTTGGATGTTAATCCATAATGGCCCCTCTTTTCTTCTTTAGTCTCTGTATGTGTACTTTATGGTTGCACTAACATGATGGCTTTAATTTATTTACATTCCAATCTCCAGAGTTTAGCCGTGACTTAAACATGTTTACTGATGCCGATGAAATACTTTGGGCATACAGGCTCATATATACCACAAGCTTTTGAAAAAGAATCGGACTGTCTTGACTTGAACCAGGGTATCAGAAAAGCCCCAAATGGGTTTTTTACCCCCAAAATGAATCTTGTATCCCCAGTTTCTGCAAGCAGCCTTCTTTGTCTCAAATAGAGGGGGTACAAGCATGCAGCAAAAGTATGGTTTTTACCCCAAGATATGAATGTCGGTGGAAACCATGTAGAATATATTCAACATGGTTTCCACCGACATTCATGTCTATGCCATATTTCTAACTTTATGGACCATTGTACATAACAAACACCAGGCTAATGTTTTTTCAGAAAATTTGGACTTTTGTTGGTTTATCATACTGTGAGATCTTTGTATTGGAGTAGAACATCTCCAGATTGAATGAATCATTTGATTTGCTGCTCAAAACGTCTTTCACACTATGGTTTTTTATGTCCGAAAGCATTTTAGCGCATGCAAAAGCTTAGACTAGTTAGGCCTCTGATACCACTTCATGTTTACAAGTATTGGTAACCAATTCAAGCTTCTGCATGCGCTACAATGCTTCAAAACGAAAAATGGTATGGTAAAAAACAAAGTGTGAAAAAATCTATACTATGATCATTGACAATACGTCACAATAGTATTTGTATTTGCAGAACCCAATAATGTATTTTACACAAAATGAAATTTCAGTTGTCAAATATGAAAAAAGAAATGGACTCAAACAGGCCCTGACTTGAGTATGACTTACATGACACAATGATGCCAATTTATTTCAGATCTAAGTCACATAAAGACATTGTTTGAATTTCAGGTGAATAACAATGGAGAACGAGTTGATGGAAGGACGGCAGAAAAGTCAAGACCAATATGTAAGAAAATAATTTAGGTCAATATAGAAGTGATTTCATTTTAAATGTAATAAAAACTAAACTTTAACCCATGTCTTGCTAAATCAATAGAATCAGAAATTTTAGAATAAGGCATAAAAAGGGATAAAATATTTGATGTATTAAAAATCTTCTGCTTTCAAACCAGTGAGCTAAAACCCTATAGCTCTCCCAAATGGCAAATGTACAATGTGACAAAAAAAATTGAGGCAAAAGGAGAAATTGCTGGTGGTTTTCATCCTTTTCTTCTTTTGCCTGAATGTTTTCCCAAACCTTTTATTATAGGGACATCATTGTCACATCAAAACCCATTCTTTATAAGGAAAGGGTCAAACTTGGCAGGATTTGCTTTTCAGATAAATTTGAGTTCTTTTGACTATGAAAATGCTGATGGCGAGTATGTCAATATTTTTTCCTTAACATAATTGGAATCTTATTAGCTCACCTGAGCACGAAGTGCTCAAGGTGAGCTATTGTGGTCACTTTTTGTCCGTCGTCCGTCTGTCTGTCTGTCCGTCCACAATTTCATGTTTACACTCTAGCATCTACAAATATAAGCCAATCTTGACCAAACCTGGTCAAAACATGTATGACCATAACATCTCGGATGAGTTCGATTATGGGTCAGATTGAACCAGAAAGTCCAGAGTTATCTGCCCTTGAATGTGAAAAATAGCTAGTTTTTGACATTGTTTACACTCTAGTACCTACAATTATTGATCAATCAAGACAAAACTTTGACACAATGTTGGTGACCATAAGATTTCGGATGAGTTCGATTTTCAGTCTGATCGGACCAGACGATCTTGAGTTATGTGCCCTTGAAATTGACAAAATTGCCATTTTCGACCGTTTTCGACTTTGTTTACACTCAAACATCTACAAATATTGACCAATGAGGACAAAACTTTGAGACAATGTTAGGGACTATAAGATCTTGTATGAGGTTGATTTTCAGATTGATCGGATCATAAAGTCATGAGTTATACGCCCCTGAATCTGACAAAATCACTGTTTTTGACATTGTTTACACTCTAGCATCTACAATTATTGACCAATCTAGACAAAACTTTGACACAATGTAAAGGATTATATGATCTCTATTGAGTCCGACTTTCAGATTGATCGGATAAAAATTTTTTGAGTTATACGCCCTTGAATTTGACAAAATTGACGTTTTCTACTGTCTTCGACTTTGTTTACACTCTAGCATCTACAATTATAGACCAATCAAGACAAAACCTGGCCACAATGTTACGGACTATAAGATCATGTATGAGTTTGATTTTCAGATTGATTAGATCAAAAGGTAATGAGTTATATGCTCTTGAATTTGACAAAATTCCCTTTTTGATTGTTTTCGACTTTGTTTACACTCTAGAATCTACAATTATTGACCTATTAAGACGAAACTTGGACACAATGTTGGTGACCATAATTTTTTGGATGAGCTTGAACTTCGGTCTCATCGGACTAGAAAGTCATGAGTGAGTTTCCTTTTCGGACTTTGTTTACACTTTAGCATCTACAATTGTTGACCAATTAAGACGAAATTTGGACACAAGTTGCTGAACATAAGATCTTGCACCAGTTTGAATTTCAGCTCAATCAGAGTAGAATTTGCCGAGTTTGCTGAGCCCTTCAAATTGATAAATTTGCCGTTTTCGACTGTTTTTAATCTAGCAACAACAAATAGCGACAAACTGAGACAAAATTTGGACACGATGTTGTTGATTATAAGTTTGTTTTCAGTCTTAAAGTCACAAATTATTGATTTGAACAAAACTGTGGCTCATATCATCTTGGTTCAGGTGAGCGATATAGGACCATCATGGTCCTCTTGTTTATGTTTTCAGTTCTCAGGACTGGTGTGACCAGCCAAGCCCAGGGTTCAGCCTATATAGAACAGGATGGAACCAAAGTTATATGCTCTGTGTAAGTCAAAACCCATTCAGACATGAGACATAATGGCGCTTTTAGACCCTCCACAAGATAAAGGATTTGGAAAACATTTTGGAAAATGAAGACATTGTTTGTTACAATCAATTCCTTCATTTTCCCAGAATGCTCTCTTCTCAAATAGACAAAAATACATAAAGTATTAAACTTTCATTTAGATCTACTTGAAATTATCATCTGCAACATCATTGAATTTAGACAAATCAAGAATTTATCCATCTGTTACTGGGATAGCTAGTTTAATGGCTGGAAAATAGAACAGGGAAATGTGTTTATAGTGGTGTGCGTAATACCAGGATTAGATGCACCAACCACTAAAATAAGACTGTAAAATTGTTGAATGTGGCATTTAACCCTTTCCCAAAAGGCAAAATTTTAGGGTGATCCACTTCAAAAACTGCCACAAATGACTTAATGGATGTTATTAAAGAAAGGATTTTTGAAAAATCTGGCACAGAAAATATTGAGATAAATGGAGAAACTGCTGGTTATCAGCAGTTTCTTCTTTTATTTCAATGTTTTCACAAGCCTTTTCTATTAGGGACGTCAAAAAAGGCCTTGTTTGGGATAGGGTTAAGTAAAATCAATCAGTCAACCTTCCTTGCCATGCCAAATATATGTGAGCCAGGATTAATTTGCTCTTGCAGCAGAGCAGCATGGATCCTCCTGGGCGGATCTAGAGGCGACGGGGGGGTGGGGGGGGGTGAGGATCTGAACCCATTCTGGCATTGGCCAAAAATTCAATTTTGACTCTATACATTTAGTGTAACATTACATATTTATTACGTTTTAAGCCATAATTTGAGCTTAGACACCCCCCCCCCCCCCCACCCCCCTGGAAAAAAAATCCTGGATCTGCCGTTGATCCTGATTAGACATTTTATCACTGTCTGGTCAGGAAACATGGTAGACAACTCTCAAATGCCCCATAAAGGGCCTTTTTTACAGATTTGTGCTCATTATGTAAGTTTTGAATGATTCAAAGTACAACATTATTATATGCAATAATGCAAGTGAATCCAAGTCTCCGAATTTAGACATCTATTGTATTCTTTTTCACTTTCATTATCTTATTCTATATTCAGGTATGGTCCGCGAGCTATCGTAAAGCGGGAAGAGTTCAGTATGAAAGGTCAGCTGACCTGCGAGTTCAAGTTTGCCACGTTTTCCTGTCTATATCGTAGACAACACCAGCAAGATCCCGAAGAAAAGGATTACTCTGTTCAGTTGCTAGAAGCTCTAGAACCGGCTGTCTTACTGGTATTAAACTTTTACTTTATATTGACGCATTTCGATCGACTGAAGGGTTAATCTGTTACCAAACAATAATGCCTAATCATGCCTTTTGATTCTTCTAAGGAGTCCTGTTGCCTCAATTTGATCCATACTTCAAACGCTTTTGCAGTTGCATTAATTCTGTCTTAGAAAACATTTTTCAATTTTGGCCAAAGTTATTATTTCAAATTTAATTTGTATTATTAACACTTTCCCAAACAAGACCTGGCCCCGGTTTCTCGAAAATACTTAAGTGCGTTCTCATGCTCAAATCTGAGAACCGTGCTCAAATCGCAGGAAATCCACGTGAACTTCAATCGAATACCCTTCAACGTTAAAGAGTATTCCTTTGAAGTTGAGCATGTTCTCATGAGTTTGTACTTAAGTTTTTTCTAGAAACCGGGGCCTGGTTTTGATGTATCTAATAAAAAAGGCTTGAGAAAACATTGAGACAAAAGAAGAAAATGCTGATGACCAGCAGTTTCTCATTTTGCCTCAATATTTTCTTTGCTATATTTCACACAAATTGTACCTTGATTATCATCTATTTTATCGACAGCAGCAGATTTCAAATTGGACCTCCCCAAAATTTATCGTTTGTGAAAGGGTTAAACAGATGAAAAATCAACAAATAAGCATATAGTATAGGTTATTGACCCTTTTCCTTTTCCAGCACAAGTTTCCCAAGGCTCAAGTCAACATATACATCATGGTTCTACAGAATGATGGGAGTGGTAAGCTGGGGACATGTTCACAAATTTTTCTAAATCAATTTTCAAAAGTAGAATTTTATGAAAGAAACTTCTTAACATCTGTTGCTTTGGATAAATCTATGTCTTGTGCCATTTCTATGATTATCAATTCCATATTGAATCGAATTTGTAACTAAAATTATGATGCTCATAATCTTTTTGTACATCTTTATAAAAACATCGATCTAAAGCATGGTTGAGATTAACAATCAAGGTCAAAGTCAGGCAAAATGGCAAAATTAAAGCAAAGGCTGTTTTAATAGTGCAGTTGGTAGCTCAAGGGGCTCTTAACCCATTACCAGACGACAAAATCTTGGACTGTTCCAATTTGAAAACTGTTGCAGATGACATTATTTAAAAATCTGCACATTTTGGGGTAGAAAACAATGTGGAAAATGAAGAAATTGCTTGTCACAAGCAATTTCTTCATTTTTCACTATGTTTTCCCAAGCATTTTCTTCTAAAGGAGTCAGAAGGCGTCACTGTGCAGTAATGGGTTAATTAATCAGTGGGCTCCAGGGTTGATCCATGGCCAGGGAGAAAATATGTAAAGGCAAATGTCTGCCAATAATGGATGGATAATTAATTTATACACCTAAGTTGGATGAACACTAGAAGGCTTGGAAAGGATTTTGTGGTAACACTTGTGGGAGAAATTTATAGAATCCAGGATTGGGTGATCCAGTCATTGCTATATGACTGAAATCTGGTTAACCGATTACCAAACGACAGAATTTGAGGGCAGTCAAAATTGAAAGATCCTTCAGATGAAAATTTCAATTGAATGGAATTTCTAACTTTTAGGTCCTTTTGGGTGAAAAACATCGTGGAAAATGAAGAAATTGCTTGTCACAAGCAATTTCTTCATTTTCCATGATGTTTTCCATGGCCATTATTTTGTGGAAAGTCAAAAAGAGCCATTGTGTGGGAAAGGGTTAAAAAAAGAACTCAATCAGGCTATTGCAGCACATTCAAGGAAAAAAATACATGTACATATGTCTTTCATTTCAGCACTAGCGGCAGCTATAACATGTGCGTCAGTGGCAATGTCTGATGCTGGCATTGAGATGTATACTATTCTTCTGTAAGCCTGTATATTCATTTAAAATTTAATAAACCACTGTTTTGGTAGCCACTGTTTTGTAACGAAAGAACTGTTTACATTTCAGCGTTGGCGTCAGCTATAACATGTGCGTCGGTGGCGATGTCGGATGCTGGTATTGAGATGTATGATCTGGTGATTGGATGTTCTTCTGTAAGCCTTATCCCTTTCTCAAGCATATTTTTTTATGCCCCCATATCGAAATTATGCCCCCGTATAGAAAGATCAGGGGCATATTGTTTACTCGTGTCTGCCTGTCTGTCTGTCCGAAAACTTAACATTTGCCTTTTCTCCAAAAGTATTTGACATACAATGCTCAAATTAGGTATGCAACTTCCTTTTAATGATATATATCTGTTCGATGCAATTTGACCTTCCTCAAGATCATCTTTTAACCCGTATCAACCCTTTACACGAAAACTTAACATTTTAGGAAAACAGCCATTTTGGGGGCATTGGTGTTTCACAAACACATCTTGTTACCTCAATGTTTGCCTAAGCTTTTTCTGATAAAAACATGAAAACCAGGGATTAATGAGGGTGAAATGATAACATAAAGTCAGGGTTTAAGCTCTTCCTGTCTTTGTACACAGAAACAGAAAGCACATCTTTTATGTCTCTTATAAGTAAACTTTTCTTTAGAGTCTCCATATGGGTAATAGTCATTGATATGCAGGCTTCTCCCCAGAATAATTTGAAGCTGTATTGGCAGTATCATTGGAAGCTTACTATACAGTGTTTATGCAAATAATTGTGAATAAAAAAAACATAATGGGAAAAGAAGAAATTGCTCATTTTGAGCAATTTCTTCTTTTCCCATAATGTTTTTATGCTTATTTATTGTCGAAAATGCCTTAATTCGTCAGTTTTTGACAAATAACTCAAATTTCTATATTTGGTAACCATTTTGAAGAAATTGAGCTGTGGGTTCTTTTGAAGCTGTAGGGGCAAAACACTGGCAGACTGGGGAGAACACTGAATTATGGATGCTTATTCTGAATAAGCAACTTAAAAATGTTTTCTGTTATTTTAGCGAAATGACCCTGTTTAAGTAGTTTTGTTATCATAACTTATTAATCCGAGTTTTCTCTTATGAAATTCGCTCTTTGATATGTTGATATCGCTCATTTACATCAGAGCGCACAACCTCTCAAAAACAATGGAAAGTATGTCATTATAATCAATGGCTGTTCAGGTGAGGGTTATTGCAAAAACATTGCCTATAAACCTTCTAGAAATACTTTTTGGTCTTAAATTTTTCACCAGGCATGACAATAAATGGTTCATTGATCGGTATCATAAGGCGTTTTAAGGATATCGTTTAGGATCGGACGGTGAACAAAGCGCCACAACTTGTGTCGAACTTTCCGTTGTTTTTGAATGGTAGTGCGCTCTGATGTAAACGAGCGACATCAACATATCAAAGAGCAAATTTCATCAGAGAAAACTCGGATTACATAACTTATATGCTAGAGCCTTTTTATGCTCCCCGAAGGGAGAGCATATAGTCCCCGCTTTGTCTGTCTGTCCGTCCGTCCTTCCATCCGTCCTGTCCGTCCGTCCGTCCGTCCGAAGTGATTTCTCCATAAACCTTGGGCCAAATCAATTGAAACTTACCATGTGAACTCCCTATGACATAATGCCGATGTACTTTTCCCGGTTTTTGGATTTGAGGCCTCGTCATGGGAAAAGGGGACTTAAGGTAAAATATAGTTTTTCTCTAATTTCTCCTAGTCTAATGGTCAGAATTTGATGAAATTTCATATTTGAGTAGTAAATCAGATGCCCTTGACAATAAACTATGTGAAATTTGGTTATAAAAATTACATCATGCAAAAAGGGGGCTTAACATTTGCTAGCTTTATGTTAGCTCTGCATGGCATACATTTATTGTGACAATGCCTTACTCGGGGAGCATTGTCCGTCTCTGACGGCTCTTGTCATAAATTCTGGTTCTATCATATTTTCTTGCACATTTAACCCATTACCAAATAGTAAAATTTAGACTTTTCCGAATTCAAAGATGTTGCAGATGATAATTTCAAGTGAAAGATGTTTTTCTTCATATTTTAGGGAAGAAAACATTGTTAGAAATGAAGAAATTGCTTGTCACAAGCATTTTCTTCATTTTCCACAAGATTTTCCAAAGCCTTTACCTTGTGGGGCGTCAAAAAATGTCACTGTGTGGAAATGGGTGTATATTAGACAAAATATTAATGGGTCTTGCATTAACACCAATGCCATCTCAAATAAATTGCATAATATTTCCAGCGTCTGTATGATGACAGTATATTGATAGATCCATGTTTATCTGAAGAATACAGACCTGAGGTATGTGGCTATAAATCTTATAAAAAATGTAAATACCCCTATCCAAAACCTCGCTTTTTGGGCTAGTTTAAATTGAAAGGACCCGACTTTGCCAATATCTATTCTGTTATTTGACATGTCATTTTTAGCTCCACTGGCCTACAGGCCAGCGGGCGATTGTCATGGCGCTGTGTCCGTCGTGCGTGCGTCCGTGCGTCCGGCAGTCAACTTTTTCTTTAAAAATCTTCTCCCCAGAAATTACTGGATGGATTTCAATCAAACTTCACAGGAATGATCCTTAGGTGGCCCTCTCTCAGATTCCTTCAATTAATTCTGATTGAACTAGAAAGTCTGGAGTTATCTGCCCTTGAATTAAAAAATGGCTGTTTTGACTTTGTTATCACTCTAGCCACTATATATATTGATAAATCAAAACAAAACTTGGTCAGAATGTTGTTGCTGATAAGATCTTGCTTTAGTGCAATTTTCAGCTTGATCTGAATATTAGGTCTTGAGTTATGTGCCCTTGAAATTGGCAAAATTACCATTTTTGACCTTATTTTTACTCAAACAACCATAAATATCCACCAATCAACATGAAACTTTCATGTTATCTTACTGGCCATAAGATCTTGCATGGGTATAATTTTCAGCTTCACAGGAATCTTAAGTCATGATTTATCTGCCCTTGAATTTGACAAATTGCTGTTTTCGACTATGATTTTACACTCTTTACATCCACAAATATTGAATAATCAGGTCAAAACTTAAACAAGATGTAGGTGAAGTTAAGATCTTGCTTTAGTGTGATTCTTAGCTAGATAGGAATATAAAATACTCAGTTATATGCCTTTCAATTTGGCAAGATTGCTAATTGTGACTTTGTTTACACTCTAACAGCCAAACTCGCTCTAACAAAGACAAAGCTTGGTAATCAATAGATCTTATGTGAATGTATTTTCAGCTTTCTATTTACTATTTATTTCTATTTATTAAGAGCAACAAGTGTTGAAAAATCTAGTCAAAAGTTGGACTTAATTGATATTACAAGAAATTCAGGTTTGCATTAATTTTGGAATAGGGTATTTCCCAAAATCTATTTTTAGCTTAAAATTTATTTTTAGAAATATGAAATATTTTGGAGTAATCAATGAACTGTTAATTTAGATCTGTTTGGAAGAAGAAAAATTTTAATTGCTAGTATCATCCCTGGAATGTTCTCCAATTTCCTTTTACCCTTTCTCAAATGGCAAACATATAGTTTTACTTTCTTTGCTTCAAGAACCACACATTTTGAACAATCTAGTTTCGTAACTTTCTTTTTGCTCTATGAAACACAAGCATTGAACAATCTAATCAAAACTTGGATTAAATATTACATGAAATTCAGGCCTGTGGAGCGACTCAAGACCTTCAGGTCTTCTAGTTGTCTCTTTAATACCTATGGGTTTGAATAATCTATGTGAGAGAGCAGCTGCAGGCTTGTATTGTATTTGTGTACTTGTGAAAGAATTAACAGGAAACCATGATTAGCTGCTCCAGCTGCTACAGTATGACTGTAGCATTTGAAAGAGGCGTTGAAACCCAATCAATCAATTGAAAGGAGTTGTAGACATGTAAGAAATCTCCGTAAGGTACAGAAAAACTTGAAGAAGGAGGAGAAAATGCTTGTTTTCTACTTTTTAGCGAGCCGGGACTTTATGTCCGGGGAGCTAATGTCACAGCCCTAGTGTCGGCGTCGCGTCCCGTACCGTCCCGTCTTTACTTGAAAAACTTTAATCCGGTCTATATCTCAGGCACTATTAGAGATACAGCCTTGATATTTCATATATAGATACATCTCGACAAGACCTTTAATTTGGGACCATGACCTTTGACCTTGTGACCTTGACCTTGGAGTTTGACCTACTTTTGAAAAACTTTAACCTGGCCTATATCTCAGGCACTATCAGAGATACAGCCTTGATATTTCATACATAGATACATCTCGACAAGACCTTTAATTTGGGACCATGACCTTTGACCTTGTTACCTTGACCTTGGAGTTTGACCTACTTTTGAAAAACTTTAACCTGGCCTATATCTCAGGCACTATCAGAGATACAGCTTTGATATTTCATACATAGATACATTTCAACAAACCTTTCATTTGGGACCATAACCTTTGACCTTGTGACCTTGACCTTGGAGTTTGACCTACTTTTGAAAAATTGCTGTTTTTGTGACAAGCTCTCGTATAGGCGAGCTACGTTGTCCGCGGACAACTCTTGTTCTTTTCATGCAGGGTTTGACTGTTTTTATGCCCCCGTATCGAGAGATCGGGGGGATATTGTTTTACTCGTGTCCGTCTGTCTGTCTGTCCGTCCGTCTGTCTGTCCGTCTGTCCGAAAACTTAAACTTTGCCTTTTCTCCAAAAGTATTTGACATACAAAGCTCAAATTTGGTATGCAACTTCCTTTCAATGATATCTATCTGTTCCATGCAGTTTGACCTTCCTCAAGGTCATCCATTTACCCTTATCAACCCTTTACTCTACGAAAACTTAACCTTTTACTCCGAAAACTTAACCTTTGCCTTTTCTCCAAAAGTATTTGACATGCAAAGCTCAAATTTGGTATTCACATTCCTTTCAATGATATCTATCTGTTCCATGCAGTTTGACCTTCCTCAAAGTCATCCATTAACCCTTATCAACCCTTTACTCTACGAAAACTTAACCTTTTACTCCGAAAACTTAACCTTTGCCTTTTCTCCAAAAGTATTTGACATAGAAAGCTCTAATTTGGTATGAAACTTCCTTTCAATGATATCTATCTGTTCCATGCAATTTGACCTTCCTCAAGGTCATCCCTTAACCCTTAATAACCCTTTACTCCAGGAAAACTTAACATTTTAGAAAAATGGCCATTTCGGGGGCATTTGTGTTTCACAAACACATCTTGTTTTAAATTAATATGCAGTGCAATTGCAAAAGGTGAATTGATTGATTGATTAAATGGAGTTTTACATCCCACTCAACAGCCAAGAGCATATGGAGGCCGGTCCTTGGTTTAAAGTCCCATCCCACAGTAGCAGGTGGTTGCAAAAGGAGAAATTGTTTGGGAAGGAGAAAATATAGTCATAAAGGATTAGATATAGATCTGTCTCGGTCATCAGAGGTTTTTAGAATAAAATTAATTGCATTTTCATTAAAGCGGAGAAAATATTTCTTTAAAATGTTGGATGGATTTTCCCTAAAAGTGTTAGATACCCAAAGATGGGTTTGTATGTATCTATTTCTACATTATAGTATGCTTATCAAATTCATATGATTTCAACCAATAATTTATTGCAGGAAGATACAGGTATCAACAATGGTAGTGTGACAGTTGGTCTCATGCCTTCTCTCAATCAAGTCTCGGCCATCACATCAAAAGGAGAAATACAGTTTGATTCTATCAGAAAGGTTTGTAAACTGTATGCTTCAAACCAAATTCAAATTGGTTATCGATTATCTACAAATTTATTGAGAATTTTCTACAAATATTTCTATGTCATATGATTCTCCTCTATGTTTATGCTGAGCCTGTATAGCTCAGTCAGTAAAGACGGAATCTATCAATCGAAGGATTTTGAGCTTGAACCATGACTGGGCCAATATTCTCTTTGTCATTTAATCAAAGTCAAATGTTGACATTGGATGTAAATCACCTAAGTGCAAGCGCAGCTACAAGCTCAGAATGGATATTAATTGTGTTGTTGTAGTACTGGTGAGACCGTGAGAGCTATGCCAGGAATCCATGGTAAGGTGGTCCCCCTCTTGCAATATGACCAAAGCAGTCTAAAGTGTCATTAAATCCCTATCAATCAATAAAAATTCTGCTCATTTATGTATCTTATTCCAAAGCCTTTGATCAACTGTGTTAAAGCATGGAATCACTGAGGGAAAAGAAGAAATTGCTTATTACCAGCATTTTCTTCATTTCTCTTGATATCTTCCTAAACTAAATCTATTTCAACTAGGGATATCAAACCCAGTCTTGTTTGGGTAATAGTTACTCATTACCACACTATGATGCTTACCACACAATGATGCCTTTGATACCCACAAAATAAAGGCTTTAGAAAACATCAATTAAAATGAAGAAATTTTCTTGTGACATGCATTTTCTTCATTTCCCACAATGTATTCCAGTCATGATTGTCCAACAATGTGAAATTTCATCAACTTGGAATTGTCGTTTGCAACATCTTTGAAGTCTGAATATTGCTGTTGGTTATGGGTTAAATTTTAGTTGAACATTTATGTTTCTTCTATTCCACAGGCAATGAGTAGCTGTGTCGGTGTTTGTGTAAAACTGTTTCCAGTTTGTCAGAAATCATTAGTTAAAGCTGTGGAGACAAAATTACGCATGGAAGAAAATACTTGATTGTGACAAGACAAAGATTCATTATTTGAGATTAGGCAGTTTTTCTTAATGTAAAGTACAGAGGACTGAGATGCTGTTGATATAGCATTTTTTCGCAGCAATATATATACTACTCAAAATTTGCTAAGGATCACTTTTTGAAACATTAATATTTCTTACACAATTTCAAATATTAATCTGTAAATTAGTTTGTTTGGTAGATTAAACATTTATGAGTACGATTTTGAAGGTTTTAATGTTGAGATGCTTTGGAGAAAATTGTCACGAGGCATGCAAAAGAGGTACCCATGGAAATGAGTGTTTCCATAGATAGTGCGAAATTTCAGATTTTTATCTGAAACACAATTTTTCCTCCATTTCTTTGCAAAAACTACACAAAGTCTACGAGTTACTATCCCTCTACGCTTTAAAATGGCATGTGAATGTTTTACTCGTGTTTTCTTGTGTCTACAAGGCAGATTCCAGAACCTCATTAACCATCTTGTCCCAAGTCCGCAAAATGCATCCTGCATTCGCACAGGTGATTAAAACATTGCCACACGGATCGTTCAAAGCATACATAAAATGATCCATGGCTAAATATCGAGCTAGAATGCCGCACCCTGTAGTATCGGCCACATGAATGATGTCATTGGTGTACCACAACCTTTTAACCCTTTCCCAAACATGACCTTGTTTTGACGTCACTAGGAAATTAGGCTTGGGAAAACATTGAAGCAAGAGAAGAAACTGCTGATAACCAGCAAATTCTCCTTTTGCCTCAGTGTTTTCTATGCTATATCACACATAAATTTAATCGTTATCAACATTCATTTTGCTGTCTTCAGCGGCTTCTGAAATGGAACACCCAAAAAATTTATTGTTTGGGAAAGGGTTAAACCAGCGTTTTTGTTTAACAAAAATCGATCAATTCACTTACAAATCATTCTAAACCCCTTCTTCAGTATAAACTCTTATTCTAGATACTGCTCGTAAACCAAAGTGTAGTTACCATGAGCATGTGGGTCAGTCTTTCTCCATCGTCAAATACAGCTAAAAACTAAAATTTACGAATGTCTGTTACGGCTACTATCAGCAACTTTCTTTACATGCCTTGGGTTTATAAGTCTTCCCAGAAGCCTTGCATTGATTTCCATAATTATGTCTGTTTTTTTTTTGTAATTTCAGTACATGTGGGCGAACATAAGTTGTGGTCAGATTTACTGACTTTGTTCAGTTTCATCACATGACCATTCATTGGTTGCTGCCAATAAACCATGGGTCGAGGAAAGACACAAACAATGTTTTACCGTTCAGTGGGTTCATTCAGTATATTTTCAGTCTAACTCCACCAAAACAATGCCCGCGGAAGAAGTTTTCGTGATAACAATGGTTTTCAAACAGGCCATACCTGAGCTTATCACCAAAGTTATGACTTTAATTTACTGACATTCCATTTTTAAGACCCAGAACTCATTTGATGCATCAGATATGAATCAACAGTCAAAATTTAAACTCAACATTATGTAACATGGGACATTTATGAGCTCTAAGACGTGCTTAGAAGTGCATTTTTCTATGTGCCCATGCGAGTACTTAGCTATTGCTTAGGAAGTTTTAAAGAGCTATAAAAGGCTGCAGAAGACTGTAGCTTTGCTTAAAATGCTGAAGAAGCACAAAAAATGGTAAATTTCGATTTTTTCTTAAAGTTGTAAGATTTGGCATATCTACGAAAATCTTCATTTTTAGGGGTGCCCTTTTTCTATGCCACACAACTATCGATATAAGAAAGGATTCAGAACATTCATCGTTGAATCTTATTCAGAATTAATAACTCTAACATTTAAATCATTTTGCTCATTGGTTGGGAGATTCATTAAAAAGATATCAAAATTTAAAAAAGTGATCCTTAGCAAATTTTGAGTAGTATATTTGCTCGTGCTTGTAGATTTTGTTTGAAAGATACCAGTGTCAGATAAGGATATGTTTTGAAAAATAGAATTTGTGTACAGTATAGCACAAAATATTTAGGGTAAAGGAGAAAATGCATCATTGAATGTTAATGACCTTGACCGAAAAATTCAGAAAGATGTTGGCTGAATCTTGTTAGGGTAGAATACCTGTAATTATGGGCAATTCATAGTACCGTACCACTGCAATCGAGTCATGTGTTCAGTAAGTTTTTCTGTTGTTGTACAATTTCAACCTGAGAAAATGTATAGCCGCGTGCGATTTGGGCCAGAAGTGGTCTTCTGGAACAGGTGAGCTAGTCTGGTTCCCGCCTCTGATACACTACGTTGTATTTTTTCTACTACGTAATGTATCAGAGGCGGGAACCAGACTCTTCTGGAAGAGCTCTACCGGCCTAAATCGCACACAGCTTATATTTGTTTGGTTATGGATGAAGTCGATTTATTAAAATGAAAAAAAGATTGAACATGGAAATGTTGGATTATCTACTGTAAATGCTGTCATTGTACATGTAATAACACATGATTGTATACTAGAATTGTTGATAAAGGATGTACATATAGCATATTTATTAAGACTTCATGTTTGTCAATCCCGTTAACCATGGCTCAGCGCAAAACAGTTGTAACTGCCTGTAAACATATAGGCAGTTACAACCGTTTTGCTCTGAGCCATCAATATATGGCAACCCTTGCCACATAATAGCTCCGCGCGAAACGGTTGTAACTGCCTATATGTTTATAGGTAGTTACACCTATTTCACGCTGAGTCATCTTTATGTATACCCATACTTTGGTGCATGCGCATTGTGTGAATTCATTTATACCACAACTTTTGGATAAATGAAGTCTGGAGAGTTTTCGAAATAATTGGATTGAGGTTTTAAATGACCAATTGCCACTGTCAATAAATTTTGAACAGTCAAATGGCAATGAATCTTCCAACAGCAACTTTGAATAGGGAACCATTTTATCCAGTTAACAGTGACGAAATTTCGGACGAATACTATTTCGTGGGTGTTGTCATAAAATCTCGTAACTACAGCTTGATTCAAGCCGTAGTTACGAGATTTTGTAACACTTTGACGGTTTATCAAAACATAACAATAAACCCAATCTATTTATAGTACAAAATTCATGGCCATTGATTGGGTTGAATTGTTGCAACTGATTGGAATCTAGTGTTGCACTAAAATCCATCCAAACTAAACCTGCTATCACACTCAGATTTCTCAGTTTATGGGGGACAAAGGCTTGTCAAATAAGACATTGGCAAAACTGTGGATTCATGCAAGTGCAGAGCAAGCCCCATGAATTCAGTACTAGATTATAAGGCCTTTGTGACTGCAATGGGATTATGACAATTGTGACTAGCAAGACGGCGCTAAGTGAACTTTCTGGATGCTGGTCATTTCTCAGATAGAGAAACTTCACTTACTCTTTCCACAAAGAGAACTGGCTTTGACGTCCTTGGTAGAAATGGTTTGAAAAAAACATTGAGAGAAAAGAAATTGTTGATAATCCACAATTGCTCCTTTTCCCCTCAATATTTTCTATGCAATAACATGCACATCCACCCTTGAAGTTATTTTGTCTGCAATTACTGGTATTTCAAATTGGACAGGTCTAAAATTGCTTCGTTTGATAAAGGGTTAAACTTGGGATTTTAGAGCTTCAGATTGACATTGAATGGCAATGAATTTTGTGCTAAGAAATAGATTTGGTTTGCTATTAAGTTTTGATAAACCATCGGTGTTGTTACAAAATCTCAACCACAGTTTGATTCAAGCTGTAGTTACGAGATTTTTAACAGCACCTACAAAATACTATTGCTTTTCTGAAACATGGGTGAAAGTACAAAATTTTCAAAAACCTGAAAACCTGGAAAAGTCTGTATTTATATAGTAAAAATCGAGAAAATGGGGCATTTTGGAATACTCAAAAACCTGAACTTCAGGCATATGCCTGAAAACTTTCACCCATGCTGAAATTATGTCACTACTTACTTTATAAAATCTTTCCATAGTCCACGACCACAATAGATCTGGGCTTAGAAATCGTTGATAATCAGTATTTTCTCTTTTTACTTCATGCATGACCAAATTGTAATATGGAGACTTTCAAAATGGGTTAGTATTTATTTTATCGTCTGCAACTCCTTTCAATTTTGACTATCTTAAGATACTGAGATTACTTTCGCTTAAGAAAAATTAATGAAGACATTGTTTTAATCTAAACTATCAAATATCTTATTGTATCATTTTCCATGACAAGCATGACCCCACTACTGCTGCCAGTCAGATGTTACTTGTTAGTCAACCCCAGATAGATTTTAATCAGATCGATTTGATCACTTCACCATGGATTCCTATCCTACCACATCATTTTCAAGACTAGCTGCTCACCGACATAGATTTATAATCCAGCCATTGGTGGTTTTAATTGAATGGGTTAACTGCCTTGTCTTTCAACTGTTATGGTCATATAGCAGAGGCTGGAGCACTTTACCATGGATTCTGGTTATACCTCTCACCATTACCACAACATCCTTTCCAAGCCTGGAACTGCTCGCCAACATAGGTTTATGATTATCAAGCTATTGTTGAGGGACTCGAGTCAGCGAAGATGTATGCCGTGGCCGGGGATCCAACACTGAACCTCTTTATGAGTGAATGCCATATGTTCTACCAACTGCGTTATGGTTGGTTGGCTGCAGTTCAACACTTTTTTCAACTGCTTAAACCATATTGCAGCGTCTGAAGCACCTAATCATGGATAGGCCTATCTGATATTTCTTTCAGCAGTACTACAATATCCCATCAGAGCTATGTTTTCTAACAAAGATGATAAACACCCACTGGCAAAACAAATGTCTTGTAGAATGTCAGAATGGATATTTGTCAAGCCAGGGTTCGAACTCAAAACCCCTGGGTTGACAAACACCAATTTATTGCGGCTCTGCCAAACTCTGTTATGGACATGGTTTAATTTCTGGCTACCCATAACACTGGTGGTGAACTAGGCCAATGCAAGGGACGTTTTTCGCAACAAGGTACAGATATTTTGCGTTTAAATGCGAGTTTAAAGATTTCTAACTCTAATTGCAATGAATTTGGTCTAAAAATAGACCGGGTTCACCGTTATATATTGACAAACCGTCTGTGCTGTTATAAAATCTCTTAACTACGGGTTTATCTAAGACATAGTTACGAGATTTTTTAACAATACCGACGGAATACATTGTTCGCGAAAAAACGTCCCTCGCTTTGGCCGAGTTCACCACCAGTGCATAATACATAGCCATAAATTGAGAGCCATTGTTTAATTTCTGGCTAAATATGATACATAACCACAAATAGATTCTTATAATTTATTTTGTCGAAACTAAATTGGTATAAACAGATCTATAAAAATTTCAATACAAAGTTTCAAGTGAACAAAGTGCAAAATAATTAATTTACAAATACAGAGCTACAGATAACAGGGGGTAAAGGCATGCTGTTATTTCAAATGTAGACCCTATGTTGTGGGTGGTCATTTGAATAGATGACATAGGCCCTATGTCATCTATTCAAATGCCATATTCCATTTATTGTTTACCATACCCTGTCGTAGGGTATGGTAAACAATAAATGAAATATGGCATTTCAAACAGCCACTACTCCCTCTTATCTATAGCTCTAAAATAGTTTTCATGATTTCTTTGAAATTAATTTGATTATTTCAATTTGATGTCACCGACAGGTTAAATTCTTTCTAAATGCCTAGCAAATGTGGAAGAATTTTTAGACAAATAAATTATCACTGGTATGTTATTTGATCTACCAAAGGAAATAGAATATTGAAGTCTGAAACTATAACAGCAGAGTTTTTCTCTGGATTTGCCAGCTTCCTAACCATATATACTGCCTTAACCCATCACCAGACAGCAAAATTTGGGCTGTTCCATATTGAAGAGTGTTGCAGACGACAGTTTCAAGTTGATGAAGTTTTGAAAATCTTTTCATTTTGGGTTAGAAAACATTGTGGTAAATAAAGAAATTCGTCGTTGTAAATGCAAAACCTCGTATCGCGATTTTGGAAAAATTTAAAGGGTATGGAAAAAAGTGTAATAGCTTTTCCAAAACTGAAATATTTTACTTGAAATTTGGACATATTGTTCACAAATAATGTATCATGAATACTGATTGGTAAAAATATCTCAAAACCTGCACGAATTGTCTTAACTGGGAACACAAGTTAGTACTTTGAAAATCGCAACAATCGACATACGAGGTTTTGCATTTACACCAACGAATTGTCACAAGCAATTTCTTCATTTTCCACAATGTTTTCACTAGCCTTTTCTCCAAGGGACATCAAAATCAAGTCTTGTTTGGGAAAAGGCTTTAATATCATTTCTTGAACACTTAAATAAGGAACACCATTTCGTCAGCCAACATCACTTGATTCGAGTCCATCATTTTACGAATTGCACCAAAAATCTCGTCTTCCGAGAACCCGTCTCCCATTTGACCTCTGACCTTGTCCAGTGACACAGACTGCGCATGCTCTTTCTTGAAGAGATCAAACAAATTGGCCCGGAACTTTTTCAACCTGAAAATATAAGAACATGGATCTAGTAAATCCTTTCCAGACAATAAAGCCTTTTGATATACCTAACAGAACGAGGCTTAGGAAAATATTGAGGCAAAAGAATATGCTGGAAACAAGCAATGCTGCATTTCTCCTCTTGTCCAAAGACAGAACGGAGAGAAGCATTCCTCAGAATTGTTGAATCGTGTTAGATAATATAAATATAGCCATGTCAGAAATCTATGTAAGGTGGGTGTATCTACAAACCATTATTATGCTCCCCGAAGGGCGAGCATATAGTCGCCGCTTTGACCGTCCGTCCGTCATTCCGTCCGAAGCGATTTCTCCATAACCCTTGGGCCAAATCAAATGAAACTTACCATGTGAACTCCCTATGACATAATACCGATGAACTTTTCCCGGTTTTTGGATTTGAGGCCTCGTCATGGGAATAGGGGATTAAGTTAAAATGCAGTTTTTCTCTATTTTCTCCAAGTCTAATGGTCAGAATTTGATGAAATTCCATATTTGAGTAGCAAATCAGATGCCATTGACAATAAAGTGCTCTCCATGGCATACATTTATTGTGACAATGCCTTATTCGGGGAGCATTGTCCGTCTCTGACGGCTCTTGTTTTCTCTATCTTCTGTAGACATGGTTTTTAGGACCATATTAGAAAGACTTGGGAAAACATTGAGGCAAAAGAAGAAAATGCTGATTATCAGCATTTTCTCCTTTTGCCTCAATATTTTTAATGCTACATTGTACATAAATTATACCTTTAGCGACCTCCATTCCGACGTTCACAGCAGCTCTGAATTAGAATCAGTCCACATTTCTGCTGTTTGAGAAAGGATTAAATCATTAATAACATTAATGATCTTACTTGTCTTCACTGATCTGTGTATCCTGAGAGCTTGCACTGTCAGTCTCCATATCCTGGGAGCTTTTTGTACTTGGCTTCCGTCTGCGAGGTTTATCAGCTGAATATACAACAAATTTTAGGTTAACAAAGGCGGCAAAATTTTACACTTGTCCAAAATACAAACGGGTAATTTCACATTTTTTTGGTGTGTGTAGAAAACATTGTGGAAAATAAAGAAATTGCTTGTCACAAATGATTTCTTCATTTTTCACAATGAATCCCGTAGCCTTTTTTTGTAAGACGTCACAAGGCATCACTGTTTAGAGATTGTTTCAAGTTATTCCATTCACACAAATTGATGTTTTTAGACGCCTCTCAAGGTTATGGCTTTTAAAAAACATTGTGGAAAATGAAGAAATTCCTTGTGACAAGCAATTTCTTTATTCTCCACAATGTTTTCTACCAAGAAAGATCAACATTTTTTTTTTAAATTTCACTCACTGACTAGATGCCGAAGGGCAACATGTCGAGCCCGCTCATTTTGAAGAAAGAAGACCATACCTATGTCTACAGCTGTCATTACAATGGCGTTTGGTTTGACCTTGACCTTTGAGCTTGGAATCTGGTTCTTGCACGCGACACTCCGCCTTACTGAGCTTGACATTTGTGCCAAGTTAAGGAATGGCCCGGACAAGCAAAAATCAACTCATTTTTTACATTTGACCTCAAAGTTTGACCTTGACCTTTCATCTTGGAATCTGGTTCTTGCACGCGACACTCCATCTTACTGAGCTTGACATTTGTGCCAAGTTATTTCTGAATCCCTCCATCCATGGTGAAGTTATGGCCCGGACAAGCAAAAATCATCTCATTTTTGACATTTGACCTCCAAGTTTGACCTTGACCTTTGAGCTTGGAATCTGGTTTTTGCACGCGACACTCCGCCTTACTGAGCTTGACATTTGTGCCAAGTTATTTCTGAATCCCTCCATCCATGGTGAAGTTATGGCCCGGACAAGCAAAAATCATCTCATTTTTGACATTTGACCTCCAAGTTTGACCTTGACCTTTGAGCTTGGAATCTGGTTCTTGCACGCGACACTCTGCCTTACTGAGCTTGACATTTGTGCCAAGTTATTTCTGAATCCCTCCATCCATGGTGAAGTTATGGCCCGGACAAGCAAAAATCATCTCATTTTTGACATTTGACCTCCAAGTTTGACCTTGACCTTTGAGCTTGGAATCTGGTTCTTGCACGCGACACTCTGCCTTACTGAGCTTGACATTTGTGCCAAGTTATTTCTGAATCCCTCCATCCATGGTGAAGTTATGGCCCGGACAAGCAAAAATCTTCTCATTTTTGACATTTGACCTCCAAGTTTGACCTTGACCTTTGAGCTTGGAATCTGGTTCTTGCACGCGACACTCCGCCTTACTGAGCTTGACATTTGTGCCAAGTTATTTCTGAATCCCTCCATCCATGGTGAAGTTATGGCCCGGACAAGCTCCATCCGGACGGACGCACGCACGCACGCACTAACGCACGCACGCACTAACGCACATACACCGAACCGCCATTGTGACAACTATGTCGAGCTCACCGCAAGCGGGCTCGACAAAAACTGTTGTCTGCAACCCCCTTGAATTTGGACCAGTCTAAAATTTTGCAATTTAGTAAGGGGTAAACTTTTGCAACAAAGATCATGTGGGTTTTGAAGAGCTATATCAGCCTACATAAGTATACATTCTGACCTTTTTCTGTGACAGATCAGTGTTTATTTTTCATATTGGGGGAAGGGGGTCAGGGCCCATAGCCAGGGGAAAATTTGCGCGTGAACGCCGTAAAAGGGGAAATTTCAATGCATGCTTATACTCTCAAAGACAGTTATAAATGCATTTTAGTTGCTTGTATATCTCAATGTGACATTCAAACAACAATTTGAACTGTTAGAGATGCCTAGAATCTACTTATGATTTGGATTTTTCTTTGCAACAGAAAAACTAGTTCCAGGAGGGGAAAATCTGTCTGAAATAGGGGAAAAAAGTATATTCCACAGAGAGGGGAAAGGGGCCCAATAACGACCGTTTTTTTAGGAAAAAAATCACTGCAGATTGTTTTAATAGTTATGAAAGAATTTTTTAAGGTCAAATATCATCTATGTACATTTTTTGAACCATTGACAGATGGCACCATTTCACCAGCACCACCAAATTTGGACAATCGTAAAAAAAATCCCGTTGGACATCAAAATTGGTTGGATATCCATGGTGCACACTAGATGGTCGTCTTCAACACACAACCTTTTCTTCTCTCCAAGACATTTCTACAAACTTCTCTTCAATCCACCATTTGATAGTCTCCATTCTAGGTTGATAGGTTCTGGATACACATGGCAATCTTCAACATGCAACTACAGCACCATAATAGTGCCAAAGTGTGTTTACAGTTATATCACCTTGGCAACCATTATGGTACTATAGCAACACATTATTCTCCAAACATGTCCACTTGGTTCCTCAGTTGTTTGACTTGAATGGGGTTCCAGACTTTTTTATTCAGCAAAGACGCTGGAGCATCTAACCATGAATTCCTTTTGTTTCTCTCACCAGTACTACCTCATTATCCTTTCAGAGCCTATAGCTTCAGCTTAATTAAGTTCCACTTTTTTTAACTTTAATTCTGTGATCATAGCAGCTGGAGCGCCCAACCATAGATCCCTGTCATTTCTCCGCTCATCCAACTTGGGTTTACAATTATCCATCCACTGCAGCAAGGGATCAAACCCTGAACCCAATGATTGAGAATCTTATGCCCTACAATCTTAGCTATGGCCGCAAGTTTTGAGGTGCAATTATTACAAATATCAGATGCCAGACTTCTAATAAGGTCTCTTGATTGATTATCTCTTTGATCAAGACTAGATCCTGTAAAATATCACAAATGCTATTCTTTAACCCTTTCCAAAAATATAACTATTCCAATTTGAAAGCTGATGTAGGCTTCAAAATGGCAGTTGCTTTATTTATACTAGTCAAAACATCTAACCGGCCACTTAGTTTCTGCCATTTATGACATATTTATTGACGGGATAACCACAATCCTTGTTAGTCATTGTATAGAATAATCATTTTCGAACTAAAAAAGATGAAAGTGTTACCAATATCCCGTCTTGAACGTTTTCAAATTGACACAAGTTTCACTATACCCCTAATTTTGATTTTCATCGATTTTAACATTAGTGGGTGGGGTATTTTGTAGAAAATCGGTCCATATCTGGGCAATATTGAATAGAATTAAATTCTTTCTTCGAAAATTATGTTTCTTTGTCAATTTACTAGCAATGTTGATAGGGAAAAAATGACAATATCAAGAATTTTATTTCGTCCTAAATCTGAATTTCTGTCTAATTTCTCAGTTTTTATGATTTTTAAAAATGGGGGTCCTCGTCTTTCATGTAATGTCAAAGAATCACATTAACATTTCAATACGCGACGTTTGTGCAAAATGATCTTCAAATGACTATCCTTTTCATAAAAGAAAACTTCTTTCCTATCAGATTTTTGTTAACATTTCAAAAATTCGAAAAACAAAGTGGCCGGTTACGAGTTTTGACTAGTATATTTATTTGGGTATAATATAGCACAGAAAATATTGAGGCGAAAGGGGATATGCTGATGATCAGCATTTCCTTCTTTGGCCACAATTTTTTCCGCACTACAATGTCCCTAAATACCATCTTTAGCAGTACTGCCATTTTGTCATCTGAAGCATCTTTTGACTTTGGACTAGTTTAAATACTGCTGTTTGTAAGTTGGTTAATCTAAAAGCATTAAAATGATTGATTGGGGTTTTATGTCCCTCTCAATTGCTATGGTCATAATGCCAATGGAGACGGGACCTTGCTTTTAAAGTCCCAACCAAAAGACTGCATTAGAATAAAGAATAACGATCAAAATTTATGTACCCTCGTCAGCTGTGTCGTCTTCATCTTGTGAATCAAAATCGTACGGATCATATCCTTCTTCACCCTCCTGTCTGACTGGCCGGCGATCTCGCTTTCTGCAATATATAAGCAAGAGACATCAGTGCTTGAAAAAGTCTGATATATGAAGTTCACATTGGGTCATAATTGAGTTAAAGATTTGATTTTTAAGTTTATGATGCGAACACACAAAAATGAGCATCAGTTTCAAGGCAATGGCATCATCAGTTGTATAGAAATAAATTTAGTTAGAGTGATCCATGACAGCATTGTGTGTGATCCTGTCATTTAATATTCAATTGTTGTGTACAGGCTCTTGGCCAATATACTAAATATTTGAACTTGACCTGACAATCTAGATTTATCTACCTTTTTTTCTTCTCTGTTCTGTCCCCCTGTTCGTCCGTCTGTTCCTCTTCTTCCTCTCCACTCTCCTCTCCGTCCTCAGACCCACGCTTTCTCTTCTTCTTTTCAACCTAGTTGTGATCAAAAAGATTTTTGTTTAGAAAAAATAACCTATCACAAAACATCAAAACCCAAGTAATACCATTGTTGTTTTAAGCATTGCTTTAGTCATTTGCAAGACAAAATATGTCTAAAATGTTTTAATTAAACTGGCCTCAGGTCTTGTTTGGGAGAGGAATAGTCGAGCCATTAGGCAAATGCACATAGTAATAAAATGTGTTTAGTGATTTTGCATTTGGCATCATGCATTTTAAAAGACCTTTTTTCCTTTCATTTAATTTACACATGAATTTCGCATCCAAAATCTATAAGCCTGCTTTGCATTTTTCATTATCATCATTGAAAGTGGTTCTATTTTCATTTATACTGCAAGGCTGGTGCAGCACATAACTATATGAGCCGCGATGCGAGAAAAGTGGAATTTAGCATAAGCGAAAACAAAGACGCAGATCAGCTTCGCGATAACCGCGAATCTGATCAGCGTCTGTGTTTTCGCTGGTGAGAAAGTTTAGTTCTTCTTCTTCCCATGTACGAAATTCTGTGACTCTAATCACTTTCTGCAGCTGTACAGCCTCATTTGTGTCGGATCTGGTCAAAACTCCCGAAGACCGATTTTCTCGCATCACGGCTCATATGTCTTCCTGGTATACAGGTATTTATACAAACACGAATCCATTCCAATCCACCATCTGATTCACAACCAAGTCATTCATTGGTGTGACAAAATTACTTGACAAAAATATGACAGGATATTCCCTGATCCAGGGTTCAAACTCACAACCCTACATTGGTAATTTCAATCTTAAAGCCTTACCTTTTTAAAGTAGGCATACTGTATAAGTTCTACCGCAGCCTCTGCGTCTTGTAGATCGACCGTCATGGCCAGACGAGCTTTAGCGTGGGCAGTGGACAGACGGATCATCGTTTCCAGTGTACGGGCAGTCACTGGCTGAGTCTGTTGGATGAAGAAATTCAGAAATAAAACATCAAGGATTCATCCCCTCACATTTCTTTGAGACCCTTTCCCAAACAAGACCTGCTTTTGACCTCCCTAAGAGAAAAGGCTTTGCAAAACATTGAAACAAAAGAAGAAACTGCTGATAACCAGGCAGTTTCTCCTTTTGTCTCGATATTTTCTATGCCATATTTTACACAAATTCTATCTTTACTAACTTCCATTTTCTCATTTGTGGCAGTTTTTGAAGAGGATCACCCTAAAATTTTGTCGTTTGGGAAAGGGTTAATCAAGCAGAAATTTAGAATGAACAACAATATCATCAGAGTATCTACTTTTTTTCAGTTTTCAAAGGAATGGATGCCAGTGCCTTGTTCGAGCAAAAATTCTTAAGGACAGATCCTCCAATTGTTAATGCGCAACTTACTGCGCATATCCTAAATTACGAAATAAAGCTGTTTCAGTAATTGGCCTTTTCAGCAAATGTATTTCTTACATTTATCTAATGTTTGGTTGATAAATGACAAGACCATTTTCGGTTATTTCAATTTTCTCTGTTTGGTCAATTAAAGTGTAATAGTACTCGGATGGTACATTTCGCTTTCTGTTACGTGTTCAAAATGTGGCGTTAGCGATAGGAAACGGAGCAACAAAAGCAACATGATGTCTTTATGAGATAGTCCGCTTCAGATGGACACAAAAGATGACACGTTTTATTATCTAAAGCTGGTAATAAGGAAGAAAATGGATAAAAGAAGTGAAAAAATTTCGGACAGAGCTGTAAAAAGTAAACCAAATTTTACTTATAACTAAGAAAAACGCTTGGTTTGATATATTTTTCTTTTTTTGTTTTTGTAGGTATGACCAAGCGCTATGTCTATACGAAAAAAGAAAAAATTCTTACCGCTGGAATATTTTTTATTATCAGAAACGTTGCGACAAAAGAGAAATTTCAGCTACTTTTGAAAGAATGTTTTACTAAAAATTTCAAAATCATCACTAAATTTTCCCAAATTGATACTTATTTAGACAAAATAAAACATATTGAACACAATAAAGACTTATTTATGCAATCCTAGTCATTTCGAACACCTTTTTTGTGGGTATTTAAGTGACACCTCATTTTTGCAATTTTAGACAAGAGTAGTCTCCCTTGAAATTCAATAACTTTTTAATTCGCTTGGTGACCTATAGTTTTTAAGTCATTTTTTTACTTGTCAAATATTTAAATATCAGTACAGAAAAAATAAAAAAATTCTTACCGTGGGAAATATATGGAGGATCTGTCCTTAAACGAATTTCCATGTCATGTTAATCATTTTAACTTTTCATCAAAGTTCTTTCAGTAGTTTGATAGGAGTTGCACATGAGATATGTGGACGCCACATGGACCAAGGAGGGAAAGACACACAAATTGGCAGATTCCCAATGTTTGCAGGTGGATTAATAACTCTAGGCCTTACCCTAGCTACATTATCTTGTGTCATATTATCGGTGCTTCTCAATTTAGAATATTCTTCTGACAAATATTCGGCAGTCTCCTGTGTCAGTGTGGGTTTGATAGCTTCTAATATTTGTTATTGATTCATACAAGAATCAAGATGATGGGAATTTGAAAATGTGTATTGACAAATCTTACCCTGGCAACATTATCCTGAGTCATATTATCTGTGCTCCTCAGTTTGGAATATTCTTCTGACAAATATTCAGCAGCTTCCTGTGTCAGTGTGGGTTTGATAGGTAACATTCTAATATTTGTTGTTGGTTTATACAAGAATCAAGAGGAAGGGAACTGAAAACTTGTATTGATGAATCTTACCCTAGCAACATTATCCTGTGTCATATTGTCCGTACTCCTCAGTTTGGAATATTCCTCCGACAAATATTCTGCAGCTTCCTGTGTCAGTGTGGGTTTGATGGCTTTAGCTACATGGATGTACTTTCTCATAAACGCCATACTGACTATTCTTTGTCTGTAAACATAAAACAGAGTCACAATGTCAAAATGATCAGAGATCATCAACATTTTGACTACTAACATGAGGCAAAGAAAAAGATTTATCTGTGCATAAATATTATCATATTCAATGTAGTGTACAAAATTTCACTAATCTTTATTGAAGTGTTTGATGGATTCACTTTTAAGATTAGATACAATGTACTGTGGCAGCTGATGTCATCTATTTCTGGAAAATGAACAGATTAAGTTGCATAGATACTCAAGTTGCTAAGGTACTCCTAACTAAGTTTTTAAATATTGAAGCAGACTAAACTTTTAAATATCCACATAATTTGTTTAACAGCATGCCGACTTACGTTTTATGCTTGGCGGCACCATGCAATAGTTTATCGTGTTTCTCGTAAACCTGTGTTTCTGTTTCTTCTTTCTCATCAAGATCCGGGTCTGTTGTGGCCAACATCTCGACACCGGAACCGAACGGCAACACTGAAATATTCCAACAACACATTATAAAATCGTCCATAAACGATACCCAAAACCTATTTTTACATAACAAAATGCTTGCCGGATTTGATTGAATTTTAAAACACACTCAATGGCTAAACTGAAAAGAGGACAGGACCTAGGTTTAATTTTTAAGGCCATTCCCCCCCCCACCAACTTTTGTTGACAGTTCTTTGAAATCACAGTTAATCTTTTGTGTTGTACCATTAATCCTTGGAAACAATTTGACCAGGAATTATTTCTCAAAAGTCAATTGAGAGATACATACCATCACCATCTTGTTCATTAGCACTTCTGTATCGATGCATTCTCAACACATGATCCGAGATGTTTCTGTCTAATTCTGGGTCCATCTGTAATGTAGTGGTGGAGTGCTAATTAATGTAATTCCCATAAATTACATTTTAAATTGTACTTAAATATCTTACAAGACTTCCACAACTGTTCATGTTTAAGTGAGGCAACAATAAATGCTGCAACAACTTCAGAATTCTGGCAGTTTGAGGATGTTTCTTTATCTGTAGGTAAAATCTAGATCCCTACAACAAATGGTCATACTCCATTGCACTTCTATGAATCAAAGTATTTTGGTAGGGCTATCATTCAAAGCTTTAGCATTTTAATTTACAAAATTTGAAATAATGCAGTTTGAATTCTGTAAATTATGTCTCACAAAGTAAAGAAATGCAACATTGTCTCATCTTAGAGCACATTTAGTAACCCTGTTTCCTATCTTTCCACCCACCTTATCTAGCACTATAAACAACAAATCAAAACGTGAGAGCAGCGAGTCCTGTAGACCGATGTTCTCCATGGGGGTCTTGAACTGATCATACTGAAATAGGAGATACAAACTTGCTAGCAAAGAATAGTTATTAAGAGTATATTGTTGCTTTTCAACGAAAAACCTCGTAACTGCAGCTTGTTTGAAGCTGCAGTTACGAGGATTTCATTGAAAAGCAGTGATATAGAAAACTTTTCTCAACTAGTCTCAATTAGCTATTTTGTTTTCCCAACTTTCCACGCACTATGAACAAGAGATCTAAACATGAGAGAAGCGAGTCCTGTTGGCCGATATTCTCCATGGGGGTCTTGAACTGATCATACTGTAAAACACAAAGAGAAATGAAAACTTATCAATACTTGATTGGGTATGAAACATATGAAGTAATTCAACAATTCTAGAGCTCCCATTTACACTGAGGCAAACATTTAGCTATTCATTCATCTATTTGTGACAGGCAATATGATTGAATCCAACAGTACACACTTTCTTTAAATCATTTAAACACCATGCTTGCACAATTCAAATCGGTCCATCGGTCTGTGATATACTACTTATCTATTTACAACTATTGCATAGTTTTCTCCCTTGAACCGTTCTCATTTTTAAAAGTTAAATATTGAGTTGGACGATGACAATACCAAAATATCCATGCTAATCAAATTAATGTAATAGCATGAATGAGCCAGGATCTGGAAAAGTGTCCTTTAAGGCTTTTGAGCCCAACATGGTTCCAGATCAGCCTGCGTATACACGCAGTCTGACAAGGGACCATGTTGTTCTCTAAATGGCTTAACCATGGTCTGTAGCAACCATATAAGAGTAGCATGGATCCATGTTAGACTGCACCTAGTCACATACTGATCTTGAAACATGAAAATCTCAAATGCTATAAGGGACGTTTTTCCAGATCCTGGCTAAAATGTATGCATAAGTGCATGTTGCATACATCCAATAAACCCGGAGATGTAGAATACAAACAGGAATGTAGCACACTCACTCTCCCGTATACAGGGTTAGCTGCAGCCAGTACACTACATCTCGCGTTCAACTTCGCGTGAATTCCAGCCTTCGATATCGTCACACGACCCTGTTCCATGACTTCGTGGATTGCGGTACGATCCATGTCAGACATTTTGTCGAACTCGTCGATACACACGACACCGCGATCAGCCAACACCATAGCACCCGCCTCGAGTCTTCTCTCTCCTACAAACATTATCATACAAATAAATTCATTTTTAAGTTGCAATAGTCAAGACTAGTCTACATTCAAAATGCCTGAAAAACTAAGGTTAAGAGCAATGTTTTAATCTTCAATAAGATGGAAAATATCAAGTGGAAAGAACTTCTAATTTTTCCACTGTCTTTATGTTGTCATAAGCAATTATATCATTCTACATAAGCCATTATCTTGTGGTGCATCAAAGAGTCATTAAGTGGGAATGTGTTAATTGGTAAATTCGAGCTCACCTGTTTCTTGATCTGTTGTAACAGCAGCAAGACCAACACCAGATTAACCATGACCTGTTATGGTTACAGCTCTGGGTGCGGTGTGAAGCATGTGTAACTTTCAAAAAAAATTCATTAAGAAATTTCTTCATTTTCCACCATGAGTTCTACAGTCCTTATCTTGTGGGCCATCAAAGTGTCATTATGTTGAAAAGGGGTAAACCCTGCTCATGCTAATGCCAGAATATTCTGGTTGGCTTGGAAGGCAGAATAGAACAAGACCAGACTGCACATAAGTGCAGTCTGGCCTTATTCTATACTGCCTGCTTCTTATAATTTATCATGACCAGGGTTAATTGGCAATCATCACTCACCTGTTTCTTGATCTGTTGTAACAGCTGCAGTAAGACCGACGCCGGATGATCCACGACCAGTAGTTGTTACAGCTTTGGGGACTATGTGAAGCATGTCCAACTTTCAACAATTTGTCACTTGTAAGCAATTTCTTCATTTTCCACTGTGAGTTCTACAGCCCTTATCTTGTGGAGCATCAGAGTGTCATTATGCGGAAAAGGGTGAACTCTGGTAATGCTAATACCAGAACATTTAACCCATTACTGCACAGTAACGCCTTTTGATTCCCCAACAAGAAAATGCTTGGGAAAATATTGTGGAAAATGAAGAAATTGCTTGTGACAAGCAATTTCTTCATTTTCCACAATGTTTTCTAATCCAAAGTGTAAAGAATTCTAAATTTTCATCAACTTAAAATTGTCATCTGCAACATCTTTCAAATTGGAACAGTCCAAAATGTTGTCGTCTGGGAATGGGTTAAGATGCCTTAGCAGGCAGAATAGAACAAGACCAGCCTGCACATATGTGCAGTCTGGTCTTATTCTATACTGCCTGCTTCTTTTAATTTAGCATGACCAGGGTTTATTGGCAATTATCGCTCACCTGTTTCTTGATCTGTTGTAACAGCAGCAGTAAGACCGACACCTGATGATCCTCGACCTGTAGTTGTTACAGCTCTGGGGGCTGTGTGGGGCATTGGTCATTGTTTGGTAATGGTTTAATTGACAATTAGTACTCACCTGTTTCTTGATCTGTTGTTACAGCAGCAGTGAGGCCGACGCCGGATGATCCACGACCCGTAGTTGTTACCGCTCTGGGGGGCTGTGGGGGCATGTCCAACTTTCAACAATTTGTCACTTGTAAGCAATTTCTTCATTTTCCACTGTGAGTTCTACAGCCCTTATCTTGTGGAGCATCAGAGTGTCATTATGTGGAAAAGGGGTAAACCCTGCTCATGATAATGCCAGAATATTCTAGTTGCCTTGGCAGGCAGAATAGAACAAGACCAGCCTGCACATAAGTGCAGTCGGGTCTTATTCTATACTGCCTGCTTCTTTTAATTTATCATGACCAGGGTTAATTGGCAATCATCACTCACCTGTTTCTTGATCTGTTGTAACAGCTGCAGTAAGACCGACGCCGGATGATCCACATCCAGTTGTGGTTACAGCTCTGGGGGCTGTGTGAAGGACATACCTGTCAAAACCAAGTCTTGTTTGGTAATGGTTTAATTGGCAATTATCACTCACCTGTTTCTTGATCTGTTGTAACAGCAGCAGTAAGACCGACGCCGGATGATCCACGACCTGTAGTTGTTACAGCCCTGGGTGCTGTGTGAAGCATGTCCAACTTTCAACAATTTGTCACAAGCAATTTCTTAATTTTCCACTGAGTTCTACAGCCCTTATTTTGTGGGCCATCAAAGTGTCATTATGTGGGAAAGGGTGAACTCTGGTTATGCTAATACCAGAATATTTCAGATGCCTTAGCAGGCAGAATAGAACAAGACCAGCCTGCACATAAGTGCAGTCTGGCCTTATTCTATACTGCCTGCTTCTTATAATTTAGCATGATAAGGGTTAATTGGCAATTAGTACTCACCTGTTTCTTGATCTGTCGTAACAGCAGCAGTAAGACCCACGCCAGATGATCCACGACCAGTTGTGGTTACAGCTCTGGGGGCTGTGGGGGGCATTGGTCATTGATTGGTAATGGTTTAATTGGCAATTAGTGCTCACCTGTTTCTTGATCTGTTGTAACAGCAGCAGTAAGACCGACGCCGGATGATCCACGACCTGTAGTTGTTACCGCTCTAGGGGCTGTGTGAAGGACATACCTGTCAAAACTAGGTCTTGATTGGTAATGGTTTAATTGGCAATTAGTACTCACCTGTTTCTTGATCTGTTGTAACAGCTGCAGTAAGACCGACGCCGGATGATCCACATCCAGTTGTGGTTACAGCTCTGGGGGCTGTGTGAAGGACATACCTGTCAAAACCAAGTCTTGTTTGGTAATGGTTTAATTGGCAATTATCACTCACCTGTTTCTTGATCTGTTGTAACAGCAGCAGTAAGACCGACGCCGGATGATCCACGACCTGTAGTTGTTACAGCCCTGGGTGCTGTGTGAAGCATGTCCAACTTTCAACAATTTGTCACAAGCAATTTCTTAATTTTCCACTGAGTTCTACAGCCCTTATTTTGTGGGCCATCAAAGTGTCATTATGTGGGAAAGGGTGAACTCTGGTTATGCTAATACCAGAATATTTCAGATGCCTTAGCAGGCAGAATAGAACAAGACCAGCCTGCACATAAGTGCAGTCTGGCCTTATTCTATACTGCCTGCTTCTTATAATTTAGCATGATAAGGGTTAATTGGCAATTAGTACTCACCTGTTTCTTGATCTGTCGTAACAGCAGCAGTAAGACCCACGCCAGATGATCCACGACCAGTTGTGGTTACAGCTCTGGGGGCTGTGGGGGGCATTGGTCATTGATTGGTAATGGTTTAATTGGCAATTAGTGCTCACCTGTTTCTTGATCTGTTGTAACAGCAGCAGTAAGACCGACACCGGATGATCCACGACCAGTTGTGGTTACTGCCCTGGGGGCTGTGTGCAGCATGTCCAACTTTCAACAATTTGTCACAAGCAATTTCTTCATTTTCCAAAGAGTTCTACAGCCCTTATCTTGTGGAGCATCAAAGAGTCATTTGTGGTAATGTGTCGGTGAATCTTCCTGTTGCCTTGACAGGTAGAATAGAACAAGACCAGCCTGCACATATGTGCAGTCTGGCCTTACTCTATACTGCCTGCTTCTTTTAATTAAGCATGACAAGGGTTAATTGGCAATCATCACTCACCTGTTTCTTGGTCTGTTGTTACAGCAGCAGTAAGACCGACGCCGGATGATCCACGACCTGTAGTTGTTACTGCTCTGGGGGCTGTGTGAAGGACATACCTGTCAAAACTAGGTCTTGATTGGTAATGTGTTAATTGGCAATTAGTGCTCACCTGTTTCTTGGTCTGTTGTAACAGCAGCAGTAAGACCGACGCCGGATGATCCACGACCTGTAGTTGTTACTGCTCTAGGGGCCGCATGAAGCATGTCCAACTCTCAACAATTTGTCACAAGCAATTTCTTCATTTTCCACCCTGAGTTCTACAGCCCCTATCTTGTTGGCCATAAAAGTGTCATTATATGGGAAAGGGGTAAACCCTGCTCATGCTAATGCTAGAATATTCTAGTTGTCTTGGCAGGCAGAATAGAACAAGACCAGCCTGCACATATGTGCAGTCTGGTCTTATTCTATACTGCCTGCTTCTTTTAATTAAGCATGATAAGGGTTAATTGGCAATTAGTACTCACCTGTTTCTTGATCTGTTGTAACAGCAGCAGTAAGACCGACGCCGGATGATCCACGACCTGTAGTTGTTACAGCTCTGGGGGCTGTGGGGGGCATTGGTCATTATTTGGTAATGGTTTAATTGGCAATTATCACTCACCTGTTTCTTGATCTGTCGTAACAGCAGCAGTAAGACCGACACCGGATGATCCACGACCTGTAGTTGTTACAGCTCTGGGGGCTGTGTGAAGCATGTCCGACTTTCAACAATTTGTCCCAAGCAATTTCTTCATTTTCCCACTATAAGTTCTACAGCCCTTATCTTGTGGAGCATCAAAGTGTCATTATGAGGAAAGGGTGAACCCTGCTCATGCCAATACCAGAATATTTCAGATGCCTTAGCAGGCAGAACAGAACAAGACCAGCCTGCACATAAGTGCAGTCTGGCCTTATTCTATACTGCCTGCTTCTTTTAATCTAGCATGACAAGGGATAATTGGCAATTAACACTCACCTGTTTCTTGATCTGTTGTAACAGCAGCAGTGAGACCGACGCCGGATGATCCACGACCTGTAGTTGTTACCGCTCTGGGGGCTGTGTGAAGTACATATCTGTCAAAACTAGGTCTTGATTGGTAATGGATTAATTGGCAATTAGTGCTCACCTGTTTCTTGATCTGTTGTTACAGCAGCAGTAAGACCGACGCCTGATGATCCACGACCTGTAGTTGTTACGGCTCTGGGGGCTGTGGGGGGCATTGGTCATTGTTTGGTAATGGTTTAATTGGCAATTAGTACTCACCTGTTTCTTGATCTGTTGTTACAGCAGCAGTAAGACCGACGCCGGATGATCCACGACCTGTGGTTGTTACGGCTCTGGGGGCTGTGTGAAGGACATACCTGCAACACATAAAGAGCAACAGATAAGAGAGTGTAAAGAAATTTCAAAACCCATATCCTGAGTTTTGTTATTTGGGTATTCAATTGAACCATTTTAAGTAAAACCCACACTGGATGATCCACAACCTGTTGTTGTTTAAGCTCAGGGTGCTGTGTGAAGTGTGTATCTGCAATTACATGCAAAGTTTAGACTTGTACAGAATTTGTCATTTCAAATCAAAATCCTAAAAGTTTGATACCCGTAATAAGCCCATATATTGTAACTTTCATCCACTCAAACCATTTAAATTCCTAAACATATTAGGAAAGATTACAGAAATACATTTTGGACCTTTACAATAAATTCATGGCTAGGGGAAAGGCATTACTATTTGTCGTTCAAGATCTTAACCATTTCCCATATTATGATATAATGATCACAAATTTTGACACCCCTTCAAGATAAATGGCTTTGGAAAGCACTGGAGAAAATGAAATGGCTTGTGACAAGCCATTTCTTCAATTTTCAAAGTTTTCTATCCAGAAAGTGTAAAATTTCATAAAAATTTCAACACTGCAAAAGTTGTCCTACCTCAACATCTGTGATTTAGCAACAGAAGGATCTCCGATCAGAAGCACGTTGATGTCACCTCTCAGTCGTGACCCGTTAGGCAGCACCTTCTCTGTTCCACCCAATAACATACACAAAACAGCCTTCTTGATGTACTCATGGCCGTGTATAGATGGTGCCAGTGACTTGCCCAGGGCGTCAAAAACATTTACACTCTTCTGTTTACTGAATTTTTTAATCTTGGCAATGTCCTCCGCAGAAAATGTTGGTGCTACTTCTTTACTGACTAACTGTATGTTGTTGGCTATCAAGATTGTCCTGAAATTACAGCAAAGTATTACCATGAATTTAAATACAATATTTATAGGTGACAAATATCTGAATCCCATCACGGTCTTCACAAGGAAATAGACTCACATAGAACCATTATTCACTTGCTTGTCACGTAAAGGGAAGATTGATAGATTGGGGTTTAATGCCTCTTTCAGCTGTTATGGTCATATCAAGGTGTATGCACTTAACCATGGACTTACATAGTTTGTCATACAACTATTACCACACCATCCTTACCGAGAGTCCAGCTGCTCACCAACATATTAGGTATCGGATATTTGCTGCAACCAGGTATCAGTCCTGGAACTCGACAGTCCCATGAAGTTCCAAATTTTGCTAACAGACAAGAGACAACTTAGCAGCGATATACTATGACCCATATTAAGCAATGATAGATCTACATGTGTCACATTAAGTCTTACCTGAATGTGCCTGTCGTATAACCATTCTTTTTACCAGGTAGACATCTGAATGTACCAATAGCTTGTATTCTGTCACCAGGCTGAAAAATAAAAGAAATCAAGATTAACTCTATGTTAAAACTTTTCAAAGTTGTTGAATTCCCGAAACAACTATTAAGTCCCATTTCTGCAAGACAACTTGGGTATTTAATCCACTTTTCATATTCTCTTAAACGTTAATCTTATTTCCACCAATATATATTGAACAGGTTATCAAAACTCTGAACAGATCATGTTAAGGTAGTCCACTACTCATGAGATTCATGCAATATCGTGATATTTCGTGTTAAGTAAACATTGTTTTTTGGTGTTTGTTTATTTCAACAAACTTTTTTACGGACAAATTAGATGACCCACCTTACACATATCAACTAGATCATCATCGGCTAAAATATCTACGCTTCTAGGCAGCTGGCCGGCAGGCACTTTCTCGGGCATCTCTTGTATACTAAATGTTTGATGATCATTCAAGAATTATCTCAACAAGGATTAACAAAGTCATGAAACAAGGACCCACCTTACACATATCCACTAAATCATTGTCAGCTACAATATCTACGCTTCTAGGCAGCTGGCCAGGTGTTTTCTCAGGCATTTCTTGTATACTGAATGTTTGATGATCATTCAAGAATAATCTCAACAAGGATTAACAAAGTCATGAATTGAGTTTATTGGGGTTTTACGCCGTTTTCAACTGCCAGGGTCATATCGTGGCGGCTGGAGCACCTACCCATGGATTCCTTTTGTTTCTCAAACCAGTACTACCACAACACCCTTACCGAGCCTCCAGCTGCTTGCCCACTTAGGTTAACGATTTCAAACCCATTGGTGGGTGACAATTTTGTCAGAATGGGTATTAGCCGCGGCCGGGTATCGAACCCGGGACCTCTCGAATGAAGGTCAGATGCGCTACCAACTGCGCTAAGGCCGCAGCCTAACAAAGTCATGAAACAAGGACTCACCTTACACATATCCACTAGATCATTATCCGCTACAATATCTACACTTCTAGGCAGCTGGCCGGCAGGCCCTTTCTCTGGCATCTCTTGTATACTAAATGTTTGATGATAATTCAAGAATAATCTCAACAAAGATTAACAAAGTCAAGAAACAAGGACCTACCTTACACATATCTACTAGATCATTATCCGCTACAATATCTACGCTTGTAGGCAGCAGACCAGCAGGTGCTTTCTCTGGCATCTCTTGTATACTGAATGTTTGATGATCATTCAAGAATTATCTCAACAAGGATTAACAAAGTCAAGAAACAAGGACTCACCTTACACATATCAACTAGATCATTATCCGCAACAATATCTACACTTCTCGGCAGCTGACCCGCAGGCGCTTTCTCTGGCATTTCTTGTATACTGAATGTTTGATGATCATTCAAGATTAATCTCAACAAGAATTAACCAAATCATGAAACAAGGACCCACCTTACACATATCGACAAGATCATTGTCCGCTACAATATCTACACTTCTAGGCAGCTGTCCAGCAGGTGCTTTCTCGGGCATTTCTTGTATGCTGAATGTTTGATGATCTTTATAGATGGATAAACCAAACTCCGTCTCCAGTAAGTTACCGTCCTCATCCTGAAGTAAATAGATTCAAAATTTAACCCATTACCCATTAGCAAATGCCAAAATTTTAGACGGTTGCCAATTATACAAAAATATCAAGTGAATAAGCTTTTACATTTTTGAGACTTTTGAGTTAGAAAACATTGCGTAAAATGAAGAAATTGCTCGTCACAAGCAATTTCTTCATTTTCCTCAATGTTTTCTAAAGCCATATTTTGATGTGTCAATGTGTGCTAAAGGGTTAAAGACTCCATTTCTTCTGGGACGTCAAAAGCTGTGTTGGTGGGTTATGACGGTATGCCAATACATAAGGGTAAACCCATCTATTTTTATTATAACAAATTCATTTGGCCGAGTTCACCACCAGTGAGTATCATTGGCATGAATTATTTGGTAAAAGAATCTCTTTCTTCTATTATTTTCTGAAAATTTGTACAAAACAAAATTCATCTAAACTGAACTAAATTCATGTATGACTAACTTTTCAACATATCATTAAAATAAAACATCTTAAATGTCTGTACGTTATGTCTGGTGCTTAAAACAAACAGCCAAAACTCAACCTACTTCTTATTCTATGTCTAGATCTAAGACTATACTTTACCTTTGTTGGATAAGCTGCACTAGAAGGGAAAGCCTCAAGTGAAGTCATGTCTGTGTATCGTCTCTCTATCGTCTTTTTTGTGGCAGGGCAGTAATGTACACTTCTCACAACTTTGGGCCGGATTAGAGAACCTTGAATATAAACAATATTCTAGTTAGTTTGATTGAACAAATATCGTTGGACAAGCAGGAGTTACGAGGTTTTGACTTCCCATCGACGATGTTTGATTTCGCAGCAAACTCCACCTTGGTAACTTGCTATAAGCGTCTTATCAATTTGAAAACGACCTCAGTTTTTTTTTGGTTTCTTTTTTTAACTAACTTTAAATTGATTTCATACCCAGTCAATTCTGTCATTATAATCCATTAAAATGATCATTAAAATTTCTACTTTTAACACCATTTTTTTTGTCCTTCATTTTCTTCAATCTATGATTACAATAAACATTTTTGTTCTATTTTTTCTTTTTCTTTTTTCTCAAATCAAAAACTCACATTTTGTGACAATCCCCTCCACACACACCATATTACCGAGGTATCGAGAAGTCAAGGTTCTGGGTGAAACATGTTTGGCACCAAAACTGGAAGAAAACAAAACTTTATTGTTCCCTACACTATTATTTCATTTGTAACAAAATCTTGTATTTAACCATAAATGTAACTTTAAACTTTAAACTAATATCATATTCTACAAAGACAGACATACCTTTTGATCGATTGAATCAGATTCAATACCATAAATGAACAGTATCTTTAGTCATAATGTGGAAGATACAGCACCTACCCACAAATTCCTGTCATATTTCTCACCATTACAATCACAATTTCATCAATACAACATTTTCACAGCCTTTCCCTTACAATTGGCCAGCCATTCCAGTGACTCCAAGTTAGACAAGAGTCTAAAGGATATTACCCACAGCCGGTGACAATTGAGAATCTGACTCTCTACCAACTGTCTGAACCCACAAACTGACTTTCAAGTCTTTCATCACACAAACCTACCTGCCAACAAATCCCACAAAGAATTCTTCATGTTGTTTACTGTATATAGGATCTGTTGAGGCGACAAATTCTTTCAGGGCTCGTTGAAGAGCGATCATGTCTTGAAACGACTCATTCAGTAACCTGTCAAAAATATCATGAATCAATCATATAAATAATTAAATTAAACAATCAATCAATCAAGTTCGATAAAAAGTTTTTTTTAACAAGAGGGCCATTGGCCCTGAAGCGCTCACCTGATATAATATAACTTTTTGTATACCAATTTTCAGGTTGATTGGACAAAAAATGTGACCTCTAGAGTGCACACAAGGTTTTACAAAGATTTTACCTCATGACCTAGTTTATGACCCCAGATGACCCAATTTCGATCTTGTCCGAGAATTGATCAAGACAATCATTCTGATCAATTTTCAGGTTGATTGGGCAAAAAATGTGGCCTCTAGAGTGCACACAAGGTTTTTCTAAGATTTGACCCTGTGACCTAGATTTTGACCCCAGATGACCCAATTTCAAAGTTGTCCGAGTTTCAACAAAACAATCATTCTGAGCAAATTCCAGGTTGATTGGGCAAAAAATGTGGCCTCTAGAGTGCACACAAGGTTTTTCTAAGATTTGACACCGTGACCTAGTTTTTGACGCCAGATAACCCAATTTCAAACTTGTCCGAGATTTTATCAAGACCATTATCCTGATCAATTTTCAGGTTGATTGGGCAAAAAATGTGGCCTCTAGAGTGCACACAAGGTTTTTCTAAAATTTGACCCCGTGACCTAGTTTTTGACCCCAGATGACCCAATTTCAAACTTGTTCGAAATTTTATCAAGACAATCATTCTGATCGATTTTCAGGTTGATTGGGCAAAAAATGTGGCCTCTAGAGTGCACACAAGGTTTTTCTAAGATTTGACCCCGTGACCTAGTTTTTGACCCCAGATGACCCAATTTCAAACTTGTCCAAGATTTTATCAAGACAATCATTCTGAGCAAATTTCAGGTTGATTGGGCAAAAAATGTGGCCTCTAGAGTGCACACAAGGTTTTTCTAAGATTTGACCCTGTGACCTAGTTTTTGACCCCAGATGACCCAATTTAAAACTTGTCCGAGATTTTATCAAGACAATTATTCTGACTAAATTTCAGATTGATTGGGCAAAAAATGTGGCCTCTAGAGTGCACACAAGGTTTTTCTAAGATTTGACCCCGTGACCTAGTTTTTGACCCCAGACAGGGTTTCCACCGACTTTCAAATCTGGGGGTACAAACCAGCATGCTTGTACCCCCTCTAGTAGAGACAAAGAGGGCTGCTTGCAAAAACTGGGGGTACAAAATTCATTTTGGGGGTAAAAAACCCCCATTTGGAGGTTTTTGGACACCCTGCCAGATGACCCAATTTCGAACTTGTCCGAGATTTCATCAAGACAATCATTCTGAGCAAATTTCAGGTTGATTGGGCAAAAAATGTGGCCTCTAGAGTGCACACAAGCCAAAGGTTGACGGACGACGGACGACGCACGACGGACACAGCGGTATCACAATACCTCGCCATGAGCACTATCGTGCTCAGGTGAGCTAAAAATACTCTCGCCATTCATTGAATAGTTGGATCTATTGCTCCTTTCACAGTGTTCTAAAGCTATCATAATTCAATTCAGGTCAATAATGATAATATCAATTCATTGATAAATCTATAAAGTGAAATCAAACGTCCAAGAGCTACAGCTAAGATGGTGTATCGCTTTTAAAGATGCATAATATAAATCAATGTTAATCAAACCCTATGGAGTAAGCTGTGGTAACTCGGAATTGTCTGGCGAAAATCATCTTCTTGATTCAAATCAGTACCCAGCATAAAACAGGGTTATTATCAGAAATTAAAGATTTAGAATGCATGTAGCCCCTGTTATCCGTTGCTCCACTCACCCTTGAGCTCTGGCAGGTTTTTTCCTTCTCAGATCATTGATGTTGATAACCAGTCTGATTTCATTGTTACTGATCATGTCCTGCACTTTCTAGCATGGAAAATATTGAGGCAAAAGGAGAAATGTGACAAACTATTCTCACCCTTGAGCTCTGGCAGGTTTTTTCCTTCTCAAATCATTGATGTTGATAACAAGTCTAATCTCATTGTTACTGATCATGTCCTGCACTTTCTGCCTTCACCAATATAGCAAGGAAAATATTGAGGCAAAAGGAGAAATGTGACAAACTGTTCTCACCCTTGAGCTCTGGCAGGTTTTTTCCTTCTCAAATCATTGATGTTGATAACCAATCTAATCTCATTGTTGCTGATCATGTCCTGCACTTTCTGCCTTCACCAATATAGCAAGGAAAATATTGAGGCAAAAGGAGAAATGTGACAAACTGTTCTCACCCTTGAGCTCTTGCAGGTTTTTTCCTTCTCAAATCATTGATGTTGATAACCAGTCTGATTTCATTGTTGCTGATCATGTCCTGCACTTTCTAGCATGGAAAATATTGAGGCAAAAGGAGAAATGTGACAAACTGTTCTCACCCTTGAGCTCTTGCAGGTTTTTTCCTTCTCAAATCATTGATGTTGATAACCAGTCTGATCTCATTGTTGCTGATCATGTCCTGCACTTTCTAGCGTGGAAAATATTGAGGCAAAAGGAGAAATGTGACAAACTATTCTCACCCTTGAGCTCTTGCAGGTTTTTTCCTTCTCAAATCATTGATGTTGATAACCAGTCTGATTTCATTGTTACTTATCATGTCCTGCACTTTCAGCCTTCAATTATTATACAACATGGAAAATACTGAGGCAAAAGGAGAAATGTGACAAACTGTTCTTACCCTTGGGCTCTGGCTGGCTTTTTCCTTCTCAAATCATTAATGTTGATAACCAGTCTGATTTCATTGTTACTGATCATGTCCTGCACTCTCTAGCATGGAAAATATTGAGGCAAAAGGAGAAATGTGACAAACTATTCTCACCCTTGAGCTCTGGCAGGTTTTTTCCTCCTCAAATCATTAATGTTGATAACCAGTCTGATTTCATTGTTACTGATCATGTCCTGCACTCTCTAGCATGGAAAATATTGAGGCAAAAGGAGAAATGTGACAAACTATTCTCACCCTTGAGCTCTGGCTGGTTTTTTCCTTCTCAAATCATTAATGTTGATAACCAGTCTGATTTCATTGTTACTGATCAACAGATCATGTCCTGCACTTTCGGCCTCCATCAATATAGCGTGGAAAATATTGAGGCAAAAGGAGAAACTGCTGATTATCAGCAGTTTCTTCTTTTTTCTCAATGCAGTGATTTTTTTTCTTAAACAAGAGGGCCATTGGCCCTGAAGCGCTCACCTGAGACTAGAGTGCACACAAGGTTTTCCTAAGATTTGACCCCGTGACCTAGTTTTTGACCCCAAATGACCCAATTTCGAACTTGTCCGAGAAATCATCAAAACACACTTCTTGAGCAAAAATGAGTACATTTGGACAAAAAATATGGCCTCTAGGGTGCACACAAGGTTTTTCTAAGATTTGACCCCGTGACCTAGTTTTTGACCCCAGATGACCCAATTTCGAACTTATCCGAGAAATCACCAAAACACACTTCCTGAGCAAAAATGAGTACATTTGGACAAAAAAATGTGGCCTCTAGAGTGCACACAAGGTTTTTCTAAAATTTGACCCCGTGACCTAGTTTTTGACCCCAGATGACCCAATTTCACACTTGTCCGAGATTTCATCAAGTCACCATTTCAGACCAATTTTCAGGTTGATTGGGCAAAAAATGTGGCCTCTAGAGTGCACACATGGTTTTTTCTAAAATTTCACCCCATGACCTAGTTTTTGACCCTAGATGACCCAATTTCGAACTTATCGTACATTTCATCAAGACAATCATTCTGACAAATTTTCAGGTTGATTGGGCAAAAAATGTGGCCTCTAGAGTGCACACAAGGTTTTTCTAAGATTTGACCCTGTGACCTAGTTTTTAACCCAAGATGACCCAATTTCGAACTTGTCCGAGATTTCATCAAGACAATCATTCTGAGCAATTTTCAGGTTGATTGGGCAAAAAATGTGGCCTCTAGAGTGCACACACGGTTTTTCTAAGATTTGACCCCGTGACCTAGTTTTTGACCCCAGATGACCCAATTTCACACTTGTCCGAGATTTTATCAAGACAATCATTTTGAGCAAATTTCAGGTTGATTGGGCAAAAAATGTGGCCTCTAGAGTGCACACACGGTTTTTCTAAGATTTGACCCCGTGACCTAGTTTTTGACCCCAGATGACCCAATTTCGAACTTGTTCGAGATTGTATAAAGACAATCATTCTGAGCAAATTTCAGGTTGATTAGGCAAAAAAATGTGGCCTCTAGAGTGCACACAAGGTTTTTCTAATATTTGACCCCATGACCTAGTTTTTGACCCCAGATGACCCAATTTCAAACTTGTCAGAGATTTCATCAAGACAATCATTCTGAGCAAATTTCAGGTTGATTGGGCAAAAAATGTGGCCTCTAGAGTGCACACAAGGTTTTTCTAAGATTTGACCCCATGACCTAGTTTTTGACCCCAGATGACCCAATTTCGAACTTGTTCGAGATTTCATCAAGACAATCATTCTGAGCAAATTTCAGGTTGATTGGGCAAAAAATGTGGCCTCTAGAGTGCACACAAGCCAAAGGTTCACGCACGACGGACGACGGACGACTGACGACGGACGACGGACGACGGACACAGCGGTATCACAATACCTCACCATGAGCACTATCGTGCTCAGGTGAGCTAAAAACGGTCGTTATTGGGCCCCTTTCAGCCTCCATCGATATAGCGAGGAAAATATTGAGGCAAAAGGAGAAATGTGACAAACTGTTTCTCACCCTTGAGCTCTGGCAGGTTTTTTCCTCCTCAAATCATTGATGTTGATAACCAGTCTGATTTCATTGTTACTGATCATGTCCTGAACTTTCTGCTGGTAGATGCCTTGATCGTCCTGAAAACAAACAAAATAATTTAATCCGACGCCAATTTTCATTTTAACCCTTTCCCAAACGACAAAATTTTAGGGATGTTCAGTTTGGAAGCTGCTGGAGATGTCAAAAATTAGTGTCCACAAAGATAGGATTTGTGTAAACTATAACACAGAAAATATTGAGGCAAAAGGAGAAACTGCTGATTACCAGCAGTTTCTTCTTTTGTCTTAATATTTTCGCAAGCCTATTCCATTAGGGACGTCAAAACCAGGTCTTGTTTAGGAAAGGGTAAATTAAACCCAATCACACATGTATAATCAGTTTCTAACGCCACAAAAGATAGATCTAAACGCTTTGGAAAACATGGTGAAAATTGAAGACACTGCTTGTGAACAAGTAATTTCTCCTTTTCCCACATTGTTTTCTAGTCTATCCTGAAAGACCAAAAGATATAAAACTTCATGTGATATTGACTTCTGCAAAATCTTTGAATTTGGACCAGTCTAAAATGTCAATGTACCATGTTAAATCTTTAAGAGTATTTTCTTTCATAGCAGGCATTTCTAACAGCAGCTCTACCGTGTCTCGTATGAGCCCCCAGCTGCTATCTCTCCTAGATTATTAATGAACAATTCATCCATTCTGAAAATCAATAAATCAAAATAGTCCTCTCACTCTCTAGCATTCCAGCAGCTCCAAACTAAGACAGATTACCACAAATTTTCTTTTTATCCCAAAACTATTGTCCACTGGAATGCCTTACCATCCGAAGTAGTGACCCTGTCCCATGAAGAGTTAAGTCAGGCTGTAAGCCCGATAGAACACTTCTCCCCTTAATCCTAACCAGTTTTGTTTTTAACCTATTTTTAACTTTTTAACTTTCCCTCTTCTTTTATACTTTTTACTTTTTCGTCTTTGACAGTGATGCGCAAGTCTAAGTCTCCAATCTGGGGTTTGACTCAAAGGAAGATAGATAGATAGATAGATCCTCGATCGACAGACTCTATGTCACTGCTATCTCTAAGTTAGGTTTCTCTTTGGTTTATATAGCTCTCATTTCCTATAGTTCATCAATGACTTACCAGAGGGAATTGAATCCAGCACAAGACTATTCGCTGACGACTGTATCCTATACCGACAAATCAAATCAACAGAAGATCAAAAAATACTACAGAAAGACCTCAACATCCTCGCAGAGTGGGAAAAGACCTGGGGTATGGACTTTCACCCCCAAAAATGCAGTGTGCTCCAGGTGACCAGAGCAAGATCGCCACATATTTTCACCTACTCCCTGAAAGGAATCAATTTGAGTCTGGAATCGACTAGCAAGTATCTTGGAGTTGACCTACGAGCAGACCTTAGCTGGAAACCTCATATTGACCGGATCACGAAAAAAGCTAGTAACACCCTCGGCTTTCTAAAAAGAAACTTACATATGGCAAACAGCGACACCAAAACAAAGGCCTACAACGCTCTTGTGCGATCCAATCTAGAGTATTGCTGTTCAATCTGGAACCCCCACCAAAAGACCCTCATTACTAAAATCGAGAAAATACAACGTCGAGCAGCAAGGTTTGCCACAAACCGTTTTCACAACACCAGTAGCGTTACAGACATGCTGAAGAGCTGAAATGGGAGTCCCTGGAGTCTCGCCGCACAAAGGTACAATTGACCATGATGTTCAAGATCGTCGACAATCTGGTTGATGTAGAGAAAGCAAACTACATCTCGGACGCCAAACACCTACCAAGAGCTGCCCACAAACATCGACTCCTACCTCTGTCCACCCGCACAGACTGCTTCCGTTACAGTTTTTTCCCTAGATGTATCCCAGTTTGGAACAACCTACCAGCCTCCGTAGCTGAGGCCCGCTCTTTGGCATCCTTTAAAAGTGGGCTAGCCAATCTAACCTTCTAAGGGGATTGTCAGGTGCGAAGTATCTCCAAGCGACGGGTCCAAGCTGTGTCAGCGGGGTCTAGAGCCCTGGTACCGCCACGGAAGCTGGATTGGTTGGATCTAGATGGAGAGAAAAGCACCCGCCAAAAACTTTTACTCTTTTTTCTATCTTTCTCTTTCATGCAATCTTCCATTTGTCTGAACTTCCTTCTTTCTTTCCCTATATTTTTCTCTTTTTAAACCTTTCTCTTGCGCACCGCCATAGAAATGTCAAGTCTTGACAGTTTGGCGTCCTCGATGTAGATGTAGATGTATTCATTGTGGCCAGTACAGTATCAGGAAGATTGAGGAAGAAGGAGAAAACAAAAACATCTAAGCTGAAGCAACACAAACTCTCAAAGTTTACAACTAAAGAAATTAGTTTAACCTCACTTTAAATTTGCTTGTCATCTGTGAACAATATCAGATTCCTAACTGTGAACAATATCAGATTCTTAACTGCTAACATGATGACAATGTAAAGTCAAAATTGAAAGGTTGTGTTTTTGCTCAGAACACTCTTCGGCCACAGGGAATCGATTCATACCTTCCTAGGCCTATTCAGAGGGATTTTTGACCAAAAACAAAACCTAAAACTGAAATAGGAGAGAAGGGGTTGGACTATCCCAGGGCCGAATCCAATAGTGACCCGATTCGAACGCACTTTACTTAAAAACTACAAAAGATATTTTCAAAATCGAACCTCCGTGTGGTAGACAAGTCATTAAGCTACACGACGATATAAGATAAAATTTAAGTCGGACGGAAACCTGTAACAGGCATTCCCTCCCCTAAAATGCAGCAATCAAGCTTACCAAGCGTATAAAAACGATTTGGTCCAATACTTTGTAATTTATTATACCATCCACGGCCAGAAATGGAATCCGATGCGACGTCTCAGTGACAGCACAAGCGAAAGTTTCTTCAAAGTTATTTTCTTTCATCCGATGTCGCCATTGTGATTGTTGTTGTAGTTTCGGGGTCTGTTACAGGTTTGTGTCCGAGTTCGATTTTTTCCATTGAGTTTGAATTTGCGATGACTGTGGGCGGCGTGATGATTATTTTATTGCTTAACCACCTATATCGTCGTGTAGCTTAATGACTTGTCTACCACACGGAGATTCGATTTTGAAAATATCTTTTGTAGTTTTTGAGTAAAGTGCATTCGAATCGGGTCACTATTGGATTCGGCCCTGTGATAGTCCAACCCCTTCTCTCCTATTTCAGTTTTAGGTTCTGTTTTTGGTCAGAAATTCCTCTGAATAGGCCTAGGAAGGTGTGATTCGATTCCCTGTGTCTTCGGCCACAAAAAATTGCTTTCCAGTGAAGGTCTCTTACAAAGTCTTGAAGCTTAAAATAGAGATACGAATGAAACCAATCGATACATACCCCATCATCCAGAAAGTCTAGGTACTCTCGCTGTATTTCGAGAAGTTTTTGATCGATGTCACCGTCCATTTTCCTACTTGCAATTTTTTCCACACCGGCACAACAAAGATTTCCCGCCACCTGTGTCACGTGATTGATGGGGTGTACTTGATTACACCACACTATTCCCTTTTCGTTCATAACATATTTCAGGCCCTGTTAACACCATCTAAATGAAAATCAATTGTTTCCTTTGCCATTAGTTATTCCTAAAGTACCGATAACATCTACTAATTATTGATTTCAGGGTAAAGTTGGTCTGTCTACTTAATATTTATTCGATTAAAAATTGTATTTTAAAAACGAACACAACTTTGGCGCGCGTAAATAATGTTCACTATAAATATATTATTTTTTCTCCTCATAGAAAATATATTTTTCTATTTCTATTGATATATACCTCTAATTTTATATGAAAAATTCCAAAAAATATGTTTTTATTAAACCAAATTTTAAATCAATTTATCAAAAGTTAGACATCAGTGAGATGTAAACAAATATGGCTGCGCTGTCAAAGTGGAACACGTGAAAGCAAAAATGGTGCCTGTCCAGTACTCTGATGGTAATTGCTTTGTTTGGACAGCGGAAGGTATTGATATACTTTATGTTAAAGTGTTAGTCAATGATTTCGTAAAATAGATTCATGATCGGAAATACATCAGTACTGTATTCGTACTCACGTGAATTCGTAACCAGCCCTGCGTTCAGTAAGACAAAACGTTAGCTAACGTTGGCCGTTTCATCCGGAATACTCGGTCAATTCTGGCCGACTTCGATTGGCATTGGCTCGCACCATCGTTGGGAACATCGCCCCAATCGACCACCAATTGATTCTTCAACTTCAACTTCAACTTTTTCAGCCATAAAATCAATACTGATTACTCTTGGCTAGCGCTGTCTGGAGCAGCTGTTAGGTCTAAAAAGTAAAATTGTTAGTTGTGATGTTAGACGTGCAATAATAAAGATAAAAGATAAAGAGTGCATATAGTATTAAGATCTACTTAAATGGGTGGGTGTTTTAAAAAGAAAGAAGAACATTTTAAAACTGGCAGTAAAAATAAGGGAAATGATCTAAGATGGAATTAAAGGATCTTAAATTGTTTAAAAATCGGGGATAAAACTAGCCTTAAAAGATAAGAATTTAACTCTACTTACAAGGATAAAAACAGGGCATGTGAATTTATTTAAAAGATAATGAGTCCAACTTGCCAACAAAAATGGGCAAAGTAGGGCTCGACTGGACACATAGTGGAAGGCTGTTCCATAACCTTATGGTTCTGGGGAAGAATGAAGTTGCATGATAATTTGATCTAGAATGGGGTATGTTGTACTGTAAGTTTCTTGTGGGGGAGAGATGGTGGTGTTCTACAGCAACTGAGTTTGACCTAATCTTATAAAGCATAATCAGTGACGCTATGTTCCTTCGATGTTCTAACGTTTTCCAATTTAGGGTCTTGACCATGTTTGTTACGCTACTTGTGTAATTGTAGTCGTTTAGAACATAGCGTGCAGCTGATCTTTGTACCATCTCTATCTTATGGGTTAGGTATTTCTGCCAGGGACACCAGACCGTGGAACAGTATTCAACTTGGGGACGAACGTACGTTTTGTAAGCTGCTTCCTTGACCCGGGCATTATTTGTTTTGACATTTCTTTTTATAAACCTGAGAGTTTGGTTTGCCTTTGATGTGATTGTATTTATGTGCGGGGCCCAGTTGAGGTCCTTACTAATGTTTACTCCAAGATATTTGGCTTGGTTAGCGGATTTTAATTCTGTATTATGTAATTTGTAGGGGAACAGGAATGGCTTTCTTTTCCTGTGGATTCGAAGGACCTCACATTTATCAGGATTGAACTCCATAGCCCAATCCTTTTCCCAGAGTTCAAGAGATTTCAGGTCTTGTTGTAGTTTTTCTGCACAGGATAAGGAGGAGATTGTGAGATAGACTATAGTATCATCTGCAAATAACCGAACCCTACTTTTGACACTCTCAGGCAGGTCATTAATATATGCTAGAAAAAGGCAGGGGGCCAGGACTGAGCCCTGGGGGACCCCTGACAAGACTGGTAACCTGGTGGAGCAATTTCCTTCAACTAGTACTTGTTGGGATCTATTACATAGAAAAGATTTGACCCAGCCAGTAACTTTGGAGTCGAGACCAAGGTGATGGAGTTTGTGTACTAGTTTGTGGTGATCAACCTTATCGAACGCTTTACTGAAGTCCATAACTATGACATCAGTTTGTTGACCTTGGTCGAGGGAGTCTGCAATTTCTTGGGAGAAGCCGAGCAGTTGGGTCTCGCAACTATGTTTTGACCTAAAGCCATGTTGTTTTGGGCTAAGAATGTTGTGGGTGTCGAAATAAGACATGATGTTGGAGACCAGAATATGTTCCATGAGTTTGGAGGCGATACAGGTCAGGGATATTGGGCGGTAGTTACTGGCTTTTGATTTATCACCTTTCTTGTAAACGGGTGAGATGATGGCATGGCGCCAGTCATCAGGGACAATACCAGAGTCAAGAGAAATTTGGAAGATGTAAGTTAACACTGGGGCAATTTCTGCATGGAGCTCTTTAAGGAGTCTCGGAGATAGCTCATCGGGTCCGGAAGCCTTACTTGGGTTTAGACCAGTCAATAATTTGTCGACACCAGCTAAGGATATTTTGATGGGAGACATGCGAGGGTAAGGGAGAGTTGATATAGCACTCTTTGCAAGTTGGGCTAATCTGAGTGGTTGGGGCCTGGAGAACACAGATTCAAACTGCCTGTTCAAAATATTTGCCTTGGCTTTGGGGTCAGTGTGTGTGACTCCTTCACTTTGTAGGGGGGCAATTCCACTGTTTTCTGTTTTGTTGTGTTTGATGAAGGAGTAAATTTTTTTCTTTTGACCTGAGGATGAGCTGTCTGAGAATATTACTGTGTCCAGGTATGACCAATAGGCATTTCTGATTTTGTTTTGGATGGTTTTCTTGATGTTTTTGAAGGAAGTGACTTTATCGGGATGCACAGCACGTGACCTTTTGATATTTCTATATAATTTGTTTCTTTTTCGGATGAGTTTTATTATATCCTGTGAGATCCAGGGTAGGTCTTGTCTTGATTTGCATGTGCGGGATGGTATGTATTTTGTGCTAAGTCTATTCAATTCAGACTTTAGACTGAGCCAGGCTGAATTTGGGTCTTTGTGTTGTTTTGCAAAGAAGCTTTGACTGAAGGATAATAGGTCTTTTTTGTAGTTTGCCCAGTCTGCACATTTGTATGACCTTATTTGTCTCTTTGGTTGTATGGGACGACCCCTCTTTAAGTTTATTTCATGATGGACAATATCATGGTCAGATGACCCAAGGCTTGGTAGGGTTTGTGTGCTGTGAACGATGGAGGGGTTGTTTGTGAGGAAGAGATCTAGGATATTTTTATCTCTAGTTGGAGTTTTAACCATTTGCTCTAGATTTAGGATTCGGTCGGCACAATCCCTTCAGCCAATCAAAAACGTCGTCAGTCGACCTGCATTCATTCGGTGGAGGTGAAAGCTTCGGTCTTTTTCCTTAAAGCATTACCAACTTTCAGCATTAATATCCCGACGACTACGCCAAATTATTAAAAATGCGTTGGTAGTTAGAAAGTTTAAATCACATTCTTTAGAGAAAGAGTTTTGTTTGTGAATTTTAGCGATAGATTTTGGAAATATCCTGCCTCAAAAATGGTATCCCGTAACGATAAAGACCGAGGTTGTACCCTCGATGAAAAAATGAAAGTGAGGCTATGACGTCATGCCGACTGATTCTATAGCGCAAGCTAATAACGTCATTTCTGTAGTTATAGCTCCAATCGAACAGCAATGTCGGGAGCTATAGTTTGACCACCGGAAAAAGTGTGGTCCAGCCATCCGAGCCATTACGTCATTCGGAACTCCTCGGATAACAGCGAACCAATCAGTGTCGAGGTAAACAAAGATTTTGATTGGCTGACTCAGAACGGGGAGGAATTCAATAGACAGAACAGCGCTGGTTCCCAATATTGGTCACAATGGCTTGAGCAATAGTTCCAATCGAAGTCAGCCTCTGTGAAATTTGTGTCAAAGAAGTTGCGACTGTTGCTAACGTTTGCTAACGTTTTGTCTACTGAACGCAGCCCAGATGATAGTCTGTGATTTTTTCCCACTATATCCGATATACCCGCCACTTTTTGGGTGGATGGAAATACAGAAAACTACAGAAAACAACTCTTAACTTGTATCTTAAGCTGTCTATTGCTTAATTTGTCATCTGGTGTCTTTATTTTTCGTAATAGTCTAGACTGCATAAGATACAATTTTAGTTGTTTTCGGTTGTTTTCTGTAGTTTTCGGTATTTCCATCCACCCTCTCTTTTCAACAAAAACATTGTAAATGCGACTTGTTATACCCCCCACAACAAAGTTATGGGGGGGTATACTGGATTCAGGTTGTCCGTCCGTCCGTTCGTCTGTCCGTCCGTCCGTGGACATAATTTTGTGTCCTCTTCTCCTCCCACAGTTTTTGACCGATTTTGCTGAAATTTTAGCAGGTTGTTTCCTATCATATGAAGTTGTGCACCTGCAATTTTCATCTTGATCCAGGCAGTAGTTTCAGAGTTATGCCACTTTGAACTTTAACACTTTTTCAGTGACAATGCGCTAGTGGGGGGTATTTGTCCGCTTTGCGACAGTTCTAGTTTTAAGTTGCAGTAACAAGATTTTGTAGAAAAGCAGCTACATCTGTATTTTGAATTTTTCAACTGTGAGGGTCATGCGTGAAGAACACAGAATAGTGGGTACGCTGAAAGATGTTGCAGACGACAAATTCAAGTTGATGAAAATTTTAAAATCTTACTATTTTGGGTTAGAAAACATTGTGGAAAATGAAGAAATTGCTTGTTACAAGCAATTTCTTTATTTTCCACAATGTTTTCCAAAGCATTTTCTTGTGAGGGAGTCAAAAGGCGTCGTTGAGCAGTAATGGGTTAAAAAAAAATGTTGGGCACCATAAGATTGCCCATGAGTTTGATTTTCGCAACATTATTGACCATAAGCTCATATTTAGTCTTAACCCTTTCCCAAACAAGACCTGGTTTTGACGTCCCTAGTAGATATGTCTTGGGAAAACATTGAGACAAAAGAAGAAACTGCTGATAACCAGCAGTTTCTCCTTTTGTCTCAATATTTTCTATGCCATATTTTACACTTATCCTATCTTTAATTACATCCATTTTGTCATTTGTCGCAGTATTTGAAGTGGATCACCCTAAAATTTTGTCGTTTGGGAAAGGGTTAAAGTCATGAATATTGATTGAATTGAACAAAAGTGTTGCTCATATCATTTTGGTTCAGGTGAGCAATATAGGACCATCATGGTCCTCTTGTTTCTCGTGCTCCAAGACAAAATGTATATTTGGGTGTGCCATTATAGTGAGATAACTATTTATAATTCAGCGTTTTAAAGACTTTAAGGTTTACGAACTGAGAATGAAAACACCACTTTCTAGCGATAAGAAATGCATCAAATTACACACACTTGTAAATACACTTCACATAAGTTGATTCACCATGCCGGATTTCAAGATTATGCTCCAAGAAAAAAATAATTTACAATTTATATTATTTTACTCTATATTCATATGCAAGGGAGGTAATCTTGAACATTTTTGTCAAATTTTCCATAAGTATACATCAATTCAAAATTCTAAACCATACAAAATGCTTGTGTTTGTATTTAGAATGGAAATGTAACACCGTCAAGGAATTACTGGCACTTTTCAAATTCAGCATCTGGCTCTGCATTTCATTCTCAGTTCGTAAACCTTAATCCTGTATTTTCAGCTGTGCGGGTCCTGCGTGAGGAATACAGAATAGTGGGCACGCTGATAGGATGTCTACCTCGAGCACCCAGACAAAATGTACATCTAGGTCTGCCATTATAGTGAAATAGTTATTTATATTTTAGTGTTTTAAAGACTTTAATCCTGTATTTTCAGCTGTGCGAGTCCTGCGTGAGGAATACAGAATAGCAGGTACGCTGATAGGATGTCTTCCTCGAGCACCCAGACAAAATGTACATCTAGGTCTGCCATTATAGTGAAATAGTTATTTATAATTCAGCGTTTTAAAGACTTTAATCCTGTATTTTCAGCTGTGCAGGTCCTGCGTGAGGAATACAGAATAGCGGGCACGCTGATAGGATGTCTTCCTCGAGCACCCAGACAAAATGTACATCTAGGTCTGCCATTATAGTGAAATAGTTATTTATATTTTAGTGTTTTAAAGACTTTAACCCATTACCAAACGACAAAATTTTAGGTTGATCCAAATTCAAAGATTTTGCAGACGACAATTTCAAGTGAATGAAATTTACAAAAGATTGGTCATTTTGGGTAGAAAACATTGTGGGAATTGAAGAAATTGCTTGTGACAAGCAATTTCTTCATTTCCCGCAATGTTTTCTATCCAAAAAGACACAAAAAAATCAAATTTCATTCACTTGAAATTGTCGTCTGCAGGATCTTTCAATTTGGACCACCCTCAAATTATGTCGTCTGGTAATGGATTAAAGACTTTAATCCTGTATTTTCAGCTGTGAGGGTCCTGCGTGAAGAATACAGAATAGCGGGTACGCTGATAGGATGTCTTCCTCGCGCACCCAGACAAAATGTACATCTAGGTCTGCCATTATAGTGAAATAGTTATTTATATTTTAGTGTTTTAAAGACTTTAATCCTGTATTTTCAGCTGTGCGGGTCCTGCGTGAAGAATACAGAATAGCGGGTACGATGATAGGATGTCTTCCGCGAGCACCCAGACAAAATGTACATCTAGGTCTGCCATTATAGTGAAATAGTTATTTATATTTTAGTGTTTTAAAGACTTAATCCTGTATTTTCAGCTGTGCGGGTCCTGCGTGAGGAATACAGAATAGCTGGTACGCTGATAGGATGTCTTCCTCGCGCTCCAAGACAAAATGTACATCTAGGTCTGCCATTACAGTGAAATAGTTATTTATATTTTAGTGTTTTAAAGACTTTAATCCTGTATTTTCAGCTGTGCGGGTGCTGCGTGAAGATCACAGAATAGTGGGTACATTGATAGGATGTCTTCCGCGTGCTCCAAGACAAAATGTACATCTAGGTCTGCCACAACAACTTATGCCAGAAGAAACGACACTCCTACTAGAAAAGGGTATTCAGCATTTTTTCTCTGTCTTTGAAAGAGTCTTTAAAAACAAAGCAGTTCCTTATATCAGGGAAAGAAAATCCCTAATACAAAAGTTTTTCCTTGAATTGAAGGTAAATTCAATAATTTTGTGCCATATGTTGAGCTGAAAATATTGAAAAGGGAAGGGGAGTGATTACTTTCTAAAAAGCAAATAGTTCATTTATTTTTCACCAAATCCTATGTGGCGGATAGTGAACTTAGTGGTATAAACTCATCATGATATACAGTCGACACTCGTTGTGTCGAAGTCAGAGGGGCCGTCAAAATACCTCAACATATCCAGAATTCGACTCGTCCGATTTTGTTCGGCTTCGATAAAGTTGATATTTGACCGTTTGTGAAACTAATCATTTACGATTATTATTGAAATATAGTAGGAAAAGGAAAGAAATTGCTCGTTTCGAGCAATTTCTATCCTTTCCCTACTATATTTCAATGGCTATATTCAGTTCGAAATTATTTTGTTTGAAAGAAAGGTATGTCCATTGATGAGGACGGGACCAGATTTGAACTTCGAATTAAACGAACATTCGACTTATCCGATGACATAACGAGTGTGGACTGTAGTTTGAATTAAACACATTTAGAATGTTTCCCCCCCCCAGCAGTTCTGTGAGGGGGGGGGGGGGGTGTTCAAAGATACAAATGGAGGGGGAGGGGGGTCATTGTCCTAGTATCACACAATTTTGACTGAATTTCTGCATGAAAATGAAATAATTTGGCTAAAAGCTCCCAACCTATCAATTCAGAATTAGTCATTTCCATGTTTTTATGCTCCCCGAAAAAATTTCGGGGGAGCATATAGTCGCCATGCTGTCCGTCCGTCTGTCCGTCCGTGTGTCCGTCCGTCCGTCCGTCCACAGCCAGATCTCAGCAACCCTTGAGCCAAATTCAATGAAACTTCACATGTGAACTCCCTGGGTCAATACCTAGGGACCTTTTTCTCCGTTTGTAAATTTAAGGCTGCGTCATGGAAAAAGGGGCCTTAGTGTAAAAATTAGTTTTTCTCTTATTTCTCTTCATCTAATGGGCAGAATTTAATGAAATTTTGTGCTCATGTAATAAATAGGATGTTCTAGACCATATTCTATAAATAATGTGTGTACAAAAAAACTGTCATGTGAAAAGGGGGCTTTATGTATGATAGTTTTTATTTTGTGACAAACACTTATTCGGGGAGCATAATCCGTCTGTGACGGCTCTTGTTCTATTCATAGGTTTGATTGAGCTTCAAGAAACAGTATATGAAAAGCCCACTCCTGAGGAGCTCGCTGCCTATGACCAGATTAAATATGAAAACTATCAACAACAGGTACTAAACCCATTCCCAAACAGCAAACTTTTAACCCATTACTGCACAATGACGCCTTTTAACTCCCTCACAAGAAAGGCTCTGGAAAACATTGTGGAAAATGAAGAAATTGCTTGTGATAAGCATTTTCTTCATTTCCCACAATATTTTCTACACAAAAAGACCAAAATATGTAAATTTTCATTTAGTTTTTATTGTCGTCTGCAACATCTTTGAATTTGGAGCACCCTAAAATTTTGTCGTTTGGGAAAGGGTTAAGATGGTTCAATTCAAAAGCTGCTGCAGACAACAAAATGAGTGTTGGTAAAGACATAATTTGTGTACAATAAAGCATGGGAATTATTGAGGCAAAGGGAGAAAATGTTGATTATCAGCATTAATTTTTCTTCTTTTGCCGCAATGTTTTTCCAAGCCTTTTCTATTAGGATCGTCAAAATCAGGTCTTGTTTTGGAAAGGGTTAACTTATTACCTAGTTTTGACGGACTTTGTAGAAACAATTATGGAAAATATTGAAGGAAAAGAAGAAGATGTTGATTATATTTTCTGTGCTCAACAGATCAAATATGAAAAGTACCAACAACAGGTATTAAACCATTATCAGATGACAAAAAATTAGGGTGGTCCAATTTGAAAGCTTCTGCAGACGACAAAATAAAAGATCAAAGATAGAAAATTTGTGTCATATAGCATAGAAAATATTGAAACAAAAGGAGAAAATGCTGATTATCAGCATTTTCTTCTTTTGTCTCAATGTTTTAACAATGGTTACCTAATAGACATGTCACAACAAGGTCTTGTTTGGGAAAGAGTTAACCCATTACCAGATGGCCAAATTTAAATTAAGACTGCTCCAATTTGAAAGGTGTTGCAAACAACAATCTCAAGTTGATAAAAATTTAAAATATTTCCATTTTGGGTTAGAAAACATTGTGGACAATGAAGAGAAATTTCTTTGTTTTCCACTATGTTTTCCCAAGCATTTCCTTGTGTAAGGGTCAAAAGGTGTCACTGTGCAGTAATTGGCTATTCCTTTTGCACACACCGACACCTTTTGATGATCTAGAAGTAAAAGGCTTTGGAAAGTATTGTGGAAAATGAAGAAAGTACTTGACTTGTGACAAGCAATTTCTTCATTTTCCACAATGCATTCTACCACAAAAGACCAGAAAATATAAAATTTAATAGACTTGAAACGTTCATCTGCAACATCTTTGAATTTGGAACAGTGTAAAATGTTTCCATTTGGTAATGGGTCAACCCCTACCAGACAGCAAAATGATAGACTGGTCCAAAACCAAAGGTGTTGCAGACAATAATTTCAAGTGCAGGAGATTGTACATTTTCAGCTTCACTGGCTGAAAGCCCTGTCTATGTCATGCGTCTGTGTGTGCATGCGCAAACTTTTTCTTTAAACATCTTCTCCTCCAAAATTACTGGACCAATTTCAACCGAACTTCATAGGAATCTTCTTTGTATGAACCTTTTCCAAACTCCTTAAAGTGACATTTCACATTTATTTCATTTTTAGCTCCACTGGCCGAAGGCCAGCGAGCTATTGTCATGGCGTTGTGTCCGTCGTGCGTGCGTGCGTCCGTCCGTCCGTGCGTCCGTCCGTCCGTCCGTTAACTTTTTCTTTAAAAATCTTCTCCTCAGAAACTACTGGATGTATTTCAACCAAACTTCACAGGAATGATCCTTGGGTGACCCTTTCTCAGATTCCTTCAAAGAATTTTGATCGAACCAGAATAACCTGAGTTATCTGCCCTTGAATGTCAAAAATAGCTGGTTTTGACTTTATTTTTACTCTAAAATCTACAAATATCAACTAATCAAGACAAAACTTGGACAGAATATATATAAGCATAATATCCTGCCTGGGTATAATTTTTAGCTTGATCGGAATTATATATCATGAGTTATGTGCCCTTGAATTTGACAAAATTGCCATTTTCAACTCTATTTTGACTTTGATTTCACTCTAGCAACTACAAATATTGACAAATCTAAACAAAACTTTCACAAAATGTTGGTGACTATAAGATCTTGCCTTGGTGTAATTTTCAGCTTGTTTACATTTGTCAAAAAATGTGGCCATGGCAGGGAGGAAGGGGCTTATCAGACTTAAAGAAATCATAAGAAAATTCTTAAAAAATCAACCAGTGTGCCCAATTGAACCAAACTTTGCAGGAATGAGCCTTTAGTCGTTCTTTTTAAAATTTGTTCACAAATTTTTATATTTGTCAAAAAAATGTGGCTGTGGCAGGGAGAAAGGGGCTTATCAGACTTACAGAAATCATAAGAAAATTCTTTAAAAATCAACCATAAGGCCAATTGTAACCAGACTTTGCAAGAATGTTCTTTGAGTCTCTTTTCAAAATTTATTCACAAATATCAAGATTTGGCTGCCCCTGTGTAAGGCTTACAAGAAATCGTGGGATAATTCTTCCACTTTAACCAGTGGAGCGATTCAGGCCCTCCTGGGCCTCTTGTTGTTTGAGTTACGGCCCTTTGTTGAAAATTGGCATTTTGCGCAACATAACCATGTGTTGACTGGTTTGTTGATTTTTTTGTCCGCTCTATTTCTCCTAAACCACAGGTCCAATTTTATTCAAACCTCACATGTGAGCTTAATACCAAGTGGAGATGTGCATATTACATTTTGGTCACGGTCCGATGATTTTTCACGGAGTTATGGCCCTTGAGTGAAATTTCTTGTCCGCTCAATATCTTGGTAACTAATGGATGGATTTCAAAAAAACTTTACAGGTATGCTTACTAGCTCTCAAATATGTGCATATTAAATTTTGGTTATGGTTCAGTGATTTTTGTATGAGTTACGGCCCTTTGTTGAAAATTTGCATTTTGCGCAACATAACCATGTGTTGATTGGTTTGTTAATTTTTTTGTCCGCTCTATTTCTCCTAAACCACAGATCCAATTTTATTCAAACCTCACATGTGAGCTTAATACCAAGTGGAGATGTGCATATTACATTTTGGTCACAGTTCGATGATTTTTCACGGAGTTATGGCCCTTGAGTGAAATTTCTTGTCCGCTCAATATCTTGGTAACTAATGGATGGATTTCAAAAAAACTTTACAGGTATGCTTACTAGCTCTCAAATATGTGCATATCAAATTTTGGTTATGGTTCAGTGATTTTTGTATGAGTTACGGCCCTTTGTTGAAAATTTGCATTTTGCGCAACATATCCATGTGTTGATTGGTTTGTTGATTTTTATACCCCCCAAATTCAATTTGGGGGGTATATAGGAGTCAGCTTGTCCATTGGTCTGTCTGTCTGTCTGTCGGTCGGTCGGTCTGTCGGTCTGTAGCTTTTTTGTCCGCTCTATTTCTCCTAAACTGCTGGTCCAATTTTGTTCAAACTTCACATGTGAACTCATTACCAAGTGCAGATGTGCATATGAAATTTTTGTCACGGTTCATTGATTTTTGACGGAGTTACAGCCCTTGAGTGAATTTTCTTGTCCGCTCAATTCTGAGATACTAATGGACGGATTTCAAAAAAACTTTACAGTTATGCTTAGTAGCTCTCAAATATGTGCATATCAAATTTTGGTGATGATTCATTGATTTTTGACTGAGTTATGGCCCTTTGCTGAAAATTGCCATTTAACGCAAAATCAATGTGTGTTGATCGGTTTTTCAATTTTTTGTCCACTCTATTTCTCATAAACTATTGGACCAATTTTGTTCAAACTTCACATGTGAACTCATTACCAAGTTGAGATGTGCATACTAAAAAAATTTTCACGGTCCATTGATTTTTGACGGAGTTACGGCCCTTGAGTGAATTTTCTTGTCCGCTCAATTTCTCGGAAACTAAAAGACGGATTTCAAAAAAATTTACAGTTATGCTTAGTAGCTCTCAGATATGTGCATATTAAATGTTGGTGATGATTCATTGATTTTTGACTGAGTTATGGCCCTTTGCTGAAAATTGCCATTTTACGCAAAATCAATGTGTGTTGATCGGTTTTTCAATTTTTTGTCCACTCTATTTCTCATAAACTATTGGACCAATTTTGTTCAAACATCACATGTGAACTCATTACTAAGTTGAGATGTGCATACTAAATTTTTTTCACGGTTCATTGATTTTTGACGGAGTTACAGCCCTTGAGTGAATTTTCTTGTCCGCTCAATTTCTCAGATACTAATGGACGGATTTCAAAAAAACTTTACAGTTATGCTTAGTAGCTCTCAATTATGTGCATATCATATTTTGGTGATGATTCATTGATTTTTGACTGAGTTATGGCCCTTTGCTGAAAATTGCCATTTAACGCAAAATCAATGTGTGTTGATCGGTTTTTAGCTCCACTGGCCGAAGGCCAGCGGGGCTTATGTCATGGCCCTGTGTCCGTCGTGCGTGCGTCCGTCCGTCCGTGCGTCCGTCCGTCCGTCCGTCCGTGCGTCAACTTTTTCTTTAAACATCTTCTTCTCCAAAACTACTGGACCAATTTCAACCAAACTTCACAGGAATCTTCCTTGCATGAACCTTTTCCAAATTCCTTCAAAAAATTAAATTTCGTGTAGAACTTGAATTTTAATTAAATTGATTAATTTTAATTTTCGAAAAATCTTTTAAAAATCTTTTTCTCCAAAACTACTAGACCTATTTCAACCAAACTTCACAGGAATCTTCCTTGCATGAATCTCTACCAAATTCCTTCAAAAGAATAAAATCCGTGCAGAACTTGAATTTTAATTCATTTAATCGATTTAAATTTTCGAAATATCTTTAAAAATTCTTCTTCTCCAAAACTACTTGACCAATTTCAACCAAACTTCACACAAATTATCCTTGCATGAATCTCTACCAAATTCCTTCATAAGAATAAAATCTATGCAGAACTTGAAATTAAATTAATTTAATTGAATTTAATTTTCGAAAAATCTTTAAAAATTCTTCTTCTCCAAAACTACTGGACCAATTTCAACTTCACAGAAATCTTCCTTGCACAAATCTCTCCTAAATTCCTTCAAAATAATAAAATCTGCCCAGAACTTGAATTTTAGATAATTTAATTGGTTTAAATTTTTTAAAAATCTTTAAAAAAAATTCTTCTCCAAAACAACTCGACCAATTTCAACCAAACTGTGCAGAAATGTTCCTTGCATTAATCTCTTCTTAATTCCTTCAAAAAAATAAATTCTATGTAGAACTTAAATTTCAATTAATTTAATTAAATGAAATTTTCGAAAAATCTTTAAAAAATTCTTCTTCTCCAAAACTACTAGACCAATTTCAACCAAACTTTACAAAAATGTTCCTTGCATTAATCTCTTCTTAATTCCTTCAAAAAAAAAAAAATCTATTTAGAACTTAAATTTTGATTATTTAAATTAATTTAAATTTTCGAAAAATCTTCTTTTCAAAAACTACTGGACCAATTTTAACCAAACTTCACACGATTCTTCCTTGCATTTTTCTCCTCTAAATCCCTTAAAAAATAATTTCTGTGTAGAACTTAAATTTTGATAAATTTAATTAAATTGAATTTTCGAAAAATTATTAAACAATCTTCTTCTCCAAAACTACAGGACCAACTTCAACCAAACTTCACAGGAATCTTCCTTGCATGAATCTCTTCCAAATCCTTCACTATCGGATGAAAAGCTTGGCCGCTGTGGGCTAGGCTTTTTTTCGCTATATGAAACATTGTAATTTTAAGAAAATTTTAAAAACATTTCTGCTCCTTAATCACTTATTGGATTTCATTCTGGTGTAGCATGAATCTTCTTGGAATAGACCTCTATTGTATTCCTTGAAGAAGTTCGTAGTCTAACTGTCTAAATGCCAGTGGAGCGATACAGGGCCATCTTGGCCCTCTTGTTTAAAGTATGTCTTGATGCAAAGATTGTCTATTCTAATACATAGAAATGCTATCAGTTTTTTGAAGTTGTTATTTATAAGCGAAAAATATGCCTTTAAAATTGAGACAGAAATGACAAATTCTATATAAATCTGAACTGTTGTCCACAACAATTTGTTTATTTTCAGCACAAAAATATATATTTCTCGTAAATTGTTCAATGTTTTGGCTTGAAATTTTCAGAATTTTCATAAGGAAACATGCTCTTTCAGATATAATAAAAGTAAAATTTATGTAAAAATAATCATGAAATGTCATTTTAAACGAATTTTTAACTCCATGCAGCATCAGAACCTAAATTGAATTAAAATGAAATTATATTTTAGAAGAATCTTTAACAATCTTCACCAAAACTGCTTATTGGATTTCTCTGTAGTTTAACATGCAATTGAATGTTCATTATATGAGTCGCTTAATTAGATTCCTTGAAAAAAAATTGTTCCAATGAAAAACATGACGGCTGTTTTGGGTGTTTATTTATTGCTTAATGAAACAAAGTGTAATTTTAAGAAAACTTTAAAAATCTTCTTCTCTGAAATTTCATCTGGATTTCATTGTAATTTAGTATCAATTGATGTTTTTTAAATAGACCTTTATCAGGTTCTTTGAAGAAATTTTGATTTGAAAAAAAAAAAGAAAACATGGCTGTTGTGGATGGGGCTTATTTTTTGCTTTATGAAACATAGTGTTGTTTAAACCTTTCACAAACCAGACCTGGTCTTGACTTCCCTTAAAGAATTTGCTTGAGAAAACATTTAGGCGAAAGAAGAAATTGCTGATTATCAGCATTTTCTCCTTTTGCCTCAATATTTTCTGCCCTATACGGAACACAAATCTGTTCTTCATTTTTAGCTCGCCCGGGACGATAGTCTCGGAAGAGCTATTGTCATACCCCCGGATGTCGGCGTCAGCGTCGGCGTCGGCGTCAGCGTCCGCAAAAACTTTAACCTGGCCCATATCTCATGCCCTGTTAGAGATACAGCCTTCATATTTCACCTGTGGGTACTTCTAACCAAGACCTTTAATTTGAGACCATGACCTTTGACCTTGTGACCTTGACCTTGGAGTTTGACCCACTTTTTGACCGTTTTAAAAAACTTTAACCTGGCCTATATCTCATTCCATATTACACCTACAGCCTTCATATCTCACATGTGGATACCTCTCACCAACACCTTTCATTTGAGACCATGACCTTTGACCTTGACCTTGGAGTTTGATCTAATTTTAAAAACTTTAACCTGGCATAAAAAAACCTTTAACCTGGGCCTATATCTTATGCCCTATTGCACATACAGCCTTGATATTTCACATATGGAACCTCCTACCAACACCATTCATATTTGACCATGACCTTTGACCTCATGACCTTGACCTTGGAGTTTGACCTACTTTTAAAAAACTTTAACCTGGCCTATATCTCATGTCTTTTTACACCTACAGCCTTGATATTTCACATATGGACACATCCTACCAACACCATTCACATTTGACCATGACCTTGGACCTTGTGACCTTGACCTTGGAGTTTGACATACTTTTAAAAAACTTTAACCTGGCCTATATTTCATGTCCTTTTACACCTACAGCCTTGATATTTCACACATGGACACCTCCTACCAACATGATTCACATTTGACCATGACCATGGACCTTGTGACCTTGACCTTGGAGTTTAACCTACTTTTAAAAGACTTTAACCTTGCCTATAGCTCATGTCCTTTTACACCTACAGCCTTCATATTTCACATATGGACACCTCCCACCAATACCTTTCATATTTGACCATGACCTTGGACCTGGTGACCTTGAACTTGGAGTTTGACCTACTTTTAAAAAACTTTCACCTGGCCTATATCTCATGTCCTTTTGCACCTACAGCCTTGATATTTCACACATGGACACCTACCAACACGGTTCACATTTGACCTAGGAAATGACTTTTCTTTGTGACAAGCTCTCGTTTGGGCGAGCTTTATTGTCCGCGGACAATTCTTGTTGTCTATTTTGTTGTCTGCAACAGCTTTCAAAATGGACCATCTTAGATTTTTGCTGTTTGGGAAAGGGTTGAAAAAAATTAATCCATTACCACACAGTGACTCTTTTTGACTCCCCATGATATAGAGGCTTTGGAAAACAATGTGGAAAATGAAGAAATTGCTTGTGAGAAGCAATTTCTTCATTTCCCACAATGTTTTCTATTCAAAAAGACCAAAAAATGTACAATTTCATTCAGTTGAAATTGTCGTCTGCATCATCTTTGAATTTGGACAAGTCTAAAATTTTGCCGTTTGGTAATGGGTTAATTGATTATTTAATTGACTTCAACAGACAGCACTATTCCAAGAGGACAGGAGGGCAGATATCAAACGAAACTTACCACAAATCATTGAAGGAAAAAGAGCAAAAAGGAACAAACTTCTTGAGGAAAGGAGAAAGAAGGGGGAAGAGATAGACGATGCAGAATTTGACAAAGAAGTTGAGGTTGATCCCGACAACATAGAGATTCCAGCTTTAAAACCACAGTTTGCTCTGGTGCAACTTAACTTGGGTAAGAAAGAAATCCTTTCTCAAACAAATATTTTTTAGACTGGCAAAAATTGAAAGGAGTTGGTGACAAAATTAATGGTAACTAAACCGTAACTTCTGTAGAAATTTTGCAAGATTAAACTTAGCTTAGAAAATCTTGAAGGAAAAGAAGAAAATGCTGATTATCAGTATTTTCTTCTTTTTCTTCAAGGCTTTCTAAACACATATCCGGTTGATGCATTAATATAAGTCACTGTTAGGATATGAATGGGTTAAGAACTTAAGAGATGTTTAAAACTTTCTTAACCCTTTCCCAAATGACAAAATTTTATGGTGATCCACTTAAAAACTGCCACAAATGACAAAGTGGATATTATCAACTATAGGATTTGTGTAAAATATGGCACAGAAAATACTGAGACAAAAGAAGAAACTGTTGGTTATCAGCAGTTTCTTCTTTTGTTTCAATGTTTTCCCAAGCCTTTTATATTAGGGATGTCAAAACCAGGTCTTGTTTGGGAAAGGGTTTAAGAGAAAAATATTCACCCACTTCAATTTGAGAGGAGTCTCAGACGACAAAATAATTGCGGAATTTGAAGCAGAAGTTGAGCTAGACCCCGACATCATAGAAATACCAGCTTTAAAACCACAGTTTGCTCTTGTGCAACTAAACTTGGGTAGGATAATTATCTGGCTAACTTTTCCTTTACAACAAATTTTGAGACTGGCTGAAATTGAAAGGAGTTGGTGACATAATTAATGCTATTTTATGTAGAAATTCTCCAAGGTATAACTTTAAAAAAATCTTGAGGGGAAAGAAGATAATGATGATTATTTTACAAATGCAATAATATTTTTCCTCTGCAAAAATAGAAATTGGAACACCCAGGCCCTGAAATTATGTAGTTTGTTAATTGGATAAATCTTCAAAATCTGCTTTTGTTTGGTAAGGGATTAATTATGAAAAGTTAACTTAACAATTTCAGAATCACTTCCGAGAAAGACCCTGACATGTCATACAGTTGAATGGAAATTTCCGCAGACTGACAAAGAGAATTTACGCTATGTGGTTAGAGCCTGTTCCTAAACAATGACCCCATTTGACACACCTAAGACTTTTAAAAGTGTTAAAGTTTGGTAAAATATCGAGGAAAAGGAAGAAAATGCTGATTACCAGCATTTTCTGCCTTTTCCTCAATATTTTCTACCTTATCAAAGAGATTTTTTTTAACATGAATAATTTTGTCGTCTGCAAGAAAATGGAAATTAAAACACATAGGCCTTAAAGTTATGATGTTTGATAAAGGATTAAGTACAAAATTAAACTTTATTTTAACAATTTCAGAATCACTTCCCAGAAAGACCTTAACATATCATACTGTTGACTGGAAATTTCCGCAGACAGACCAAGAGAAGTTAAGCTACACTGTATTTAAGGACATGTGGGAGAGGGGGCATTATCTCACGGCAGCGGCAAAGTTAAAATCTTTTACAAACAGTGACACCTTTTGACAAGTGTTAAAGCTTGGAAAAATATTGAGGAAAAGGAAGAAAATGCTGATTACCAGCATTTTCTTCCTTTTCTTCAATATTTTCCACCTTATCAAAGAGATTTTTTTAATCATGAATAATTTTGTCGTCTGCAAGAAAATGGAAATTGAAACACAGAGGCCCTAAAGTTATGTTGTTTGGTAAAGGACTAAATATAAAATCAAACTTTTATTAACAATTTTAGAATCACTTCCGAGAAAGACCCTAACAAGTCATACTGTTGTCTGGAAATTTCCGCAGACAGACCAAGAGAAGTTATGCTACGCTTTATTTAAGGACATGTGAGAGATAAGAGGGGATTATCTTACATCTGCAGTAAAGTTTAAATCTTTTGCAAACAGTGACACCTTTTGACAAGTGTTAAAGCTTGGAAAAATATCGAGGAAAAGGAAGAAAATGCTGATTACTAGCATTTTCTGCCTTTTTCTCAATATTTTCCACCTTATCTAAGAGATTTTTTCATCATGAATAATTTTGTTGTCTGCAAGAAAATGGAAATTGAAACTCATAGGCCCTAAAGTTATGTTGTTTGGTAAAGGACTAAATATAAAATCAAACTTTTATCAACAATTTTAGAATCCCTTCCGATAAAACCCAAACATGTCGTACAGTAGACTGGAAATTTCCACAAACGGACAAAGAAAAGTTACGCTACGCTGTATTTAAGGACATGTTGGAAAGACGACATTATCTTACAGCAGCAGCAAAGTTTATATCTTTTACAAACAGTGACACTTTTTGACAAGTGTTAAAGCTTGGAAAAATATCGAGGAAAAGGGAGAAAATGCTGATTACCAGCATTTTCTTCCTTTTCCTTGATATTTTCCACCTTATCAAAGAGATTTTTTTAACACGAATAATTTTGTTGTCTGCAAGAAAATGGAAATTAAAACACATAGGCCCTAAAGTTATTTTGTTTGGTAGAGGATTAAGTACAAAAAATAAACTCTATTTTAACAATTTCAGAATCCCTTCCGAGAAAGACCTTGACATGTCATTCAGTAGACTGGAAATTTCCACAGACGGACCAAGAGAAGTTACACTACGCTGTATTTAAGGACATGTGGGAGAGGGGGCATTATCTTACGGCTGCAGCAAAGTTTAAATCTTTTGCAAACAGTGACGCATTTTGACATGCGTTAAAGCTTGAAAAAATATCGAGGAAAAGGGAGAAAATGCTGATTACCAGCATTTTCTCCCTTTTCTTCAATATTTTTTTACCCTAATAAAGAGAATTTTCACTTTGAAAATCGCAATAATATTATAGTCTGCAACATATCTGAATTTGGAATACGCAGGCCCTAAAAATTTGTTGTTTTGTAAAGGGTAATACCATCAAAACCAGTGCTTTTTGGGGACAGGAATATGTATTTACATGGATTTATTTAAAAATTACATAAACTGTTTCAGAATCACTACCGAGAAAGACGCTAACATGTCGTACAGTAGACTGGAAATTTCCGCAGACAGACCAAGAGAAGTTACGCTACGCTGTATTTAAGGACATGTGGGAGAGGGGGCATTATCTTACAGCTGCGGCGAAGTTTGGTGGAGATTTTCTGGTTTATCCAGGTAATTATGAGTCCATTTCTGCGAATCAGCCCAAAACTATTAAAACCAATTTCCTCAAATTGACACTTTTTGATGCCACTCAAGGGAAAGGCTGTAGAAAACATTGTGGAAAAGGAAGAAATTGCTTGTTACAAGCCATTTCTTTACTTTACACAATGTAAAAAAATCTGTTTTCAAGGGTATGCTGGTATCAGCCTGTCTGTCTGTCCATCTGTCTGTCCATGTTCAAATTTTGTCCAGAGCGTAACGCAAAAAATATTAAAGGTAGGATCAAGAAACTTTATAGTTGGATAGATCTCATTGTGGTGAGGTGCATTGCAGAAGAACTGTTTCTTTGCCATTCACAATTCGATGCCTTAGAAGAAGAAGGGCTTAAGTGAAAAAACATAGTTTTGAGAAAACTGGAAAAAAAGTTTAATTTCAAAAAGAAAAAAAGAATAAACAACCCTTTTCTACAGCCAAATTGGTCAGCATGACAAGTTCAAATATCTATGAAATTTGCACCATATTAAGAGCTTGAAATGCCCTTTCCAAAAATGTATGCATCGTAAAAGGTTGTAAGTACCACTTACAACCTTATTTTTCTACGGCATCGAATTATGGAGTTATTACCCTAGGTCAACAAAATTGCTTGTCCAGACAAATGTAGTGGTTGGGGTATTTTATCGCCTTTTGTGATAGATTTGTAGTTGAATGTGAAATGTCATCTGCAACATGTTTCAAGTTTCAACTTGGACCTGACCACCCCAAAATCTTGTGTGAAGGTTATCAGCATTTTCTTTGCCGCAAAGTTGTTTTTTATGCCCCCGAATTGAGTCCCTCGGTGGGCGCCAAATGTAACTCGCACATAAATATTGTATCGACTCCTGTTGGGATTCGATTCTGGGACCTCTCACAACCTAAGCGAACAATCTACGACGCCGCTTTAAAAGCTAGCTTATACGGCGAGATAGTATAAGTGCCCCTTATACTACACCCGGCTACAGAAAGATCAGGGGCATATTGTTTTACTCGTGTCCGTCTGTCTGTCTGTCTGTCCATCCGTCTCTCTGTCCAAAAACTTAACATTTGCCTTTTCTCCAAAAGTATTTGACATACAACTTCCTTTCAATGATATCTATCTGTTCCATGCAATTTGACCTTCCTCAAGGTCATCCATTAACCCTTATCAACCCTTTACTCTACGAAAACTTAACATTTTACTCCAAAAACTTGACATTTGCCTTTCTCCAAAAGTATTTGACATATACAAATGTTAACAACATCACACAAATAATTCTGACGTTGTATGTATTCTTTTAGAGATGGACTACCTTAACTTTATCATTACAGGAGACCCGTCAAGATTTCATTCCATCTTCATTGTCGTCTGTCAGCCCCACAACGAGCCTCTGACAGCTCTAGATATGATCAGTATGGGTAGACTGGGATCAGATATGAATTATAACCATATTTATTTGACCTGTTTTATCATTGCAGGAGACCCGTCAAGGTTTCATTCCATCTTCATTGTCGTCTGTCAGCCCCACAACAAGCCTCTGACAGCTCTAGATATGATCAGCATGGGTAGACTGGGATCAAATGTGAAGAAAACAGTTGTTATGTGCTCCGTGGATGATAACGATAAACTGTGTTATACTTCTATACAATGGACGGGCATTAGCTGAGTGTTAATGAAATTTAATTTGTGGGCTTGGATAACCATGGGTAGACTGGGATCAAATGTGAAGAAAACAGTTGTTTTGTGCTCTATAGACAACAATAATAAACTGTGCTATACTTCTATACAATGGACAGGCATTAGCTGAGTGTTTATGAAATTTAATTTATGGGCTTGGATAACCATGGGTAGACTGGGATCAAATGTGAAGAAAACAGTTGTTTTGTGCTCTATAGACAACAATAATAAACTGTGCTATACTTCTATACAATGGACTGGAATAAGCTGAAAAATAAACAGGAATTTTTGATTTACGACAAGTTTTATAGACCGGATACTTGACAAATGTTGCATGAAATGGCCACATTACGGGTAGACAACCTTAACCCATTACTGCACAGTGACGCCTTTTCACTCCCTCACAAAAAAGGCTTGGGAAAACATTGTGGAAAATGAAGAAATTGTGACAAGCAATTTCTTCATTTCCCACAATGTTTTCTTCCAAAAAATACCAAAATATTTCATATTTCCTCAACTTGGAATTGTCTTCTGCAAGACTGCAACATCTTTGAATTCAGATCAGTCTAAAGTTTTGTAGTTTGGTAATGAGTTAAGTCAGAGATGATACAGAGGACAAAATTGATCTTGCTTAATTTGTTAAATGCATATAATGCATCTAGAAAGCAATTTATTGAGAAAAAAATGTTAGTTATCAGCATTTAGTAACGTTTTCTTCAATGGTCGCTAAAGTATTTTTGATTATGAACATAAAAATGAGTCTACCAGATACATTGTTATGGAAAAGGGGCCTTTAAGGGATAATTATCATCAAAGATGAGTGTTGTACTGTTGCTACAATTCAATAAAATAGATGTTGAAAAACAAGAATAGATTCTTTGTGTTATCTGTTATTCCCTATGAATACCGGTACTAGAATGTCTATAAATATACATATGGCTGCTTTTCATTGAAAACCTCATAACTGCAGCTTGTTTTAAGCTGCAGTTACGAGGTTTTCCTTGAAAAGCAATGATATGCTTGTTTTACCCTTTTTCAAACAGCAGAAATTTCAACCAGTCCAATCTGAAAGCAGCTGCAGACAACAAATTTGAAGCTGATCAAATAGAATAAATGTAAAACATACCACAGAAAATAAGGAGGCAAAAGGGGGCCATGCTATTTTCAGAAATTTTCTTCTTTTGCCTTGATGATTTCCAAAGCTTTTTCTATTATGGACATCAAAACCCAATCTTGTTTGCGATAGCCTTAAGGAATTTGCATAGAGCAAAACATAAACCTTTATCAAAGAATCTCGGAAATAATTTATCTGGACTAATTCATTGTTAAAAGGGGGCCATTGGTACTTAAGACCATCAAGGATTGATTGAATGGGATTTAACACCTCTTTCAAATGCTATGGTCACATTGCTACGGCTAGAGCTCCTAATGGTGGGCCGTGGAAGACCACTTGGCACATTTGAACAAAATCTATAATGTTAAAGCCCGGGCTTCCAGGCCTCCGCCTAGGTACGTGCATGTATAATGAAGTGATCAGTGGAACAACAACAAATTTCTAGTCAGATCAGGCCCATTATCATACTCCTCCGATAACATCTGAGATTTGTTGATCAAGATTGGCCTGTTTTTGCGGATGCTACAGTCTAAACACCAAATTGTGACAGAGGGTCAGAGACATAATTTAACCCTTTCCCAAACAAGACCGGGCTTTGACACCCCTAATATGTATGGCATGGGGAAATTATTGAAACAAAAGAAGTCTCCTTTTGCCTAAATATTTTCTGGGCTATAACATTAACATTTTGGCTCAGGTTAGCTAGCAGCCTAACAAGACTCAAAGTTTCAAATTGACCAATTTTGGATAGGACACAAATTATCAGATATAAGTAGGGATGGCAACGGTTAACCGGGTAACCGGTTAACCGATCGAAAGACCGAGTAACCGGTTAGAAATTCGGTAACCGGTTACTCGGATTTTTTCTTAGAAAACTTCATTTTTTTCAAAATGAGAGTAAAGCGTTTTCTTAAAATCGTTCCAAAACACATTGAATGCCTTTTTACATATCGGACTGCGGGATGTATTGCTGGTCAAGGTTTGACAGATGTGTAATTGGTAGATTATCGTGATAAGCTAATTGCCTGTAATAAAAACAAGAGGACCATAGTGGTCCTAAATCGCTCACCTGAACCAAGATGAAATGAGCGAAAATGGCAATTTTGTCACATGCAAAGGCATTTAACTAGGGACTTTCTGTTCCAATCAGGCTAAAAGCAAGAAGCTACATCATAGGAATAATTTTCGGACATTTAAAGTGACATTTCAGAATTTTTTGTCATGAAATTTACTTTTATTTTTATCTGAAAGAGCATATTTCCTTATGAAAATTCTGAAAATTTCAAGCCAAAATATTGTGCCGTTTACGAAAAATTTATATTTTTGTGTTAAAATTGAACAAATTGTTGTGGACAACAGTTCGGATTTATACGCAATTTATCGATTATGTCTCAACTTCAAATGCGTGTTTCTCGCTTTTTGGCAACAACTTCAAAAAACTAATAGTATTTATACTCATTAGAATAACCAATCTTGGCATCAAGACATACCTTGAAAAATTGAAATTGGCATGAAATGTCCCTTTAACTATGCAAAAAATCTTCAGGTCTTATAATTTGAGAAAAGATTGTCAAACATTGCCCTCTTTATCATTTTCATACGGAACCCAGTCAACCCCCAACATAGGGGAAATATTCATTCAACAATTACAATTTGATTTTGGTTAAATCTTTTCCTTACAGCATAACATCAGAGCAGCAGAAATAAAAGCTACTGTAAATGACAAAACAGAATGTAGAATAAGACTGCATTCATGTACAAAAATGGACAGAAAATGATGAGACAAAATGAGCAAATGCAGGCTACTGCATATCAGCATTTTCTTCTTTTGCCAGGCCATAACATTCTCCCAGCTTTTTTTTCTATATTTCAGTGAGACAAAACCTGTGTATGGCTAGGAAAGGGCTTAATCCTTTCCCAAACAGAAAAGTAATAGACCGTTCCAATTTGAAAGGAGTTGTAGAAGACAAAATTAATATCCATGAATAAAGGAAGGATTCATGTACAATATAGCACAAAATATTTAGGCAAAGGGAGAACATTGCTGATTATCAGCATTTTCTTCATTTGACTCAATATTTCCCAAAGACTATTCTAATTCGAAAGGGATGTCAAAACCAGGCATCTTCAGGAAAGGGTTAAAGCATTCAGATAATCCTAGAAAGAGAGACTGTTATTGAGATTCAAATAAGAAAGGTCAATGGTTTTCCAAATTGTAAAATATATTTCAAAGTTTATCAAACCCTGTGCTGTGGGTATTCTTTAGAACGATCTAATCTAGACTGTTCAAATGAGTACCGACAACAAAGAATTTAAAGCTTAAATAACAAATAGAATGTATTTGACCCCTTTTACCTGCAGACACGCTCTGGGCATTATGTTTATCTTAATCACCAGTCTTTGTTTATTTTACACAAGTGCCCTGAACCCTTTTACAATTGTTGATTTTTAAAGAATTTTCTCAGGATTTCTCAAAGTCTGATATGCCCCGCCCTGCCACATCCACATTTTTTGACAAATCTTAAAATTTGTGAATAAATTTTGAAAAGAATCACCTAAGGAACATTCCTGCCAAATTTGGTTCAAATTGGCCCAATGGTTGATTTTTAAAGAATTTTCTTATGATTTTTCTTAGTCTGATAAGCCACGCCCTGCCACGCCCACATTTTTTGACAAATCAAAAATTCACGAACAAGTTTTGGAAAGGGTCACCCAAGGAACATTCCTGCCAAGTTTGGTCAAAATTGGCCGAATGGTATAGCAGAAGAAGATGTTGAAAGAAATTGTGAACGGACAGACGGACGGACGACGGACAAAAAGCGACCACAATAGCTCACCTTGAGCACTTCGTGCTCAGGTGAGCTAAAAATAGCATGTCGTACGCCTGTTTGATTTGTATTACTATGCCTTCAGAATATTTAATCGAACGAATTAAGTCAATTTTATAGTAAAATCGAGGTTGCACAACAAATGAAATTTATTCAATGCAAATTTCTCAACATCAATCGCGTATCTTAATTTTGGAATTTAACACACAGAAAACGCCCCTACCTACTTCTGCTGTTTGGAAGTTTTCAAACAGAACGTTGACGGAGGTACGGTTAAATGTTCTTTGTGTATTCAAGAACTAAAATGGACTGCTGGTGCGTCAAATATGCGAAACCATTTGGATGGGAAGCATCCTTTTCATATTGTAAACAAAGGACTGGTTCTAATTCAAATTAGAGAAATTCTTGATTTCTTTTTAATTTTCTAGATCTACATTAACCCTTTCCCAAACGGCAAAATTTTAGGGTTGTCCAATTTGAAAGCTACTGAAGACAACAGAAAGGACAAAAAGAAGAATGTGATTGTTGTATATTAAAGCAAGGAAAATATTGTGGCAAAAGGAGAAAATGCTGGTTACCAGCATTTTCTTCTTTTGCCTCAATGTTTTCCAAAACATGTTTTTATAGGGACGTCAAAACCCGGTCTTGTTTGGGAAAGGGTTAAGTGAGATTGGAAGCGTAGTGTCCTTTCCAACAAGTTTATTTATTTATCTATTTTTGTAATTATCAAATTTGCAGCACAGAACTGTTTTTCATCACCGAAGACGCTCAAGTGAGTCAAGTCTGTTGTTTACAATAAGTTTCATTTAGTACACGGTAAAAGTCACGAGCATGCGTATCTGACACACCGATTATCCTATTCAGAAACGTCAACTGTATGTTTCGCCGGCGATATTAATTGTCAAAGATCGACGATCGGTTAGCCGGTTAACCGATCGGAAAAATGAACGATTAACCAGTTAGTAAAAGTCCCTGATATAAGGGCTGTTTAGCGATTCTTTTCGGAGAATGAAAAAAATAGTACAACCGAGACAAGAACTAAAATATGATAAACTTTAATATATTCAAATGCTTATAAAAATACTTGAAAACATAGTAATGAACACAATTTGGTAAAATTTGTAAAATAAACAGTAAGATCATGATCATGCAGCAATGATGAGTTCAGAACAACACGGCTATGGATAATCACGATGGATAATCAAGTGATGCAACAATTTCAGAAAATCTTCAATAATTTTGTTAATATGGGACGGATTTGAATTCGGTTTGAAGCAGAGAAGGTGGACAGACGTCACACATTAGATGAACATGTTGGATTTTTGAAAAATCAGCTGATAAAAAAGTTATTGAAGATAAATTTTGGTTTATCTTCAATAAATTATTCATCAGTTGATTTTTCAAAAATATACCACGTGCAGCTTATTTCTGACATTTTCCCAACTTCTCTGCTTCATACCGAATTGAAATTGGTTAAGTATTGACAAAAATATTGATGATTTTCTGAAATTCTAAGTCATGTGATTAACCATCGTGGATAATAGAGGATAATGTCAGCTCAACAGATAAGAGTGGTTAACCCATTACCAGACGGCAAAATTTTGGACTGTTCCATATTGAAAGGTGTTGCAGACGACAATTTCAAGTTGATGAAATTTTAAAAATCTCTCCATATTGAGTTAGAAAACATTGTGGAAAATGAAGAAATTGCTTGTCACAAGCAATTTCTTTCTTTTTCACAATGTTTTCCCAAACCCTTTCTTTTGAAGGAGTCCAAAGGCGTCACTGTGCAGTAATGGGTTAAAGGCATTCTAGATTTGTTATTTCAAATCCAAACCCTCACTGGTGGTGAACTCGGCCAAAGCGTTGAACGTTTTTTCGCGATCATAGAATTCCGTCGGTGTTGTTATAAAAAATCGTAACTACGACTTTGATAAAGCCGTAGTTACGAGATTTTATAACAACACAGACGGTTTGTCAATACATATCTGTAAACCCGGTCTATCTTTAGAACAAATTCATTGTTATTAGAAAAACTATTCCAATCAGATCTTTAAACTCGCATTTAAACGCAAAATATCTGTACCTTGTTGTAGCGAAAAACATCCCTTGCCCTGGCCGAATTCACCACCAGTGCCTATGTTGTAGGTACTCATTTGAATCGTCTCAACGAGACAACTAAAATGAGTACCCACAGCATAGGGTTTGGTGAAGAATAAATGAAGCTATGAAGCTATATAAATCTGTAGCTTTGGTAAGAGAGGGTCATGGTTTTTCAAAATGCAAAATATCGTTCATTTACAATTTATAGCACAACAAACCCTCTGTTGTGGGTTTTCATTGATTTAAGGAAATTTAGAATGCCTTTTAACCTGTTATGTGTTTCACTGGAAGGCAAACATGTTTTGAACATGGTTCATTTCGAATGATAAAGGATTATTGAATGAGCATGATAAGTTTTGAACACAATGTGGTTTTTGAAGACTTTCTATTAAATGCTGATTAAGTGAATGTTAAACCTTTCCAATACAACACCTGGTTTGACACCATTGAAAGGAGAGGGGCTTGGGAAAACATCGAGACAAAAGATAATGCTGATAACCAGCATTTATGATTTACTCCTTTTGCATCAATATTTACAATACTGTAACAAACACATTTTCTAATTTGCTGTTTTGGAAAGGGTAAAATGTGATGAGTTTTGAAAAATGATGTTGTAAGGATTTGATCCAAAATGATTACTTAAATGAAAACTGATAAATCCTTCCACAAACAACAATGGATTTATCAAATAATCTTTCAATGAGATGCAATTTAGGAAAACTGAGAGAAAAGAAGAAAATGCAGAATTACACAATTCTCTCTTTTATCTCAATGTTTAAGATGCTATAGCATACAGATTTACTGCTTTCTTTTACAATTATATTGCCATCTACAACACTAGAATTTTGGACCAGTACCTTATTTTCTTGTTTGTGAAAGGAATAACCCTTTCCTAAACAAGACCTGCTTTTGACGTCCCTAGTTGAAGACTTGAGAAAATATTGGGGCAAAAGAAGAAACTGCTGATAATCAGCAGTTTCTCCTTTTGCCTCAATATTTTCTGTGCTATTTTGTACAAAAATCTGATCTTTATCAGCACATATTTTGTTGTTTGCTACAGATTCTAAGGAATAGTCTGAATGTTTTCTTTTCGAAAAAGGATTAAATGATATGTAAATTGACTAGATGAAAATAATTGCTTCTTTGGATAAAAACGATTAATCTTTCTTTCAACGAGGAGGCATTTTCAATGTTTGCCCCAAAACTTTTCTTGCTGCGTTTTTGAATTTATTAAGCAAATTTGTTTTCATTGAAAGTGCATGTACCATCTTCTAATAAAATAATAGAGAAATCTCTTAAAATGAAATCATGCATATTATTAAAATTTAATGAATTGATATTCAACTTATTTACAAACATAAAACATTGTGTTTTGCTTACTAAAATAATGGAATGCTGATTAAGAAAGTAGTATTTTAAAACTATGAGTAAGCATACTTTGGTAAAAAATAATTCATAATATCATCTACGGCACATAATATTTTCTCTTGTGATTATTTCTATTTGAGCAATAAAAATGGCAAGTCCAAAGCAGACATCCAGATGAGATACAAATAAAAGGGGGAAATGACTTCAAAATGCAATATTTCATTTACTGTTCAAACCCTATATTGCAGTTACTCATTGGAATTGTTTCTTTGAGACAATTCCAAAGAGTATCCACAACATAGGGTTTTATTTTTAATTAACAAATTAAGAATGTCTTTACGCCCTCTTATCTGTTGCCCTCCTGAAAGGTCAGGTCGTTAATACAACAGAACACTTTAGGTGTATATCAATCCAGTCCACAATGGCACTAGCCAATTGATACAATCTTTTTCAAAAAGCTTGACCAATGGTCCATGTCATGCTCGTCTAATTTACGTAAACCCCTACGTCTACCCCTAATGAAATTCATGCAATGTCAGAATTGTTTGGGCGCCGTCAGAAACATTTGGCAGAGGTCAGAGGAAAGTGTCGATTTTTTCTAACCTTTGACAAGTCATTACAGATTAGATATTGTATCAATGTTTACGATGTTGCACCAAACTTTCCGACGTCGCTTGAATCTCATTGGGGTTGGACTACCATAACCAATTTCTGGTCAACATTTTGTTCTGTGTATACAAAGATAAGCATATAAGTGATCTTTGTTTACTATCTATGGCAACACAATGTAACTAGCTTGGCATTGTAAAATCCTGTGTTGTGCGAATAAAAATTAGAATTAGAAAGACAATACATCAATAAAATCTCTTTTGTATAACTATGACCTAGGCTGTTGTATGACCACGGTGTGTAATCATGTGACTTAGAATTTCCGATAATCTTCAATAACTTTCTCAATACTTAACCAATTTGAAATTGGTTTTAAGCAGAGAAGTAGGACATATGTCAGGAATAACCTAGAGGTGGTGGGTTTTGAAAAATAAACTGATGAAAAAGTTATTGAAGAATTAGATAAACCAAAATTTTGGTTTATCTTCAATAACTTTTTCATCAGCTGATTTATCAAAAAATTGACCACGTCCATCTAATGCGTGACGTCTGTCCACCTTCTCTGCTTCAAACCGAATTCAAATCGGTCCAGTATTTACAAAATCATTAAATAATTTCTAAAAATATTGCATCAAGTGATTATCCACCGTGATGACTATGACCTAAGAGTCACAGTAAGCCATCAATGGAAATCTCCTTGCATCCGACATCTCCCAAATGCTGTATAGGGTATCACAGAAATTTGTCTCAAAACAGCTACAAAGCCTCTGATGTGATAAATGGTGACATTACAAAATACAAATGAGCCAGGATCTGGAAAAACGCCCATTATAGCCATTGAGAAAGTCGAGTTTCAAGATAAGCCTGTGCGTACTAGCAGTCTGACTTGAATCCATGTTACTCTCATACGTTTGCTACAGATCATGACGAAGATATTGGAGAACAGCATGGTTCCTGGTCAGACTGTGTGTATACACAGGCTGATCTGGAACCATGTTGGGCTCAAAAGCCTTAAGGGACCTTTTTCCATTTCCTGGCTCAAATGAGTTTAGATCTAAAAAAATGGCCCTCATGTGAGTCATGTCATTCTTGACCAGCATGGGTGTATTCAATTCTATATGGGATCTATACCTCTTTATGATAAAAGTAAAGAAGAATATATTCATAGAGAACTGCAAGGATCTTGATCAGACTTGGCATATGCACAGGCTGATCTGAATCCGTAATGATGCCATAAAGAGGACCCTTTCCAAGATCCAGGCTCAAAGATAGTATTCTTGTATTTTATTTCTTAGTTCTTAATCAAACCCTAAATTGGGGGCGCTCATTGTTAAAGTCTCAACAAGACGATTCAACTGAGTACCCACTACACAAGGTTTTGAATCGAAAAAACGTATCACAGACTTTCAACGAAAACCTCGTAACTGCAGCTTAAAACAAGCTGCAGTTACAAGGTTTTCATTGAAAAGCGACGATATTTTGACTGTCATAATTCTATCACATCATTAACTCTGTAGCCCTTCATACACATCACAATCTCTTTAAGTTTGATTTGCTCTTCTTTGATCCGACTGACGCCGTTTTTGTCCGTTTAGTCTGTAAGGGCGTACACGGTTTAGAACCGTGAAATTCTCCTAAACAGTTAATACAGAAGTCAAACCCACACTCCGCATTCTGACACTTTCCACGCTCCTGAACTGGTGGAACTTTGGCTGGTTTACGACATCGCGGACATTTTCGAAGTGTTTCATCATTCTTTAGTGTCTTCCCTACCTGAAAATGACACAGATAATACCTTTATGACAAAGGACTGTAATAGTGAATCTGTGACAGATAAGGAAGTACTTTCTTTATTGGAAACTGCTTACTTTCACCCTTTCCTAAACAAGGCCTGCTTTTGACGTCCCTATAGTTGTCGCCACATCGTATGACACAATGTTTATGTTTTGTTCAAATGTAATTGAACGTTAAAGAAAACATAAACACGTGCCATACGATGTGGCGACAACTGTAATATAAAAGGCTTGGGAAAACATTGAAACAAAAGAAGAAACTGCTGATAACCAGCAGTTTCTCCTTATGCCTCAATATTTCATCATGCTTTATTGTACACAAATTTTACTCAGATAACATAAATTGTGTTGACTACAGCTGCTTATACAGTGGAACTGTCTCGATTTTTGTCTTTTGGGAGAGGGTTAATGAAATTATGACTTTAGGTTAACTCTTTCCCAAACCACAAAGTTTTAGGGTGGTCCAATTAGAAAGCTTCTTCAGACGACAAAATGGATGAAATAATGGTAAAATTTGCGAAGAACATCACAGAAAACATTGAGACAAAAGGAGACAAGTATCTGGTGTTGTATGCAACACATAAAGTCCCCTACCGGCTTCACACCTTCAATATGGTAATCAATAATAGATTAAGATGAATAAGTTATTGCAGGATCCATTTTTTGTCATATTTTCACTATTTCCGTTACCATAGCAACCGCACTTTTTGTCAAAGAACAAAGATAAAATGATGTGCATAATCTACACATTGCCATCTAGTCATATACCAAGTCTCATCAAATTAGCTTGCTTACTTACTATTTCCGTAACCATAGCAACAACAATTTTAGTCTAAAAACAAAAATAAAATGATGTGCATAATCTACACATTGCCATATAGTCATATACCAAGTCTCATCAAACTAGCTTGCTTAGTTAATATCTTATCGCAGGATCCCATTTTTGGCCATATTTTCACTATTTCTGTAACCATAGCAACCTCAATTTAAGTCGAAAAGCAAAAATAAAATGATGTGCATAATCTACACATTGCCATCTAGTCATATACCAACTTTCATCAAAAACGCTTGCTTAGTTATTAAGTTATCGCGGGATCCAGATTTGAGCGGACAGACGGACGGACAGACGGACGGACGGACAGACTGACGGACAGACGGAGGGCAAACCTATAGTCCCCTCCGGTGTGAACACCGGTAGGGGACTAAAAATGCTGATTATCAGCATTTTTTTCTTTTGCCTCAATGTTTTCCCAAGTCTTGACTTCTAACAGGGATGTCAAAACCCGGTCTCGAAAGTTGTTTGGGAAAGTGTTAAGGCATGCAAAAAAAGAAAGTATTTTCTTTATTATGGAAACTGCTTACTTTAAGCGACAAAGAAGACTTTGACATGTTAATGATTTGGATTTTTCAGCTTAGTGTAGTAAACTGCTTTGGTTATAACTTCATCTATTTAGTATTAACTGATTGATTGATTGGGGTTCAATGCCTTTTTCAACTGCCATAGTCACATTTTGGCATTTTGAGCACCTAACCATGAAATCCTAATATTTCTCACACCAGTACTTCCACAACATCCTCATCCTTACCAAACTGTCAGCTGTAGACCTCTCAGATGTCAGAAAGGATGTTTGCTGTGGTCATGGATCAAAGCCAAGACCTCATGAGTGAGTTTGATGTGCTATGGCCAAAGACATGTGTTTGGGTTAAGGTTTAGCAAGACATGGTTTTGACGTCCCTAGTTAAAATACTTTGGGATAACATTGAATGAAATGGAGAAATTGCTGATCATCAGCATTTTCTACTTTTGCCTCAATATTTTCTATGCTGTATTATACACACATTTTCGGTTATTGAGCAAGGGAGATCACTGTTTATAAACATACCTCCATGAACTGGTGAGTCAATGTTTTGACTTTATCTGGATCTGGTTTTGTTGGTATAGCACCAAGTGGTTGTACAGTAGAGAGGACCTGAGATACTGAGGTCAAAGGTCATAGGGAAAACATTGAGGCAAAAGTAGAAAATGCTGATCTTCGGTATTTTCTCCTTTTGCCTTAATATTTTCTATGCTGTATTACACACACATTACAGGTTATTGAGCAAGGGAGAACACTGTGAATGGACATACCTCCATGTACTGATGAGTCAATGTTTTCACTTTATCTGGATCAGGCTTTGTCGGTACCGCACCAAGTGGTTGTACAGTAGACAGGGCCTGAGATACGGAGGTCAGGTCGTAGCGGAGAGTATCTAGTGTCACTAAGGGGCCATTAAGGGTCATTACAGGTTATTGAGCAAGGGAGAACACTGTGAATGGACATACCTCCATGTACTGATGAGTCAATGTTTTCACTTTATCTGGATCTGGTTTTGTGTGTACAGCACCAAGTGGTTGTACAGTAGAGAGGGCCTGGGATACTGAGGTCAGAGGTCGTAGCGGAGAGTATCTAGGGTCACTAAGGGGCCATTAAGGGTCATTACAGGTTATTGAGCAAGGGAGAACACTGTTTATAAACATACCTCCATGAATTGGTGAGTCAATGTTTTGACTTTATCTGGATCTGGTTTTGTTGGCACTGCACCAAGTAGCTGTACAGTAGAGAGGGCCTGTGATACGGAGGTCAGGGGTCAAAGGAAAACATTGAGGCAAAAGAAGAAAATGCTGATCATCAGCATTTTCTACTTTTGCCTCAATATTTTCTGTGCTGTATTATACACACATTTAGGTTATTGAGCAAGGGAGATAACTGTGAATGGACATACCTCCATGAACTGATGAGTCAATGTTTTGACTTTATCTGGATCTGGTTTTGTTGGTACAGCACCAAGTAGCTGTACAGTAGAGAGTGCCTGGGATACTGAGGTCAGAGGTCATAGGGGAGCAAATAGGGCCATTAGGGGTCATTAAGGGTCATTACAGGTTATTTAGATAAGGAGTGCACTGTAGATTAATTTGTAAACCTACCTCCATGAACTGATGAGTCAATGTTTTGACTTTGTCTGGATCAGCCTTTGTTGGTACAGCACCAAGTGGTTGTACAGTAGAGAGGGCCTGAGATACGGAGGTCAGCGGTCATAGGGAAAATAGTGAGGCAAAAGAAGAAAATGCTGATAATCAGCATTTTCTCCTTTTGCCTCAATATTTCCTGTGCTACATCATAAACAAATTTTAGGTAATTGAGCTAGAGTCTGAGAGAGAACACTGATATTTAACATACTTCCATGAACTGATGAGTCAATGTTTTGACTTTATCTGGATCTGGCTTTGTTGGCACAGCACCAAGTGGTTGTACAGTAGAGAGGGCCTGAGATACGGAGGTCAGAGGTCGTAGCGGAGATCGCGGTGCCTTCATTCCAACATTCTCCTGAAAATAAATAGATATGCTTTTATGACATTAACCCTTTTTCTAGCAAGACCTTTTGGTATTGATGTCCCCTAATTGAAAGCTTGAGAAAACATCAAGGCAAAAGAAGACAATATGTGAAACACGAATGCCCCTGAAATGGCTATTTTTTTAACTTGTTAAGTTTTTGTTTTATGGGTTGATTAGGGTTACCAGATGAGCTTGAGGAAGGTAATTATATTGCATGGAACAGATATATATCATTGAAATGAAGTTAGATATCAAATTTCAGCTTTGTATGTTGAATACTTTGAGAAATGGCAAAATGTTTTCCGACAGACAGACAGACATGAGTAAAACAATATGCCCCTTATCTCTCGATACGGGGCATAAAAATGCGGATGTGAAATCGAACTATCATCTTACAATAATTAAAACTCATTTTTGTAACGAGTCTTGTCCCATGGTTCAACTTTGAATTTGAGCCACACAAAAGTTATGTCATTTTGGAAAGGATTAAGTTAGCTCTTGCATTAGATTCACACTTGATAACCCACCTTTTTCATTTCTCGTCTCTTTAATCTACAATATTTGATGTATTTCTTCCTCTTCAGATTAGCTCTTGTATCAGATTCACACACTGACTTCCATATTCTACTGACCATACACATACTGAAAACAACAAACAAAATGAATAAAGCATGGGTAATTGACTAAAATGTGTCCCAGATCACAAGAGGGCAGACTGGTTCAAGCTGTAAGATCTTTCAGACAAGACATAATATATGCTAGAATGAATGAAATAGCAAATCTGTAATTTTAAAAGTCAATTTTTCACCATCAACAAAGAACATTTCCTTTAATTAGTTAATAATTATTTACCAGAGCTTCAGATTTATTTGAAGAGTGGTGGGTCGAAATGACCCATGGCAGGGAAATTGATGGGTCATTTTTGAAATTATGGGCCATAGCAATGAAAATAAACATACTGATATATAAAATTTGTAAAAGCTTGGGCTGCTTGGCCCCTGGAGTTGAAAAGTGATGGGCCATATTTGCAAATAGTGTGTCAAATGGCCCAGGCCCACTGTAAATCTGAAGCTCTGTATTTACCCTTTCTTAACCCATTACCAAACTACAAATTTTGAGCTGGTCCCAATTCAAAGATGTTGCAGACGACAATTTCAAGTGAAGGAAATTTAAAATCTTTTGGTCGTTTTTGGTAGAAAACATAGTGGGAAATGAAGAAGTTGCTTGTCACAAGCAACTTCTTCATTTGCCACAATGTTTTCCCAAGCTATTGGCGTTAGGGGAGTCAAAAGGAGTCACTGTGTGGTAATGGGTTAAATTAGCAGATACAAGCACTTTTTTCTGTTCTTAATGGTATCTCATACTACAAACACAATGACATATTTAATTTTTCAGAGGTCCCTTATCTATGGCATTTGAAATTGAGACTACCATCTTTTCAGATCAGACTGCCTAAGTACAGTCAGATCAGGATCCAATCCATACAGTTTGTGTATAAGATTATGGAGGCTGATCGGGAACCTATTGTCAGTTCTGAGAGTTGATCTTGAGTATCCAAAAGGCCCCTTTCCAGATCCTGGCTGGTATATACTGCTATTACAATATTCTCCTTTTTCTCCCATTAAAAACTAAAAGTACAAACCTGCACAGGTCAGTGGGCTCCATGTAAGACAATATTGTGGAGACATGAGATGAAATGTTTCTGACGTACAACTCTGACAAAATATCCACATGCTCTCTTCCCATCTTTTTGCCGATCAGTTGGTCTAGATTTATCGGCGAACATGCTGCAAGTACCTTCTCCAAGTCTATAGTTCTCTGTTCAATCAGTGACGCTTCTGACAATGGAGTTGACTGTTTTACGGGACCCTGTCTCATTGACTCTGACAAGTCTTGAGTATGATCACCAGTCAGGTTAAGACTCACAAGTTCTTGTTTTTCACCGGACCTTTCAAGCTGCTTCAAGCTCACATCGTTACCGATATCAAGATCAAGGTTTAATCGTCGTCGTATCAAGTGTCTTGATTTACTAAATGAAATGTTACTGATGTTGAGACTTTCATTTCTGCTACTTCTGTTCTTTGAAACAGAGAATAATGGACTGTGTGTGATTGTTGCTTCAACCTCACTAGGTGATAGCGCACAAGCTGGCGGCGATACAGGACTTTGATGTCCTGAAACTTGTTCGTTCAAACTTGACTTTTCTTCTATAACACTTTCAGAAATGGATGCACCTAGTCCACTGTCAAAGAACTGTCCAGATAAAGATTTCACATGTGACTTCCGTTGTGTATTGTCAATAAAAGGTGTACTTGTGCTAAAAGATCTGTGTTTATGTTTGGTTGGATCTGGTAAAATCGCTGATAAAACATCTGGCTCCATAGTTGGCATACTGAAAAAAAAGGCAACAGAAATAATTTAACCTTTTGCCATACAACCAAAATTAGGACAAAGCGGAGGGGCAAACGCATTCGAATTTCCCAACCTTCAATTTCAAATCCAAACCCCATCTTGTGGGTACTCATTTGAATAGTATCAATGAGTCGATTCCAATGAGATCTTCAACATAGCCTATTAGGGTTTGATAACAATGCTTTTTGAAAAGTCAAAGGTGTTACATTTACTCTTTAAATAAGCACTTTGGTCTTTGAAACATTTTCATATAAATCAGCATTGTTTCCTTTTCCCCAGTATTTTCAAAAGTAGTTTAACCTTGTTAAGTTTGGGAGAATGTTACAAAGAACTCTAAAGAAAGAAGAATATATCTTAACATTGCCCCCCCCCCCCCCACTTCTTTATCAATCGATTACGGTTCAGTGTTTTTTCTCCTTCTTTGGACGGGTCCGTAAAAAGGACCCGTTCCCAATACCAAATAGGGTAATTTTTTCCCAAAGTCTGGAAAGAAAATTCCCAATGCAAAAATCATTTCCTCTTTTTGAATGAAAATTCAATCATTCCCTTTCACTAATCCGAGTCTTCTCTGATGTAAATACGCTCTTTGATATTTTGATTTTTCGCTATTTACATCAGAGAGCGTTGCTCTTTGAAAAAATCAAGAAGTTCTGAACAAAGTGTTGCGCATCGTTCACCGTTCGGTCTTAAACGCTATCGTTAAATCCCTGATGATATCGATCAATGAACCATTTATTGTTATGGCTGCTGAAAAAATTACGACCAAAAAGTATTTCTAAAAGGTTAATAGGCAATGTTTTGCAACAACCCTCACCTGAACAGCCTTTGTTTATCTTGACCTTCCATTCAAAACCAAAGGTTATACTCATCCAGCAGGCCGATTTGAAATGAAATTTTTGGTCAGGTAGGCCTATGACAAAAAATGATTTATTGATCTATACCCTACAGTGTTTTACCGAGTGATTCGATATGATACACAAAAACAAAGCTTCAAGTTACTTGTAACGTTACCGAACTCTCCGCTGTTTTCAAAGAGCAACGCTCTCTGATGTAAATAGCGAAAAATCAAAATATCAAAGAGCGTACAGGGTTCTCCCCAGACTAATATGAAGCTGTAGGGGAAGTATCGTTGGAAGCTTACAATACAGTGTTTATGCAAATAATTCTGAGTTAAAACATAATGGGAAAAGAAGAAATTGCTCATTTTAAGCAATTTCTTCTTTTCCCATGATGTTTTTATGCATATCTTTTGTACAAAATGCCTTCATTTGTCAGTTTATGACATGAAATTACTCCAACCCCTGTATTTGATGACCATGATGAAGAAATCAAGCTGTGGGGCAGTTTTGAAGCTGTAGTGGCCTTACACTGATTTCCATGAAGCTGTAGTGGAGCCGATACAGCTTATTGAGCTGGGGAGAACACTGGCGTATTTACATCAGAGAAGACTCGGATTATCCCTTTCACATGTTGAGAAATAAGTATCCAGAGACAAACTGGAAGTCCCTTGAGTTGATTTCATATATTAACTACACACAGGACTCAAATTGTATTGCATTCTGTGATGAAAATATTTTCCCAATTTTTGTCGAAACGACTCATTTTTCCCAATTTGCCTGGTTCTGGACCCGTTCCCAAAAATACCAGAAAAAATGCTGCGGTTTGATTTTTCTCGCGCTTCATTTTGACTCTTGGGATTTTGACCTCAAGGGTCAATGACCCTTGGGATTCTTGTCCTAATGGAAACCCTGGTATACGCCACACATGTTTTAACACAAATAGAATCAGTCGGGATGACGTCATAGCCTCACTTTCATTTTTTCATCGAGGGTACAATCTCGGTCTTTATCGTTACGGGATACCAACTTTGAGGCAGATTATTTCAAAAATCCATCGTTAAAATTCATAAACAAAACTCTTTCTTTAAAGAA